>OY992883.1:81981189-82131189 GCA_963921405.1 Cepaea hortensis
GTAGCTTGTATGTGTCTCGATGTGTGAGTATGTGTGTGAGTGAATGGGTGGGTGTGTGTGTCAATGTGTGTGTTTATCTATGTGTATGTTTGTGTATGTTGGTGTATTTGGGTGTATGTATTATTATGTGGGTGTATGTATGTGCATGTGTGTGTATGTATGAGTGTATATGTGTGTATGTATGTATGTGCTAAGTGCGTATGTGTGTTTGTGTGTGTGCGTGTGTATGTGTGTATGATTATGTGTATGTGTGTATATGTGTATGTGTGTGTGTGTGTGCTTGTGCGCATATCTGTATGTATAAGTATGTGAGTATTGGTGTGAATGTGTGTATGTATGCGTGTGTATGTGCATATAAGTGTGTATGTGTGTGTTTGTGTGTGTATGTGTGTGTATATGTGTGTTTGTGTGTGTACATATGTATGGTTTATGACTGTGTGTATGTGTGTGTATGTGTGTGTGTATGTGTGTCTAAGTGTATGAGTATGTTTGCGTACGTTTCTATGGGTTTCTATGTGTGTAGTTGTCTGTATGTGTGAGTATATGTGTGTATGTGTTTGTGTATGTTCGTGTACGTATGTGCATATGTTGTGTGTGTGAGTGTGTGTGTGCATGCAGTATATGTGAGGGAGGGTGTATGTGTGTGCTATGCGAGGGAGTGTGTATCTGTGTGTTATTTGTGAGGATGCTCATGGTAATCGTCAGTGTATGTGTGTGTAAAGTATGGAAGTTTGTTCATTTTAGTTTAGTGATTATGTGAGGCATCGTGAATGTGTCTAGACGTATGAGTGTTTGTGTGGGTGGATAGTTGGGTGTGTGTATGTGTGTCTATGTGTGTGGGTGTTTATATGTGTGTGGGTGTTTATATGTGTGTGTGTTTACATGTGTGTATGTGTTTATGTGTTTGTGTGTATGTGTGTATGTACGTGTATGTGTGTATATATGTGTGTTTTTGTGTGTATATGTGTTTATGAGTGTGTATGGGTGTATGTGTATATGGGGTGTGTCGGTATGTGTATATTTGTGTCTGTGTGTGTGTTTATGTGCATGTGTTTATATGTGTATGTGCTTACGTGTGTGTAAGTGTGTGTATGTGTTCATGGATGTGTATAATTGTAGTTGTGTGCATGTGCGTGTGTACATGTGTGTATTTGTGTGTATGTGTTCATGTATGCATGTTGTGGTATGAAGAAAGAAAAAAATGAGGAGGGAATCCCCAAATTCTAATAGCTAACTGTTTAGAGAAACTTGAAAATGGCTCGTTAAGACTACCTAGGGGTGGAGGGTGATCAATAGTTGAAGTTTCTTCAAAGAGGGCCAGTGGAGCCCCGGAAGTTCACAGTACTCCGAAAAGGGAAATCTGAGATACTTGTATTTATCCGGCCATACTTGGCACCATAATAAGATAATATAGTGGTGTGCTCCTCTGTCTGTCTGTGTGTGTGTGTGTGTGTGTGTGTGTGTGTGTGTGTGTGTGTGTGTGTGTGTGTGTGTGTGTGTGTGTGTGTGTGTGTGTGTGTGTGTGTGTGTGTGTGTGTGTGTGTGTGTGTGTGTGTGTGTGTGTGTGTGTGTGTGTGTGTGTGTGTGTGTGTGTGTGTGTGTGTGTGTGTGTGTGTGTGTGTGTGTGTGTGTGTTAGCGTGGTATATGATGTCAGATACACACATCAGAACAATACCATCAATGAGGTAGTAAATAAATTATCAGCACAGTTAAGGAATTAAAGTTCCAAACTCTAACTAATGTTCCGGTACACCGTGTTTGATTCATTAATGGCACTAAACCAAATGTATGTCACAGTTCAAAGCATAGCATATATATATTGTTCAGAATGTCCCCTTAAGGCTACGCTAAATGTTCCTGAGGCATCACGAACTATACCAAAGTGATGTTCTTAAAATCTTGCATTTAAAGAAGTAAGTACTCTCGGGTAGGTCCTACGTGGGTTGAAAATAAAGGGTGTATCTCGTTCCTCTATAGTCCCGGACAACACAGACTGTATGACAGGTACTTAGCTGTCATTCCTGGGCTGTAGGGTTGTGGCATAGGAGAAGCAGTTGAGGTAAAATGATGCTGTTCCTCCAGAATGACCACCATCAGCATACAGGTCTCTGCCCGGTTTATGCAATCAACATAACCACCACCCTTGAGAAATATGGACCAAAAACCATATAGCTATCTCACCTAAGAGCTGGGTTAGGGGAAAATATAAGCGAAGGGAGAAGGGATCATTTTCTGAGCTCAGGTTATTCCATAAATGTTATAATGTTATAAATGCTCCATGTTATTCTATAAATATCAGTTGGAGGTGTTCACCTCACCTACTGGTACGACATGTCCTTTTCATTCAGGCGTTCTGCAGGCTGGTCCTTCTCTTGTCAGTAGAACGATATGAGCCCACTGCCTTGTCAGTTTTTTCCTTCTTCCGGGAAAATACTCGCCTACCCCTTTCTCATATGTAATTCCCATATACATCAATCATCATCATCATCATCATCATCATCTTCCACTTCTGCCGTCAAGCGTCGTGGGGAGGAATAATTTGCGTTCCAGTGCCCGGTGGACGGCACTGGATAGTGTCATTCCGTGAGGTTGTACAATGTCTCTGATGTCGTCAATCCATTTTCTTCTTGGACGTCCTCGTGGTCTCGTCGCAGCTGATCTTTGATGTAAGGCCAGTGATGGTAGTTGTTGATGTTGCATTCTAATGACATGGCCAAACCACTTGATCTTCTGTCTGTCAATAAATGTGGCACAAGGTGTTGATCCCACAGTCTGTCTGATAGTAGCATTTCTTACTCGGTCTCGGATTGTTAAGTTGGCAGCTCTCCTCAGGCATCTCATTTCGCAGGTGTTGATTTTGCGAAGGTGTAATTTGGATAAAGTCCAGGTTTGAGATTGGTAGCTGTCATGGAACGGCTGAGAATTCACCTAGCAAAACTCCCAAAAGTCAAATTCCCCTTTTCAGTAAGAGTAGAACAGCCGATCTAGTCGAAGGGATACAACCGAGGTATTAATGTACCCCACGCAAGGGCGATTGGTGGCCCTTGACTTCTAGACTATTCTGGTGAGTGATGCGAAACCCAACCGGGTCAGCTAACGCATGCGCAATAACCTTCTCAGAACAAAGACCGGCTCAGTTGAGATCCGGCATTGCTAGCAAGACGGTGTGGTTGGACGACTGTGTGAATTCGTAAATGGGAAAGAGGAAGCCAGTGTCTTGCTGTTTATCAAAGAAAACTGACAGAACGTCCAGTGTTGGGACGGGAGCTCCTCAATTCTGAATACACAGTTTGGCGTAAGGTACGTGAAACATATTTAGATAAATAATGTGTGTCGTTACCGCGTTGAACCGAAGCTGTTCGACCACATGTCCCGCCCGGCGCACAAAGGTCAGTCAGGGGTGAACCTGTGGGCTTGTGTTTTAACTTAACACTGCAGGCTAGTTGAACGCGGTGGCTTGTAGGCCTGGTTTTCCGTTACAATTGTACAAGTGCGTGAATGCGTGTTATCGCCGCTACAAGAAGTTAGGTAAACTTAAGACAGGCCCAATAGTGTTAGTAGTCCGAGTTCACTCCTGGGCGGCCTTAGAACTCTAACATAGTCGACACAAACGGAAGTTGGCGAAGGCGTTGTAGAACATAGGTCGAGTGAGGTATCAGGGAACTCGGCCCAACTAGACGAAACACATGCGAAGGTCGCCGGACGTGTCGAAGGTTATTCGAAGGACATTGCGGGTGTCTAAGTTCGAATTCTTTGGTGTGGCGACCACTGGCTTTGCTGAGCTTTCCTCTTACTCTTTATGTTATTGGTTGCCGTGACGGAACACCATCTTGATATACAGTTGGTTCACGAGAGGTTGACACTGGAGAAACTGGGGAATGCGACAGAGCTGGTCACAACCAGCTGAACACCGTTCCCAATGCTCTGACCCTAACTAGGGGAGGAGGGAACGGGATGTGGACTTCCGCTACAGGGGGATTTCCCTGGATAATCTATTACATTCCTGGATCAGAGCTAGAGCTCCAGGAGACCTGGTGTATAGTAGGTAATCCTAAAATCGAAACCAGGGAGAGGGGGCTACCTCCGAGGGAGGGGACTTCAGTGCCACCGGCCCTCCTTTAGGACCATTATGTCTCTAGGTACTTTTAACCTACTAACCTGGTATATTGTGTCATTAGAAGTCTTTTTAGGACAGAAGGATTTCGCCGACACCATGACCAGATGCACAGCCCTACCCTGGACTGGTTCGAGACAGAGGACGGATCAGCCAGCACTTGTTAGGACCCAGACCTAGTTCAGTTTTGGCAGTGGATCCTGGTCTGTGAGGCTGACGGCCGGGTCATGGCGACACCGGCCTATACTGAGTACACATAGGTAACGTGTACCTCTGGGGTAAGTCTGTGTCACGATATTCACACATGGTGTTATCTTTGGCAGGTTCTACTTTCTGAGAGACTTACGTGAGGGGACCAGAGGAAGATGACTTGGTGAAGGCTGCTAAATGGCTGGCTTACCTATGTGACGTGAAGTGAGGCTTCTACACCACACCACGTGCCGGGAAGTCACTGCGCCACAGTCCAGTCCCGTCTTACCCGCTAAATGATATTCAGTCAGTCCACCAAGTATTATGATGGCTACACACGGGCGAGTATCGTGTCCTCTTGTCTGTGAACATTTTTGACAGTGTGACCCACTAGCCAAACGGGTCGAGAGGAACTACCTTACCCTTTATTTCAGAATGGCCTGCTGTTCCGGGAAGAGTTTACCCGTTTATACTAGGAACATTGGTGACCTTCATTACAGTGTCACGAGCTACCAGTACTGACTTTGAGTGACAGAGTCAACTTGAACTGTGCCAACTTTCTGTGCTGATAGGCCCAGTTATACCCATCCTGATCCCAGTAGAGACCACCATCTGGTTCCAGAACTTTGACATTGTTACATTGTGTTAAATGTTAGGGTGGATTCTTAGGACTGTTGTCTAGCACCGGCCTTACCAGTGAAGCTTGAAGGACAGGCCTTCAGAACTTCTGCAGGGATGTTAGTCCAGAGTCATCACGTACCACCGCAACTTGGAGTCACCACATTGACGTGCTAGTCAGTCCAATTGAGACTACACCTCGGCAGAGACATTCCACGCTACGTGTGCAGATGAGTGACCTCTTTAACCTTGTGGTATCGTACCCAGTGTACAGTGATGAGTGAGACGGCCTGAGACTAATCCAGATAGCCATTTCTTCTATCGCCTGGCGGTGGCCAGGATTCTCTCATGAACACTTCCCTTGTACATTATATCATATAGTACAGGATTCTCTCATGACCATTCCTCTTGTACATTATATCATATAGTCATTATGTGTAGACACCAGAGTCGTGTCATCTGTTCTGGATGAGAGGTGAAAAAGGTATTGTCCAGCGGTTGATAGTGAGAGAGACAGGAATCCAAGGGCTGGTGGGGTCTGTAGACTGAGATTTATTGTATTCCCAGAGTGCATCTATCCCGTTATTAAGATGTAATAGTATGCTTCCCTCACCCCAAGAAATACTACGACATTATTTGGGGGCTCGTCCGGGATATTGATGAGACAGCTCTGGTGATTATGGTTAGGACATTTCATTCCTAGAATCTCTATTCAGGTCTACATAGGTCTTTGGTCCTGTTTCTTCTCTGGACAAAGACAGATTGACGTGTGGTGTGTTGGGACGTCATATATATTAGATTGGTGTATTGCATATCTATATATTGCGTTATTTACTTACCACTCACACTACTAACATATACTCTCTAAGTATGGCATCCCCCAAATTAAATATGGATGAAGTGCGGGCAACCGGCGAAGGAATGGGCTTCACCGGAACTGCACTAACAGAGTATATCCAAGGGGTTGAGAGAGACTTCCGTCAAGAAGTGAGAGAGAGAAGACAGCAAGAAGCGGAGGATCGAAGGATGACCTTTGAGTTGAAAAAGTTCGAAGCCGAACAAGAGGCTCAGAAGCGAGAGCATGAGTACCGCATGCGGGAACTCGAGCTCAGGGCACAATCAGGTAGAGAGACTGAGGGAGCAGTAGGAGGGTCTTCACTCCCTGGTTCACCTACCTTAGGTCGACATGGTTATCATGCCATGAAGTTTCCTCTACCGATTTTTGAGGAAGATAAGGAAAAGATCGACCAGTTCTTACAAAAGTTCGAGGCTATGTCTGTCGCCATGGGTCTCGAGCGAGACAAGTGGTGTCTGAAACTGTCCCAGGGGTTGCGCGGAACCGCGTACGAGGTCTACTCGCGTTTACCGGCGGGTCACGAGAATAATTATGCCGAACTGAAGGCCGCGCTGCTGAAACGGTTCGAGATGACGTCGCATACTTACCGCAAGAAGTTTCGAGAAGCGAAACGAGAGCCGAGTGAGTTATTTGCTGCGTACGGCGAGCGTCTTAGATCCTACCTCCATAAATGGATGGACTTAGCGCAGTTCGCACACGATTACGACAGTCTCGAAGAACTGATGATCGTCGACCAGATGCGGAAGCATATGTCGAAACCGCTCAAAGAGTTCTTGGGAGAACAAGGGGCGGAAAGATTAGATGTAGTAGCGAAAATGGCCGAACGATTCGTCGAGGTGCATGGTGAAGGTGGGGAAACCCATCCCTCCATGGGTAAAAGTCAGGACAAGACTGACAAAAAGAAACTGAAGAACTCTCATGCCAAGAAGGTAGAACCTTATGAGAAATCCTCTGACCAGAGTCCAGAGAAGTCGAAGGAAGGGAGCAAGAGCCCACATAACTCTCCACCGAAACGGAAATGGAGTAAGACGTGGTGTTCGATTTGCCAGTCACCCTCGCACAATACAAGGGACTGCAGATCGAAGGCTAAGAGCTCACACTTCGCGGCCTGCCTAGTGGCTCCAAAGGCTGTTGCCACCGAAAAGGTCGAGGTCGTCGAAGAGACTCTGGATCAAGAGAGGCCACCTGTGGTCGAACTGATCGAAGTCAACGGACAGCCGGTTGAGTGTCTCTATGACACTGGCCTGGACGGGGAAGCCGTCATTGCCGCCAGTCTAGTGAAGCCAGACCAACTCACTGGGGAAAGCATCGAGATACAGCCGGCTATGAAGAGTGCGGTGGCCATGACGTTACCAATCGCTAACGTAGAGATTAGGTCGAGATACGTCACGGGCATCATCCCAGCCGCGGTATTACTCGATCCCCTATATCCCGTGATTCTGGGGAGTAAATATGTATTTCTAGGGGTGCCGAAGAAGCCAATCCACCTAGGCGACATACATACCTGCGCCCACACGGGGAAAGACGAGGCAAACACAACCAGCTCGAAAACCCAGCTAGGGGGTTTGCGTACGGCCCAGAGCGAAGACGCGACACTACGTCCGTGCTACAAGAAGCTGCAGAAAAGTGCTGACCCACCGCAACGGGACCAGTACTATCTGAAGAATCGGCTGCTCTACCGGAGAGCCGGAAGGGGAGATGAACTGCATGGGCAGTTGGTGGTCCCGCAGGACTACCGTCTTCCAATTCTTCAGAGGGGACACGCCATATCGGGTAGTAACCTATCCGGGAATGGACATATGGGTGTCAGAGCGACGCTGCAGCGAATTTCCGGTCATTATTACTGGCCACGAATGACTGGCGATGTACGCCGGTTAGTAAAGTCATGCCCAGAGTGCCAGAAGGCTACACCCACAAGTCGGACTAAGACTAGATTAGGTCTTAAGGTGGGAGATAGAGTATTATTGTGGGGTCCAAGCAGGACCAATATGCTCGACGTAGGATGGCAAGGACCTTATCCCGTGGTCAGGGTAGTGTCCAAAACCAACTACGAGATCCGGATCGGGGGAACTTTGAGAATTTCCCATACAAATCTCCTGCGGGAAAACGAGGAGAGGTCCGATGACAAATCTCTGCACCTGTCGGTGATGTCAGTCACTAGTAACCCAGTTCGGAAGGGGTGGGTAACGTCGGATGCGGCGCGAGATACCCTGGACTTCGACCGACGATCGACGGACTGGCCCCGCTATCGAAAGAGATGGCCAGGGAAACCCGAGTCCAGAGGGTTCTGGGACGACTATACCGTCCATCGAGGACGATACCGCAAATCCCGAGACATGTTTGTAGGGAGACATAGCGGTAGTGACGACACTGGTACCGCCGGGAAGGGAAGATCCGTCGGTATTGCACCCCGTTGCGTACGCGAGTCAGATGGTCGTCCGGCCGAACGTAATGACTCGACGGGCAAGCGTGGTTGTCGATCACTTATATGAGACGGGCTGTCAAAGTTACTGCCCAAAGTGATGGGGAGGTTGTACCTTTGAGGACACCGGCAGACCATCAATCAAAGATGGGCTGGCCCACCTCCCATAAGCTCAACGCGCGCTTGATGCGTTGGTCGTTGTTGCTTCAGCCCTACACCTTTACGGTGGAATACATTCCCGGTAAGGAGAATGTTGGGGCTGACTTTCTGTCTAGGCATCCAGTCCCAGAGGCAGAGGATGAGTTTACTAGGAGTGAATCTCCAGCAGGAGATAGTCGACGCGGTCAACTCTCTTAAGAGGGGGCCTATGTCATGGAACGGCTGAGAATTCACCTAGCAAAACTCCCAAAAGTCAAATTCCCCTTTTCAGTAAGAGTAGAACAGCCGATCTAGTCGAAGGGATACAACCGAGGTATTAATGTACCCCACGCAAGGGCGATTGGTGGCCCTTGACTTCTAGACTATTCTGGTGAGTGATGCGAAACCCAACCGGGTCAGCTAACGCATGCGCAATAACCTTCTCAGAACAAAGACCGGCTCAGTTGAGATCCGGCATTGCTAGCAAGACGGTGTGGTTGGACGACTGTGTGAATTCGTAAATGGGAAAGAGGAAGCCAGTGTCTTGCTGTTTATCAAAGAAAACTGACAGAACGTCCAGTGTTGGGACGGGAGCTCCTCAATTCTGAATACACAGTTTGGCGTAAGGTACGTGAAACATATTTAGATAAATAATGTGTGTCGTTACCGCGTTGAACCGAAGCTGTTCGACCACATGTCCCGCCCGGCGCACAAAGGTCAGTCAGGGGTGAACCTGTGGGCTTGTGTTTTAACTTAACACTGCAGGCTAGTTGAACGCGGTGGCTTGTAGGCCTGGTTTTCCGTTACAATTGTACAAGTGCGTGAATGCGTGTTATCGCCGCTACAAGAAGTTAGGTAAACTTAAGACAGGCCCAATAGTGTTAGTAGTCCGAGTTCACTCCTGGGCGGCCTTAGAACTCTAACATAGTCGACACAAACGGAAGTTGGCGAAGGCGTTGTAGAACATAGGTCGAGTGAGGTATCAGGGAACTCGGCCCAACTAGACGAAACACATGCGAAGGTCGCCGGACGTGTCGAAGGTTATTCGAAGGACATTGCGGGTGTCTAAGTTCGAATTCTTTGGTGTGGCGACCACTGGCTTTGCTGAGCTTTCCTCTTACTCTTTATGTTATTGGTTGCCGTGACGGAACACCATCTTGATATACAGTTGGTTCACGAGAGGTTGACACTGGAGAAACTGGGGAATGCGACAGAGCTGGTCACAACCAGCTGAACACCGTTCCAAATACTCTGACCCTAACTAGGGGAGGAGGGAACGGGATGTGGACTTCCGCTACAGGGGGATTTCCCTGGATAATCTATTACATTCCTGGATCAGAGCTAGAGCTCCAGGAGACCTGGTGTATAGTAGGTAATCCTAAAATCGAAACCAGGGAGAGGGGGCTACCTCCGAGGGAGGGGACTTCAGTGCCACCGGCCCTCCTTTAGGACCATTATGTCTCTAGGTACTTTTAACCTACTAACCTGGTATATTGTGTCATTAGAAGTCTTTTTAGGACAGAAGGATTTCGCCGACACCATGACCAGATGCACAGCCCTACCCTGGACTGGTTCGAGACAGAGGACGGATCAGCCAGCACTTGTTAGGACCCAGACCTAGTTCAGTTTTGGCAGTGGATCCTGGTCTGTGAGGCTGACGGCCGGGTCATGGCGACACCGGCCTATACTGAGTACACATAGGTAACGTGTACCTCTGGGGTAAGTCTGTGTCACGATATTCACACATGGTGTTATCTTTGGCAGGTTCTACTTTCTGAGAGACTTACGTGAGGGGACCAGAGGAAGATGACTTGGTGAAGGCTGCTAAATGGCTGGCTTACCTATGTGACGTGAAGTGAGGCTTCTACACCACACCACGTGCCGGGAAGTCACTGCGCCACAGTCCAGTCCCGTCTTACCCGCTAAATGATATTCAGTCAGTCCACCAAGTATTATGATGGCTACACACGGGCGAGTATCGTGTCCTCTTGTCTGTGAACATTTTTGACAGTGTGACCCACTAGCCAAACGGGTCGAGAGGAACTACCTTACCCTTTATTTCAGAATGGCCTGCTGTTCCGGGAAGAGTTTACCCGTTTATACTAGGAACATTGGTGACCTTCATTACAGTGTCACGAGCTACCAGTACTGACTTTGAGTGACAGAGTCAACTTGAACTGTGCCAACTTTCTGTGCTGATAGGCCCAGTTATACCCATCCTGATCCCAGTAGAGACCACCATCTGGTTCCAGAACTTTGACATTGTTACATTGTGTTAAATGTTAGGGTGGATTCTTAGGACTGTTGTCTAGCACCGGCCTTACCAGTGAAGCTTGAAGGACAGGCCTTCAGAACTTCTGCAGGGATGTTAGTCCAGAGTCATCACGTACCACCGCAACTTGGAGTCACCACATTGACGTGCTAGTCAGTCCAATTGAGACTACACCTCGGCAGAGACATTCCACGCTACGTGTGCAGATGAGTGACCTCTTTAACCTTGTGGTATCGTACCCAGTGTACAGTGATGAGTGAGACGGCCTGAGACTAATCCAGATAGCCATTTCTTCTATCGCCTGGCGGTGGCCAGGATTCTCTCATGAACACTTCCCTTGTACATTATATCATATAGTACAGGATTCTCTCATGACCATTCCTCTTGTACATTATATCATATAGTCATTATGTGTAGACACCAGAGTCGTGTCATCTGTTCTGGATGAGAGGTGAAAAAGGTATTGTCCAGCGGTTGATAGTGAGAGAGACAGGAATCCAAGGGCTGGTGGGGTCTGTAGACTGAGATTTATTGTATTCCCAGAGTGCATCTATCCCGTTATTAAGATGTAATAGTATGCTTCCCTCACCCCAAGAAATACTACGACAGTAGCATAGGGTTGGTGTGAATATGCTGTTTATTATCTGTCGTTTTGCGGACATGGGTATGTTTGGATGTTTCAGTAAGGGTTATAGCTGATATGTAAGTGCACTAGCTTTTTGATATCTGATGTCAATTTCTCTGTCCAATCTGCCATCTTCTGTGATCATACTTCCAAGGTATTTGAATTCTTTAACTTGTTTCAGAGGTGTGTTATTTATCTGTATATTTAGTGGGCCTGGCGATCTGCTAACTTGCATTACTTCGGTTTTGGCTGTGTTTATACTCATATTGTATCTGCTGCAGGCTGAACTCAGATTAGTAATATGATTTTGTAGTCTGCCCTCATCGCTGTAAAACAGGCACTGATCATCTGCAAATAGAAGTTCATTTATTCCCTGTGGGTCAGTTGTTTCATCTGGAGTAAAGAATTCTAAATTTTCTGAATCTGGTCTGTCGAGACTTGCTTCTTTGGAAATTCTGTCCATGTAGATATTGAATAGCAGGGGAGAGAGCACACATCCCTGCCTCACTCCTGTATTGACTGTGAACATATCTGATATACCTTCCTGTGTTCTTACTGCACTTTTCCTCGAGTGGTACATGGCTATGATATTTTCTAGCAGTTGCCCTTCTATCCCATAGTCTTCAAGGATGGTCCATAATTTGTATCTGTCTACTCTATCAAAAGCCTTTTCCTGATCTACAAACACAATATTCTGCTGGTCACTATATTCAATAGTTTTTTCACAAATTTGTCTAAGTGTAAATAATGCATCAGTGCAACTTTTACCTTTCCGAAAACCGAATTGTGCTTTGCTTAACTGTTGTTCAACTATTGGTCTAGCTCTTTGTTCCAAAAGTTTTGCATACATTTTCCCTATATGGCTTAGGAGTGATATACCTCTGTATGTTTCGCACTCTCTCATATTGCCTTTCTTTTTCCATATTGGTACTATTATTGCCTGTTGCCAATCATCTGGGACTTTTCTTTCTTCCCATGCTATATTAAAAAGTCTTGTTAGCCATTTAACTCCTGTTTCTCCACAGGCCTGAATAGCTTCTGTGGTTATTCCATCTGGACCTGGTGATTTGTTCTTAGGACTTTTCCGTATAACTGCTTTGACTTCTGCATGTATGAAATTTGGTTCTTGCTGTCCCTGGCGTTTAGGCACAAAAGTGAGGTTTCCTATGTTATGTGTGGGGTTAAGTAGTTCTTGAAAGTATTCTGCCCATCTTGCTAGTCTTTGTTGTGGATTAAATATTGGTATACCTCTTTTGCTGTTTATGATGGTGGTTGGGTTGTAACATGCATCTCTGTTTCTCAGTGGGCAGAGGTGTGTCAAAGAGTAAGCACAGACAAGACACTGAAATTGTTCTGGCGACTACATAAAAGCATGAGTGGTGTAGTCAAGAATAAGAGCATTTCTGACTTCCAAGGTGCTGACCTCATCTGGCAGAGGACTGACGAGGACAAGGGCAAAGCCCTCTTTGAACGCTAACTTTGATCAAAGCAACCAGACAGACATGGGAGGCCGAAATCTGGCCAAGGAGGTCACCTCAGACAGATGCAAGGCCCAGAACACTTCGGATGAAGACACAGTGACAGTGAAAGAAATCAAGGCTGTGCTTCGACGATCAAAAAACAGTGCTCCAGGTCCTGATGGCATAAGATACGACGACATAAATAGGTGTACCGACAATGAGCTAGAGAAACTAGCAGGCGTGTATAACAACAGTATAGGGAGTGCTAGCATCAAGGAGGAATGGTTACACAGCTATCTGATTCCCTTGCCGAAGCCTGACAAAGACCACAAAAAAATTCAGGGATATCGAATTATAACCATTCAGAATACAATAGGCAAGCTGCTGGAGAAGGTAATTGCCAGGAAAATATCAAGCCAACTAGAGAGGCAAGGTGTTTTCCCACCCACCCTGGGTGGGTACCGTCCAAAGAGAGAAACATGGACCAATGCAGCAGTCTTTGCCCAGGATGTCTATGAAGGTTTCCACTCAGGCACTGAAACCGTTGCTGCAGCGATTGATCTTGAGGACGCATACAACAGAGTACCACTGGATTTTTTAATGTTTCAGCTTCTCGTACTAAACTTAAGTCCATTCCTCCTTAGTTGGGTCGCTGCAGCCCTCTTCCAACGGAAAGTAGTTTTTAGATGTGGCAGTTGGACTTCGGAACCAACAACAATATATCCTGGCCTACCACAGGGATCGCCATTATCTCCGGTACTGTTCAACGCCTACACAGTGAGAATCACCAGTAAGCAGATCACTGGACCTGGTAGGACATTGTCATATGCCGATGATGTTTTAGTGTATCGTCAGGGGAAGGATAGAGAGGAGGTTGCTGTGGAACTACAAACCGAACTCAATCGCATAAGTACTTGGTGTGATGAAGCTGGGGCAATGGTCAACCCAACAAAGGCAACAGTGACTTGGTTCTCGTTGAATAATCATATTGTCAACACTCCAACACCAACTGTAATGCTGTGTTCAGAGACGGTGGAAAGAACGCAGGCAATGAATTACCTGGGGATACGGTTTGATCGAAGCCTTGCTTATAATGTGCACATAGACCAGGTAATAACAAAGGCCAAGCGGGGTTTGGCAGCGATGCGGGTGATGGCGGCAGCAAACTGTGAGCAGCGCCATCTATGTCTTCTGTACGAGGGGTTGGTCATGTCTGTTTTGTAGTATGCAATGGCAATCCTGACTCTCAGCCATAAGCAGATAGAAAGGATGGAAAGGATACAGAATGAAGCTATGCGCATTATTCTTGGATGTACAAGAGATACAGCATGCAGGGCGATGCGCTACCTTCTTGGTTTTCCAACCATTGAAAAGAGAATACAAGGTTGCAGGGCACGCGCCTACCTCAGAATTAACGCAAACACACAACATCCACTGCATAGTGAAATTAGAAAGGTGAAGGGCAGCAGATTAAAAAGAGGACGGTCGTGGATGGGTCAAGCCGAAGACATTCTTCAACAGGTGTGTTCACTTGAGGACTTAGAACCTGGCGAGGAGTGGGTGCAAGTGCCAACAGACTTCTGCACATCCTTTTCAGTTTGCATCCAACTAGATAGAAAATGCAGACATGAAAATCCGGCTGCTGTTGAGGCTGAAGTACAAGCGTTGATTTTCGAGAATTCGCTAGACGGTGACGCGGTCATCTACACAGATGGGTCGGTCGTCCGACATGTGAGAAGCTCATGGGCCTTTACAGCTCGGGCCGGAGGGAGAATTATGAAGGAGGACTCTGGTGCTTTCACTGAAACCACAAGTAGCCTGACCATGGAAGTCATGGCAGTAAGTAAAGCAATAACATGGCTCGAGACACAGACATTCACTAGGGCTTGTTTCCTTAGCGACTCAATGAACATGATCAAGAGGATAGAGGAGGGGTCGATCCGAAGAGAATGGTTGCTGCCTTTGGAGCGGTCTCGACTGGCAAAGATTAGTTTCATCTTCGTGCCAGGGCATGCGGGAGTACAAGGAAATGAGCGGGCTGACAAGCTCGCAGGTGAGGCTACTGTGGAGGGCGGACGCGCCATGGACCAGGCCGACATTCTGAATGCTCTACGAGAAGTAAGACTTTTGCGAGAACCAAGTGATGACTGTGAATCTACAACAATGGCCAGACTGCGAGAGCAGCAAATTAAAAGAGGGGTGGCCAAACAAGAACACTACGCAGGAAGCCAAAGAAGATTTATAAACCAACACAGAACTGGCGTCGTTAGTCGCTACACGTTGCGGGATTTGCTGAGGAGGGGATCCGAGCACTTATGGACTGAATGGTTCGATGTGCAATGAGGATGATCTGTCGACTAACTAACTAACTAACTACCGTGGTATTATACATTGTTTATGTTATACAATCCATTTAACAATGTTTTTTTCCTCTGTGAATGTAACATGCACAATTGATGAACAAAAGATGAGTGACTGGAATTGTTGAATGTAAGACGGACCTGCGTGCCCAATTTGTGACCCTTTGAAAATAAAGTGTGTTTTTTCGTTAGTTCGTTCGTTCTCTCTTTCGCATACAAATTGTTACTCACATGCAATCCCGATTTCCCTGCACGTTTTCTGCCCTGGGACATGTAAGAACATTACACTTTGTGGCTACGAAAACATGAAAGCAAACTAACGTAGCGTGTAATGGGGAGGAGAGAGAGAGAGAGAGAGAGAGAGAGAGAGAGAGAGAGAGAGAGAGAGAGAGAGAGAGAGAGAGAGACGAAAGCCCAACTTACAATTGAATATTTCGTGAATTTTGTTCTTTTTTTCCATGGAACATAAAAAAACGACTAACTCAACTCTGAGAACATTGAAAACTAATCTGACAACCACAATATTATAACATGTTAACATGTTCTGAGCTAACGAACGACAAAGGTACCAAACCACGGGGTACTGGTGATAAAATGATGGGGTGAGGACCTGAAACAAAACAGGGGGAAATATGTATACGTCATGTGTACTTTCAGCGGGGTACTGGGTTCATTCAGTTGGACATTAACGTTGACTTCTCGTTCATAAAACAATGGCAAACTGCTGAACGTAAAATTGCCTGAAAAATAAATATGGGGTTCATCAAAACGTCCTACATAGGACATGCACAATTTTTTTATGTTTCTCTACGTTTAACATGCAATTTATTTTGCCCTGAAATTTATTTTTCTTCCTATCTTTTGTCTTTCTGTCAATCTCCTCAATGTCCTTTTGCTTTTGTGCATGTTGCCTTTTTTTCACAATTATCATGTGTCCCTTACAAAGACATCTACCTCCTTTCTGTATCAATGTTTGGTTACTACTTTCAGCTGTAGTTCATGTCAATAGGCTGTTTGACCTAGATTCTCAGCCTAAAACAGGCACCAGAAAATGTATATGGAATAAATTCGGCGAGCATAGTATTGACAATATCACTCATCGAGGCCACAATGTTTTGACAAAGTATGGGACAAGCCCCATATACCCAATATGGCTCATCACGCTAAAGGGTCCTTTAATTTGTTTACCGTAACATATACGGTTGGACTACATATTTGTGCTTCGTCTTTCTCTTTTTCAACTTTTTCTTCTTCTTCTTCTTCTTCTTCTTCTTCTTCTTCTTCTTCTTCTTCTTCTTCTTCTTCTTCTTCTTTGTTCGCCTTCAATCGTCAAAGTGAACGAATGGAAAGAAAGCAACAGTCAACTTAAGCTTACAGACATCTCCATATAGTGTGTATATATGGGTAGTTCTTCCTCTGCTTGTTTGCTCGGGTGTATGATCTGGACAGACATCGACGATTACGACTCTCCAATCTTCTCTGTTACCTGCTATTTTGAGCAAAGTGGTTATATTACGAATCGATATGGGGAAAGTAGCCTTTTGCAAGATGGGAAACATACTGACCAATAAAAAGATGTTGTTTGCAACGAGAGGAAAGGTTGGTTAAGTGCTACATAGAACCTGTACTTTTGTGTGGATGTGAAACGTAGACAATCAGCAGACAAGCTTAAAGACATCTGGTGGCTGTGGAAGTGTTTCGTCTGAGAAACATGTAAAGAATACCATGGACAGACACACAGGAAAACCAATTAGCAAGTCCTACAAGATACAAATTAAAAACGTAAACTGATTACAGAAATTAGTCGCAGACAGTCACAGATTGTGGATACGTTATGAGAAGAAATAAATTGGAGAACTTGGTGACAACTGGCAAGATTGGGGGGGGGGGGAGAGAGAGAGAGATTGGAAATAAGGAAATGGCAGAGAAGTAGATATAAGGATGGCTTGGCCACTTTGTATGGTCGAGACAAGAAAACGGAGCTGGTCCACGACTCTGGTGATCGTGTGTGATGGCGAAACATGACCGTCCATGCTTATCGGCATGGCACATGATGATGATGCTGTTAATAATAATAATAATAATAATAATAATAATAATTGTTGACATGCACTCATCAGTCTCATTATATGCAGTGAATACAGCAATCAGCTTGAGGCAGAGAAAGGTGGACACCTCTAGCAAACCTATCCTGCAATGGAACTGACATTATCCACAAACTCGCCCTCTCTTGTTCATGTTTCACACTTCTGCCGCAGATGTTCAGCTGTCATTTTACCCATTCCACACTTACATTGACAAGTACTGTCTATCTTTAGCCTGTTGAGCAGGTGGTAACGCAGTCTGCGGAATATCATGTGTGGAGTCTGAAGATAAATATTTGCTCAGGTGTTTGGAGTTGGTGGTGAGCATCCTCCTTCTAATGGCCTGGGTGATCTGATTACAGGTTATTCTGTCTCTGCTTCTTAGAGGTCTCATTGTTATGTATGTATCATGTCATCTTTCACCTTCTATTTTCCATCTGTCCGCTTATTATTTTTTTCCGTTTTTAGTTTTCAGTCACCTAGCTTGGACCACAGTTTAGGGAAGTACTAATTTATGTTGTTCTTTCTTATATATATATATATATATATATATATATATATATATATATATATATATATATATATATATATATATATATATATATTAGTGTTTCGTTCTTGTTGATCCGTTAATAAAGAGTTTTCTCGAAATGTGCGATTGTATCTGAGTGTGTTGTTTTTTTCCATCCATTGAGTTTCTCGGTGATACTTTGTGTGAAATGTGATTCAGTGTACTACAATCCTTCTGAGTTTTCGTCTTTCGGCGTTCAGACTATAGACTTAGTTTCTACAAAAAAAGAACATGTTTCTTTCTACTTGTCTCTGCTATGAACATTTCTGGTACACTTCTCAAGGTTTCTCTCCGCTCTAAATTTACTGGAGAATTCCCCAGCTGTCGCTGGCAGTCTTCCTGTGCAGCTTTATTTAGATCGAGAAAGATACCCCCACCTCCATCTTCTGTTTATTGCATTTTCTGTCTGCATAGGCGTGGGTCTACGGATTGTGTTGAGTAGTTTCCTCAATGTAATTTACAAGCTAAGTGTGTCTTATCGTATATCCTCTGGGCGATGTTTCTCTGAATGCAGAGACTGTTCTAGTAGCTCAGGACAGCACTGATAACTTCAGGCTGGGGTTCTGGAAGCATTGAAGACGGGTTTGGTTATTGTGTAAATTCAATGCCAAACAAGAAGTAGATATGAGCCAAACAAAAGTGAATGGCGGAAAATGGGAAGTGGGGGTGTGTTACAGATAGGGCTTAAAATGTCGTTAATTTGGCAACAGACATTGTGTATTATATATTTAATTAAAGGAGGTTGCAGAAGGAAAAATTACTGTCTATATCAATCAATTAATCAATCAATCAGGTACCGTCTCTACAATGAAGGTTGGTTGCAATGGATCTCCAATACCTTCTGTCTCTCACCCTAACTGTACATTCTGTCAGGCTGATGTTCGTCCATCTCTTTATCTTATCTTCACACTTGTTCGTTGTCTACCTCTTGCTCGCTTGCTCTCAACCTCACCCTCCAGTATGGTTTTTATAAGAGTGTTATGTCTTTTAACGTGACCGAAATATATCACTTGCCTCCTTTTTATTTCTTTCATCAACTCCCTTATATATAAGACCGTGGTAGATACGGGAAGTCGATTAAGACAATTAATTAACCCATGGCAGTTAATCAGTTAACTATACGATATGTCCTGACCTTTCATGTTACTGAATCTAAACAGTTGTCCACCATTTTTCTTCCCCTTCCACCATCATCAAGCGTACTGGGATCGTCGTTAACTTCACAGCCCGTCGCAAATTGTCTTGATATCTTATCATTTCTCTTACCATCTCTCTCGCCGAGTCTCTTACCATCTCTTCTGCCATTTATCTTGTGATCTCTCCAGCCATCTCTCTTGCAATCTTTCTTGCCATCTCTTTTGTCATCTTTCCTGCCATTTCTCTTCTCATACCCCTTACCATCTCTCTTACCATCTTCCTTACCATCTCTCCTCCCATCTCTCTTGCCATCTCAGTTACCATCTCTCATATACATATACAGATCGCATATACCCCTCCATTATTGTTCTCTCCAAACTTTCAAATCTTCTTTGTTGTATCGTCTTTAGTAGCCAACCTTCTTCAATATTCAGCTCTTGTCGTATGAAAGAATTTGTTCTTTTCTGAATCCAAGATATTCTTAGAACCCGTCTATAACATGCATATTCAAAGACATTTATGCGTTGTTCAGATTGTTTAGTAAGTGTCCAGGTCTCACAGACGTATTTTGCAATGGGAAATATGCATGGTCTTAAAAAATATTATTTTTGTAGTTATATCTGTCCCACTCTACAATTTATTTAGTTGTTTTAGTTTTTGAAAAGAAATAGATATTCATCTTTAAATTTCTTTCATTGTGTCGCTATTGTTAGTAATTACTTACCCATTATATTGGAAATTTTCCACCATCTCCAATTTTTCCTCATTAACATATATTCCTTTCTCCATATTAGTTGACTGCAGCAGGAAATAAGAGTATATCATGAAACCAACATTTATTGAGGACACGCAATAAAAACAAAGACTTAAACATATCTGAACAGGGGTCTCAGTCCACGTAAACAAAATAATTGATATAGGGGAAAATAGGGCAAGCAAAGGCTGTATTTCGGAAAATGAAGAGTATCCTATGCAATAAGTTACTATCATTGAATATAAGAAAAAGAGTGCTAAAGTGCTATATAGAGCCTGTATTGCTGTATGGCAGTGTATCTTGGAATGTAAATGAACAAATTAGAAAGAACTTGGAAGCAACAGAGATGTGGTTCCTATGGCGAAAGTTAAGAATTCCTTGGACTGCCAAAGTGTCTAACAACGACTGCCTGACAGAGGGTAATGAAACTAGAACATTGTATACAACAATAAGAAAGAGGCAAACAGTTTTCTTTGGTCATTTGATGAAAAGAGAGGCGTTAGAGAACATCGTGATAACTGGAAAGATCGATGGGAAGAGGGGGAGAGATCAGACCAAGAGAAAATATGCTGGATGGATTGAGACGGTGGCATGGAGGAATATCAGCAGCAGAGTTGATCCAGAAAACCAAAGACCGAGATCTATGGAAAGTCGTGAACGCCTACGCCAACCAGCATGGCACTTGATGATGATGAGGAGGAGGAGAAAAATATGTGAAAATAATGTAATAATATAATAAAAACTAAGACAAATGTGAATGAAATAAATACAAATAAAACACAACTCGGCGGTTGTTGTTTAAGAAAAAAAAAAAAACATAGATGTAAGCAAATTAATATGAAATTAATACACGATAGATATAATGTGAATATCTATCAAAGGGAAGGTGAATGACGAACGTAATTGTGTGACTTAATGTGTATGGCTTCTTAGTTGAAGTTTATCATGAAACTCAGAAAGGAACAATTCCTAAAGGTTCAGTTGCAGTTAATGGTATTAATCTAAGGCAAGTACAAAAATCGGCAATCGTCTTCTTCTTCATATATCCGGAATGTTTGTTTTCGACGTAATTGCGTTGTTCCTGTTTCGGCCGATACATCTGACTTCTTCAGGTATTTGTTGACGGGGTTAACCTTCCCGGTCAAAAATCGGTATGATAATGACCACATCACCACTGTAGTGCCGATTTGTATATAAAATGTAGTTTTACATTTTACATTTTTATGTGAACTACATTTCGGAGATAAAATGGCGTGGCTGGCTAGAAAACATCTAGAAACGGAACACCATCATCTCGAAATATCGAGATTGTAGGTGAACATCTGGTTGGGAAAGTTATTGCCACTTCCATCAAGGATGAATGTTGCGTGGATAACTTTTGTGGTGACATTCTGGTGGCGGCATAATGCACAGTGTGCCTGAGCGGGCTGTTGTTTGTCGAGACTCTTGTCTTTTCTACTTTTCGCATAGGGCAGTAAGGAACATTTTATGTGGTACTCACTGGCACAGGAACGGAGCATAATGGGAACGACCGGTTGCTGTGATGTTGGAACCGCGACTGAACTGAACTGAACTGAAATGTGTATATAAAAATCTGGGTCTATCCTACATGCCCCAAATCGTGTAAAAGATGCCCTTTATTTAATTTTACTACAAAAATGTAAATATCACGGATAACATTACATGGAAGATGTATCACGTAGATAAAGGACAGGAAAGGTTAAGCAAACATTGCATATGATGAGAGGAAGAACATCTTATGCAGTAAATTAAAGTTATTGGAGGTTACACAAGGAATGCTTTCATGTTTCTTAGCATGTTGCTGTGAATCATGGAAAATTAGTAAACACCCAGGAAAATCTCATGGAGCCTCACAGATGTGGTTCCACGGGAAAATAGTAAAAATTTACGGAGCATCTAAAATGAGTATTCTAAATGTTTTGAAAGAGGCTAAGACACAAACACAACTCATCACAAACATCAGACAGACTAAAACACAATGACAACTTATCACAAACATCAGACAGAAGCTAAAACACAAAAATAACTCGTCACAGACATCGGACAGAGGCTAAGACACAAAGGCAACTCATCACAGACATCAGAAAGAGGCTAAGACACAAAGGCAACTCATCACAGACATCAGAAAGAGGCTAAGACACAAAGGCAACTCATCACAGACATCAGAAAGAGGCTAAGACACAAACACAACGCATTGCAGACATCACAAAGAGGCTAAGACACAAAGGCAACTCGTCACAGACATCATACAGAGGCTAAGACACAAAGACAACTCGTCACAGACATTAGACACAGGCTAAGACACAAAGGCAACTCGTCACAGACATCATACAGAGGATAAGACACAATGGCAACTCGTCACAGACATTAGACACAGGCTAATACACAAATGCAACTCGTCACAGACATCATACAGAGGATAAGACACAAAGGCAACTCGTCACAGACATTAGACACAGGCTAAGACACAAAGGCAACTCGTCACAGACATTAGACACAGGCTAAGACACAAAGGCAACTCGTCACAGACATTAGACACAGGCTAAGACACAAAGGCAACTCGTCACAGACATTACACACAGGCTAATACACAAATGCAACTCGTCACAGACATCATACAGAGGATAAGACACAAAGGCAACTCGTCACAGACATTAGACACAGGCTAAGACACAAAGGCAACTCGTCACAGACATTAGACACAGGCTAATACACAAATGCAACTCGTCACAGACATCATACAGAGGATAAGACACAAAGGCAACTCGTCACAGACATTAGACACAGGCTAAGACACAAAGGCAACTCGTCACAGACATTAGACACAGGCTAAGACACAAAGGCAACTCGTCACAGACATTACACACAGGCTAATACACAAATGCAACTCGTCACAGACATCATACAGAGGATAAGACACAAAGGCAACTCGTCACAGACATTAGACACAGGCTAAGACACAAAGGCAACTCGTCACAGACATTAGACACAGGCTAATACACAAATGCAACTCGTCACAGACATCATACAGAGGATAAGACACAAAGGCAACTCGTCACAGACATTAGACACAGGCTAAGACACAAAGGCAACTCGTCACAGACATTAGACACAGACTAAGACACAAAGGCAACTCGTCACAGACATCATACAGAGGCTAATACACAAATGCAACTCGTCACAGACATCATACAGAGGATAAGACACAATGGCAACTCGTCACAGACATTAGACACAGGCTAAGACACAAAGGCAACTCGTCACAGACATTAGACACAGGCTAAGACACAAAGTCAACTCATCACAGACATCAGAAAGAGGCTAAGACATAAACACAACGCATTGCAGACATCAGAAAGAGGCTAAGACACAAAGACAATCATTACAAACGTCAGACACAGGCTAAGACACAAAGACAACACGTCACAGATTTCAGGCAGAAGCTAAGACTACATAAGAAAGAGGCTAAGACACAAAGACAACTCATCACAAACATCAGATAGACTAAAACACAAAGACTTCTCATCAAAGACATCAAACAGAGTAAAACACAAAGACTACTCATCACATACATCAGTATGAGGCTAAGAGATAAATACACCTATTCACAAACACCAAACAGAAGCTAAGACATAAAGACAACTCATCACAAACATCAGAAAGAGGCGGTCGTAACTTTTGGGCCTCGTTATGAGAAGAGAAACTCAGATAACCGTTTTGACAACAGCCAAGATTTAAGGACAGAAAGAAAGAGGATGACAGCAGGTGAAGATTCTTGACAGCATTTCGTTATAGCACGGGGAAACAAACTGTCAGCAGGCGGATTTATATATTTGTTGAAGATCGCAAGTTGTGAAGAGGCATGATTCCAGAAGCCAATCGGCAAGACAATTGATAAGGCTGGTCATTATGTTATTCATTACTTTATTAATTGATTATGTGGTTGTTTCGGGATTTGAAATTTAAATATTGAGCACAACCCACTACTGGCAACACCGATCGCATTCTGGTATGAACCTAAGGCCCATCCACGTCAATATAGAAGCACTATACTCGAGTTTCGCCCTCATTTGAGCTCGTCAGTAGTGCATATCCCTGACCGGATCCGGAAACAGTCCCGGATCACGCGTGTGAAGCGGGTGTGTAACCACGCGGCACACACTGGACACACCAAATTATCACAACAGAACATCACAACGCTACCCATCGTAGGCTCAAGATTGCCCAATCGCCGCGACCGACGTCCGTCAATCGATGGGACCCGAACAATCAGGACTTCTCACTGGCAAGGAACACCAGGCCTCCTAAATCCAGTGAGCAATAATCAATTGATTATGTGGTTGTTTCGGGATTTGAAATTTAAATATTGAGCACAACCCACTACTGGCAACGCCGATCGCATTCTGGTATGAACCTAAGGCCCATCCATGTCAATATGGAAGCACTATACTCGAGTTTCGCCCTCATTTGAACTCGTCAGTAGTGCATATCCCTGACCGGATCCGGAAACAGTCCCGGATCACGCGTGTGAAGCGGGTGTGTAACCACGCGGCACACACTGGACACACCAAATTATCACAACAGAACATCACAACGCTACCCATCGTAGGCTATGCTCATTTTAAATAATTAACTTTATTAATTGTTATAACACGTAAAGAAACCACCCCGCGGACTGATATATTCAAATTCTGTTGGAGATCGCAAGTTGTTGAGAGGCAAATTTGCCCATGCCAGTCAATAAAACGATGATGACCAAGATGTAGGTTCGTTCATCATTGATAACTCCTGCGAAGCATCTAGAGACAGATGATACGTGATTAGTGGAGTAACTCTTCAATTGCTACTTCAAACAAGTGACTCGCTATCTCCAACTCACTCCTAGAAAATGTACTATGAATACTGAATGTAAAACGTGAGTGTTTTTGTGTTCCAGACACGCATACCTGCACAAAGGATATGACAGCCTGCCACCTAACAGCCTCGTGTAGCAATACAACCGGGTCGACCACCAGATGTCGCTGCCATCGCGGATTCTTCCTCAGAGACTCAGATTGTCACGGTATGCTAGATTGTTGAATAGCAATCAGCGGTTGACTCAGAGGGGATCTTCAATGGACTTGCTCGCTTAGATATAGATATAGTCTTATAATCTTACATATAGAGGGAAACACGGAGAGGAATATGGGGGGGGGGGGGGGTAGAGAGAGGACACTTGGCCTTTCACGGTATGTTAAGGGTGTTGAATAGTAATCAGCGATTGATGCAGTGGGGATCTGCGATGTACTTAATCGTTTTGATACAGATACAGACGTATATATAGAGGGAAATACATGGGAAAATATATGTGGAAATACATAGGGGATACAAAGGGAAATGTAAATGGGAAATACAGAGGGACATATAGTTGGTAATGGCTATAACCAGAGAAGAGAAAACAACAAAAATTCATCTAAACGAACACCCACTGAAGCAAGTAAAGAGCTTCAAGTACCTAAAAAGTATAATATCATCAAGTGGCAAATCAGAAGAAGAGATCGGAAATATATGCAATATGGCAGACCAACTCATTGGACAAATGGCACCAATATTAAAGGGGGAAAATAAACACGTAATAGATACTAATAAACCACTCTACTAAACAATCTTCCTACCAACTCTATGCTATCAATGCCAGACTTGGACAATGATAGAAAACGATAAAAGAAAAATTACAACAACATAAATGAGATTACTGAGAAGAATACTTAATGTATCAAAAAGAGAGAAAATCAGAAATGAAGAAATCAGGACTAAAGTGAGGGTTATAGTAGCGCTAGATTTCAGAATAAAACAACAAGTTAAATATAAGTATATTACCACCTAATAGTATACTACATCAAACAATGATGTACAGAACAAATGGCCGGCCATGTAAACGATGAACAGAGTCCATGGTAACCTCAATACATGAACCCCATAAACGGGCACTCCCCCGCTGTTTATGCTTCTCCTCGACATCGCCGGGTACAAGAGGAACATGATGAGATGATTAGATGGGATGTAAATGGAAATACAGGGGTTAGTTAGTTAATTCGTTGGTTGGTTCGTTGGTTGTTTGATTGGTTAGCTGATGGATAGTTGCTAGTGGAATATTCTGGAAGACAGAGCTGTAGGTATTAAGTCCGACGCACTGGCATTCAGGTCATCTGATCCCTGAAAATGATTTGCATCTACAGGACTGAAGCTGGAGTAGAGAAATCGTTTTCATACCCGATACCAAAGCACAGTTTTCACGGGGGCTAGGTTTCCGAGCTATCCTTCTCCTCTGCAAGCCTTGAAATCAGAGGGATGTGCAAGACTGGTAATGGAACTCCACATGTGTGAAAAGTCACGTTAGGGTCTAACCAAATCAGGATTCAGCACAGCCTGTAGGATCTGGTGCAATGAGGCCTGGGTGGTAATGCTTCCTTCGTGAGATTTAAGTATTTCTGTGTCAACAGTCCCGAGCCCAGCACCTTAGAGGAGGGGTTACATAGACATAATCACACTAACCGACCGACCGACCAATCACCAATCAAGCAGCAACTATACATAAAAAAAACAACCAACGAACCAAGAAACGAACCAACCAAAAAACCAACCAAACAAAGCAAGTAAATGTTGCTGGATGGATTGAGGCGGTGGCATGGAGGAATATCATCTGCAGAGGTGACCCAGAACACCAAAGACCGAGATCTGTGGGGAGCCATTAACGCCTACGCCAGCTGGCGAGGCATGTGATGATGATGAATCTCTGGGTCCGGTTAGCTTGGAAGGGAAATGTCCAATCAAAGGAGATGTAAGAAACATTCTTTCTCCGTTAGTCTATGGGACACCCTTGGGCAAGTTAAGAGTACCCGTTTAGGGCCCCCCATCCCCACCCCCACGTCAATGTTACGTGAAGCTATGAAAGCAGGTGGTGGATAGAGTGTGAGAGCAGCCAACAGATTGTTATTGGTTATGGTCTGCACTCTGCGGCGATAGGCAGATGATCTCATCAGTGAAAATATTGGCTATTTCCACTGACTAGTACAGTCACTGTCCAGAAGGAAAGCAACGGCAAACTACCTTCTGAAAAACTTGCCAAGAAACCCTAACAACCATGAAAGAATACATAATAAGTTTTTTTCGGAAGTGTTATGGGAGCGATGTTCTGCAAAGGACATGCTACTGAATGAATGTATGAATCTCTGGGTAGAGCAGAATAAAGGCTGCAGAAAACAGAAGGATAATCCCATATGGGCTACTAATTACCCGAGCGAATGAATGTTCTCATAACAATTTCTAGTATTGAGTTAGCTTTTATCAGTATGATAAGATTATTCACCTTGAGTATATATTAGATTATATTAATAGCAAAGTTTATTATTTTATCTTCACAGTCTCCCGTGTTAATTTATTACCGACATTTTTATTTGCAATCAACGGCTGTCAACCTGTCTGCGCAGAAAGTGCCGTCTGTAATTTATGATTGTTTAATTGGCTTAACTAGTTCCAGCGACTTACTGCTGACTCCTGCACCACATAGACACAGACAGATCGATGCTACGATAGACACTCTCTCCACCGGTGATCGGATATGCACACATCAATAATGTGTATGGTTGAACAGTCAACTACGTATAACGGCACTCGCCCTGAGATAAGTAATGCCACTAGAACTAAGATTCTTGATGAATGCAGCGCTTGGTTGGTTGACTGGTTGGTGAAGCTTCTAAAAAATTGATGTTTTGATGGTCAGATCAGGTCATCATCAGGTCGTTTGGAGCGTGGTTAGTGTGAATACTTTTCTCCCGGCGTGGTACCAACATATCATATTCATGTGGACTGTGTTACGGAGGTTTCATTCCCGTACACCAGCAGAGTTTGAAAGATCGGTACTAGATCGTCGCATCTGAAGTTGTAACCAACCAGGGTGCAGTACGGTACGTGCAGCCTGCTTAAGATTAGGCCTAGGCTGGAAATCTTGCCTCCACGGATTCAATGTTTCACAGTCAACAAATTCCAACTTAATTCTCACAAAGAAAGGCAGCACTTGATAAAACTATCCAATTTAATATGCACTGTTAGCTACACAAGAATGAACGTGGGACAACACTCTTTAAGTAGGAAGGCTTGTCTGTGTGGAATAAGACACATGTCTGTGCGGGATAAGACGCTTGACTCTATGGGATAAGACGCTTCTTTATGTGAAATACGACACTTGTCTGTGTGGAATAAGACGTTTATCTGTGTGCAACACGACACTTGACAGTGTGAAATAAGACTCTTGTATGTGTGTAATAAGACATGCTTATATGTGTGCAGCACGACATTTGTCTGTGTGGAATAAGACGTTAATCAGTCTGGAATAAAACACCTTACAGTCTGGAATAAGACACCTGACAGTCTGGAATAAAACACCTAGTGTGGAATAAGACCCTATTCAGTGTAGGATAAGGTTCCGATCTATGTGAAATAAATCGCTGTATGATGATGATGTAAATAACATCCCCTTCACGCTTCGTGTTTTCTTTCTTTTTTTCCCCTGTCCTTTGCAGGATGTGTCAATTAACCCCAACCCAAGGAAGATTTACTAGGCAGGTTTACGTTCTGTAGTTTGCCATTGCTTTCTGAACGAGAAACGAGACATAAAGCCATGTTTTCCCAGGTTTCATTGTGGAATTGCTTTCGTATGACTTCGTGTGACCCAGCCATGTCTCTTGGGCTATTCAAACTATAGTATGTTCCGATTTGAATGCCTTCATTCACGATCAATTATTTTGAAAACTGTCTGTTGCATCGTTATTTCTGTCTGTTGCATCGAAATTTTTCCAGCCGTCTTATATTTACCCCCACTCAAGGAATATGTCTTTGATAGGTCCAAAAACAACTTAAATCATCAAAAGCGGCGACATTCTTTTGATGTTTTGCTGAACAACTAGTGATTTCTTGCTAACGAAGTTATGTTTACAGTAATGGGAGACCTGCCAGTTCAGATGACACACAAAGGCGTAACCGGATTCGTATGGGAGTGGGTGCAATGAAAGAAGTAGCTTACAGGGTCGGCTGGCATTGCACCGGGTTTTTATCCCATATGGCTCAGTTTCTTTCCGCAGCGCGGAAAGCGTCGCTCAAAGCACGAACTCCGTAGCTCCAGCGACGACCCTCGGGAGTCTCCGAAAAAATGCACTCGTGTAATGAAGGACGCGGCCCGGAATCGAACATACAACCTTCGGAGCCCGAGTCAGACGGCTTGACCACTTCACCACGGAGAATCCCGAGAGGGGTGCAATGTGTAATATTAGTAAAGACAGAGAATTTACAGAGGCATGGGGTAAATAATTTGTAAATTAACAGGAAAGTAGAAGGAATATATTTCTTACCTTATTTTTCATTTCCTTCTTGTTTCTTCGGCTGATACTGATGCTGTAATGTTTAGGGCCTGCAATTCGTCTGAATAGTTGGAGCAAAATATCCCAGTAAGTGTGTACGTAGATTAAGGTCTGCGATCTGCTCAGACCTTAATCTGTGTCGGACGATTCCAGTAGGTTGATGATTACTCTCGGTTGCATAAAATTCAATCCAGTAACTTTTATCAATATTTAATAGCGCGGACAGACAGACAGACAGACAGACAGACAGACAGACAGACAGACAGACAGACGGGTAGGTAGGTAGGTAGGTAGGTAGGTAGGTAGGTAGGTAGGTAGGTAGGTAGGTAGGTAGGTAGGTAGGTAGAAATGTAGGTGGGTGGGTGGGTCGGCAGGCAGACAGACAGACAGACAGGCGGGCAGACAGACAGACAGACAGACAGACAGACAGACAGACAGACAGATCCCCGCCAGGAGCCGAGCCGAGCCAGCTAGTTTATTTATATAATCACGTTTCATGAAAGAACCCACAGTTTGACGACACCTCTGAACTATCCCATATAAATTCCCTCAGTCTGCCAAAACGGAAACCGCCAGACAAAATTCAAAAATAGCGGGGGTGTGTCTTGCTGAAGCTGTAATACTCTTAAATTGATGGAATAAATGCGGGAGCCATAAATTATATACCGCATATAAACAAACATTGAAACCTGCTGTACAATCTGCAGAACAAAAAATTTTTTATTGGGTGGACATAATGATAAGGTTATATGCTAAATCTCATAATTTTCCCTCAGTTGGTTACTGATATATTGAATTTTATATTGAGGCAACAAACAAACAAAAAAACACTATACCTGAGCAGGAATGTAAATTTGCGCTTGTGTAATGCTCGTGCTTACCTATCAATTGATCTTATACCGGATGTTTGTAAAGTCTCACTACACTTTGTATGTGGAACACAATTGAAAAATTAAGTATATGATGTCATCAAGAAATTTGTTAAACAGTCATTATATTAGTTGCATTTGTCACCGCTATGGTCTAACGCTGTTTTGGGAAAGCTGGAAAGTACCAATGAAGTATAACAAAGTTCTAACCGTAATGCGATGAAGAGGTTGTTTATCAGGAAATCTTGCTATAAATATTTGAACAACCATGTGTATGTATCAACTACCTTTTCGACACACTTGTTCAACCCAAACAAACAATCTTTCTTCCGTTGATAACACCATTTTGTTTGGAGTGCAAAGAATTACTCCAGCAGATGACAGCATTTCGCTGCATATTGCTTCACGATTGGCTGTGGAGCACATTTTTGATGACGTTATATACTTCATTTTTCAAATGTGTTCTACATGCAAAGTGTAGTGAGACTTTACAAACACCCGGTATAATGACTGTGTCTCATCACATATTTTTCTTCCGTTTCTTCTTCTTCTTCTTCTTCTTCTTCTTCTTCTTCTTCTTCTTCTTCTTCTTCTTCTTCTTCTCCTCCCTCTCCTTCTTCTTCTCCGTTCTTATTTTCCTTCTTTATCAGCACTTCCTCCTCCTCCTCCTATCTCCTCCTCCCCCCACCTCCTCCCCTCATTCTTCTTATTTTTGATTGTTTTCTTCAGTTTCCCGAGCTTGCAAGATTTTTCTACCAACATAATCCATTTAAATGTCTTTGTATCATCAGTGAATCTGTGGATATTTCGTTTTTAATTACCTATGTCTACAATGCCTACCCATCTTCTTCCTGCAAGTAGGATGTCTCCTATATGCCCATGATCCAGCTTTTATGTTTCCCCATCTGCAGCCCTTCATTATTTCCTTGCTCAGTTCAAATGTTGAAACTGCAAATGTCTTTATTAAGTATCTTCTCCTCAAAAGTTCTCTACGTATTTGCCTTTCCCGTACCCTGTAACCCTTTTACTAGACAAGCTAAGCATACACTGGTCTCCCTATCATGGCCATATCCCAGGGTGTCCTAGCCAATTTAGCACCCGCAGGAAACTGTATGATCCACTCAGAGATTCCCATTATGACACTTTACAACTAGTCAACAAAGGCCGACGAATCTCTTATACTGTTCCTGTTTCTATTCAGCGTGTACTGTCTGTGACAGAACCCAGTATGTGGCAGCAGAATGCAGCACATACAGGGATACCATCTGCATTGGTAAGTGTGTGCCAAATATTAGTTACGGTTTAGCATTGGTAATTGTATGCCAAATATTAGTTGTGATTTAGCAGTGATAAGCGTGTGCCAAATATTAGTTGTGATTTAGCGTTGGTAAGTGTGTGCCAAATATTAATTGTGATTTAGCATTGGTAAGTGTGTGCCAAATATTAATTGTCATTTAGCGTTGGTATGTGCTTGCCAAATGATAGTTGTAGTTATTAGTAGCTATACTGACAATGACATGAGTGCGGTCAGACAAGAGTGTGATGCCAGCTCTCGTTCTTCGCTAAGAAAGATAAAGACTGGCCACCTGTTACCCCATGCATTCAGGTATACAAAAATTTGATTGTGATAACATTTCACACATCCACAGAATATTCCTGCTACAAAATGAAGACAGACAGACAGACAGACAGACAGACAGACAAACAGACAGACAGACAGACAGACATAATGATCAAATGAATGAAAGAATGGAAGGAAGGAAGGACGGAAGGCAGGCAGGCAGGCCGCCGGTTTGCCGGCCGACTGACCGACCGACCGACCGAAAGGAAAGAAAGACAGACAGACAGACAGACAGACAGACAGACAGGCAGAAAGAAAGAAAGAAAGAAAGAAAGAAAGATAGATAGAAAGAAAGACTGGTGGTCGACTAATGAGAAATCAAGCAAAGAACAACAGAAACGTAATTTCAGAACGATTCTATTTACACGGAAAGTAATCAGAATGACACCAGACAGCAATCATATTCGTTAGGCCAGACTAATGTATTAACCGTGTGGTAAATTAAATGGCTCTCTTTGCAATCTGGCAAACAGAGCTGTATTTAAGATGACTGCTGTTGTACGCTTGAATTAAATATGATCACCTCTTTCATTTATCTGGCGACCAGCGGAAGGATGTGTGTTTGTTTACATGCAGCGAAAGCTTGAACATACACACACTATGAATCAAACATGTTATGAGGCATACATACATAGATTCATGCAAAAATACACAAATACATACATGGATACACACAAATACACACATGCGTACATATGTCAGCCCGTCTATATATGTACACACACGCACACACAGTTATACAGGTTCATCCGTTAATGCTCGTGTGCATCCATCCACGCATACACACGTAATATACACACGCACATGCTCGAACATGTTCACACGCACATACTCGAACATGTTCACACGCACATACTCGAACATGTTCACACGCACATACTCGAACATGTTCACACGCACATACTCGAACATGTTCACACGCACATGCTCGAACATGTTAACACGCACAGACAGACAGACAGACCTGAGGACCAGAACAGATGTAGACATGTAATCGGATCGTTAGTCTGAAATGCAGATGAAACGACTGCAAGGGATCGAAATCCTATCTTTTAACATTTATCAAAACTGTCCGTGGAACTAGCAAGTTTAAGGAGCGCTGCTGTATAAAGAAGAGGATATTCCAGTATTTAAGCAATCACTGCTGTAAAATGCGATGTTGTTAATTTCCCAAACTGTCCGACACATTGATAGAGCTGGAAATTAATGCTGGCCGTTGCCAACAGCTGCAGCTGATTGCGGACAAAACGTGATACTGCTGATGTTGTTTACTTCCGCAGACGTGTCATTTCCGGTCGGGATTCTCCCAATGAACCAGTCTCATTTGCTTGATGGTAAGTATGGTTTACAAAATATGTGTTATTTTATATGTCCGTTTGTCTGGTGTCTGGTAGCCTGTCTGTCTGTGGGGATGTCTGTCTGTTTGGGAGATATGTTCGCATGTAATCTCTACTTTGTTATGTTGCGTTAATATATGTTAAATTATTTCTGCAGTATCCACCTAACGAGCACCTGTAGACATGTTCACCTGTTCGTCCATTCGTTCGTCCCTGGGTGCAAGGATGATACCCCAACAGTATCTAACTAAATAACTCTTTGCTTTTCTTTCCTCAATTCTCTCTTTTTCCTTGACAATAAAAGACATGATTCTATGGCGTTATTGTTGATGTTTCAGATGGCACAGAGATAGGAGCAAGTCACTCATCCAACGTTTTCCTGGAACGCCTGGTCAAGATGGACGCTTTGGAAACGGCCATGTACGTCACCAACAACCAACAGAGCTTGGACTTTGCCTGGCCTCGAACCTCTGGCCTTGACATAGCTGTCAGTGTCTCGGATGTGTACCTGGTTCCGGATTATCACGACATAGAGGCAGTGGACGACACGGCCTTGTTCCACAGGTTGTCTGACCCCAGCCAGAGAAGCAAGCTGTACTATAATCATGTCCAGAGTCATTATTGCAGGTCTGTCATAGTTTGTCTGTCTGTCTATCTATCTATCTATCTATCTATCTATCTATCTATCTATCTATCTATCCATCCATCCATCCATCCATCCATCCATCCGTCCGTCCGTCCGTCCGTCCGTCTTTCTTTCTATCTATCTATCTATCTATCTATCTATCTATCTATCTATCTATCTATCTATCTATCTATCTATCTATCTATCTATCTATCTATTTATCTATCTATCTATCTATCTATCTATCTATCTATCTTTGTCTGTCTGTCTGTCTGTCTGTCTGTCTGTCCGTCCGTCTGTCCGTCCGTCCGTCCGTCCGTCCGTCCATCCATCTCTCCCACCCCCCTCTGTTCGTCCATTCTTTCGTCCGTGCTTCCACTCATCCATCCACCCACCCATCCATCCACGCACCCGCGTATCCAGCCAGCTAGCAAGTTACCTATCTAACTACCTATCTATCTACAAGGAGTGTAAATATATACCATACTTTCACTGTGTATTTTTCAAACCACTATCAAAATATGAATTCTCTATGGGCTACGGTATGCTACACGAAATCATTAACGAAACAAATGTATGCGTTAATATTAAGTTTCAAAAATAAAGGACTCTACACCTCTTGAGTCTTTTGGGTATATGGTGCTGTCCCCATATTGTGTACACTAGTCGGCAATCCATGGGTGATGTGACCAATATCACAGGTCGCTTCCTGGTCATCATTTAGACTAGTCGATATTAGAGCCCAGGGCAGTTTTTTCAAACCTACATCGATGGGGTTCCGAATACATTACTTAACGGCAGACATGCGTGGTAGCCATTATCAAATGCAGCTCCCACGTGAATATTTGTTTCGTATTTTTTCCAGGATGTTGCGATTAACGGTAGATAGATTTTCTAATGCAGTTTTACATTCAGTAGTGTGCCATTACTTCCCGAATGAGAATTCAACGTTCAGGTCTAATTGACCGGTGTGGACGGAGCCCACAATTCCACCGTCAGCCCAAGGAATCGTAAGCTCGATAACCCCAACCCACTCTCCACAGATCTCGGTCTTTGGTGTTCTGGATCAACTCTGCTGATGACATTCCTCAATGCCACCGTCTTAATCCATCCAGCATCATTTCTCATGGTCGGCCTCTGCCTCTCTTCCCCTCGATCTTTCCGGTCGTCACGATGTTCCCCAGTGCCTCTCTTCTCATCACATGCGAACTACTGAACTAAAATTGTCCAGTAAATCGCCAACAGCTAGGAAATGCTGAAGTTGATTGCATCGTCCTTTAAAGGATATGCAACAAAGTAATCATTACCAGTGTAACGTGTGATGTAAGGGAATCTTTCCGGCATGGGTCAGACAAACAGAATATAGAATATTTCCTATATCTCTGCGACTAAAATAATGTTTACTATACGAGGGATGTGCAAAATAAAAAAGCATAACTGCTTCTAGAAAACCATTGTTGAAATTAGAAAGAAACAAATACAAGTATGGCAATTATGCTGTAAGAATGACAATGACCTGAAAATAATGTTGTAAATATATTGACGCAAAGCTAGTTTTTAAAATAAATGTAAAATATAACACTTGAACAAAATAACAGAATGTAGTTATTGATTGAGCAGTTTACAATCGCTAGATGTATTTCCTTTACAATATATGCCTATCAACCCCGACATTTGTAGACAATGATTAAGTTTGTGGTTAGTTAGTTCAACATTAGTTCAATAGTTCGCCTTTGTTGTCTGAAAATTTATGGTAGAATTACTAGCATCTTGCTGTCTTGATAGGCGATAGTTTATAAAATAGAGATATACCTCTCTAGGCTGAATTTAGAGACCATGTGTTGCCCGTGCAGGATGACGCCTCTCTCGGCCTGCCTAGTTTACTCCGCCTGCTGTGTCTTCCATTCTAGACCAGTTGCCGACCAAGGCTTAGGGCCTGTTCTGCCCTGCCGTGACATTTGGTCTTTAGGTTGCATTTCCTCGCACTAAGGTTAGGCTTGTACCCTCCCAATTGCGCTCCTCCGCCCGAAGCCGTTGGCACGTTGTGGAGTGTCGGGTTTGGTAAGTCCTGCCCAACATTCGGCGCTAATAGAAAGCAGGTAGTACCGTCTTGATAGATGATAGTTAGTTACTTCCATATCCTTTACACGATTTCGCAGTCAACCCCAGCATTTATTTTTGCTGTTTGTGATCACTTGGCAAGTTTACGTTCAGTAGTTTGTCATTGCTTACTTAACTACCGGCACCCATACCATATCATAAAAAACCAATGCATGGCGAGCTGCTGTGTTTCGAATGCGGTATGCGGGATTACAAACTGCGTCTGTAAAACCTTTAGCCACGGAGCCGGCAGACAGATGACAGACACAACGTAAATAAATTATATTGTGTCTACACACTTTCGAGGAAATTACTGTCAATTTACATCGCAGTACTAATTTTTCTCTTCAAGTCTCGACTATTTGTCGACTGCTCTAATATTTTCCGTACCATGTCATTCATTTAAATGCCATTTCTTATTCTCGTGTGTTTTACGTCATTCCTTTTTGCTCTTCTCCGTGGGGAATAACGGTAATGTGACTTTAATAGCTCGTCTGTCAGGATGTCTCAGTTGGAACAAGTTAAAAGGTAGGGACCACAACAAGAAAGAGCCAGCTCTGCTAGCCAAATAAACTGTGTCAGCAGTCATTATGTTCATCAGATGTTCACAAAATGGTTAGAGCTAAAGGAACCGTTACACCAAAAGCGTATACAGAATAGTTCATTAAAACTGTTGCGTTTACATTATGTATATTTCAATAACAACAGTTCACATTTCACGTGGTTTAGATCTTACTATTGTAAATATTGTGTACCCAAATGCAATATTAAAATGAATGAAGACTATTTGAAACAAGTCAATGTATGTAAGGATTCAAGTACTTTAATAACAGCAGATTGAATATGTATTAATGAGGAGCGGCTGGCCGAGAGGCTAGAACGCCGGACTCTCATTCAGGAGACTCGGGTTCGATCCCTCGGTAAGGAGTCGGATTTTTTTCTGTTGGAGGCAAAAAGAAAATCCTAACCTGCACAGTTCGCAGCGACATGCACTAGCCAGGCGGCCTTTATTCCTCAGGCTCAAAGACCCCTCTGCCATACACCGCAAGGTACTATATTGGCAGTAAATGAGAGTGACAATGACAGAATATGTATTAATGAAGCTCAATGTTGAATTGCCCAAGCATTTCACAAACATAACAATATTCTTTGCAACTTATCTTTCTCAAATTAAGTGAGGAAAATATTTCTTAAGACAGTGGTTCTCGAACTTTTTTGGCCCGTGCCCCCCCCCCCCTTTTCACCATATTTTCAGAACGTCATTCCCCCCTTTCGTATTTCCTACCTAAAAATCCCGCCCACCCCAACACATTATACGTAATAATGGAAGCCAATTTTAATAGCACATACTAAAACAAGTCTAGACGTCCACATAAAACGTGATTTGTGGGATCTACTTACTTTATACAATTAATTTTAGAAGGGTGAGACGTACAGAACCGTACAGAATGAAGGGAAAAACAATATCAAGTAATCGGTTCTTGTATTAACGCGATCTTGAAATAATCTTAATTGCCCCCTGGAAACCCTAAAATTCTCCCCTTGGGGGGGGGGGGGGGGGGGGGAGAGGGGGGATTGAGTCAATCCTGATGAATGAAAGCGAATCATGGACAACTGGCAAACAAGTAACGAATTACGAGAAAGCTGCGTAAATGTAGTTTTATAGGAGAATTATGAGAACACCATGGACGGAAAGATAGCGCAATAAAGATATCTTGAAAGAAGCCAACTCACAATGAGAACTGGTTACTCGTATCAGAAGAAGATGAGGTTTTCAGTAGACGCCAAAATTAGGTCAAAGCAAAACAACAGGTTTTGATAAAGTTTAGTGATCACGAATATTAGCATCTCTTCGCGCATGCTTTAAACTGTTGATACCAGACATGAATCTGTCATCATTTAAGAGCTGAGCGATAGTATAGTCTTCCTAGGGGATGCTCTCACAACCAGACTCTCCTGGACCTTTCACAGGCACCCTCTACCAGACTACTACTCTATACAGATGGAGCTGATTGCCAACAGGACCTCGACTGCTCAAGTTGTCAGGTGCGACTCCCAGGATGAGTCTGTGACCAGATGCCCTGACCACTACAAGGATGGGGATCGATACCTCAAGTGGAACATCAATGCACCCTGTCCAAGTTACATGGTTTGTTGTTTGTTTTTGAGGTGTGCATTTAGTTGTATTTCTAGATGGTATGTTGTTTGTAAACGGGATGTTTAAATTGACTGATGATGTTGTTTGTCCATCATTGGTGAAGCGGATCATATTGCCATTTGTCAGTCTCAGAGTGGATTCTAAAGTGATCTGTTAGATCAATCGGAACGCACAAAACATCAGTTACAATGAGGGCAAGTGAGTGTTGACTAATGATCAGGCAGCGATATTTGACTTGTCATACGGCACACCTCTGGGTAATTTCTGCGTCGAGTTTTTCATACTCCAAAGTCACAATGCCAGCGAAAGTTTTGACTATGCCAGGTAGGACGATCAGCAACAATGTTTTCGCAAGTTTCAAGGCAAATGTAGCCATTTTTCATTGAGGTTTCCGTGTTTCCTTTGCATCTTATCTTCGTTTCACCTTGATTGAATCAGTTTCACCTTCGAATTTTTTTTTTTTTTTTTTTTGGGTAGCCGCTATTAGGCATGGAGGAAATATGGCTGATACATCTCTGCAGAAATTAAGCATTGGGTCATGACAGTCCGTTCAATAGATGATAATACTACTTTTACTACTAATGTTGCTGTTGCTACTACTACTACTACTACTACTACTACTACTACTACTACTACTACTACTACTACTACTACTACTACTACTACTACTACTACTACTACTACTACTACTACTACTACTACTACTAATAATAATAATAATAATAATAATAATAATAATAATAATACTATTATTATTATTATTATTATTATTATTATTATTATTATTATTATTATTATTATCTTGTCTCTCTGTTTCTTCTTCTTCCTTATTCTCCTGAATCTTTCCCTGCCCACTTCACTATCTTTACTCTTTTTTTTTTTTAAATTTCTTTCCAGCATATTCCTCTTTTCCTTTCCAACATCCTCAGTTGACCTCTACTTATTTACGTTTCCCTTATTTTTCCCTTGACCCTGTAACCTTAGGCTCTTGCATCTTCTATCTTCGTATCTGTGTGTGTTTGTGTGTGTGTGTGTTTTTTTTTTTTTTTTTAATTTTCTATCCTGCTCTCTACTCCACGCATCCGCTTATACTGGGCATTCTGTTTTCTCTACTCCTGCTATGGAAGCCGCATTGCAATAGGGTTAACGTAGCCCTCTGAAGCCTGAGTGGGTTCGCCTGATGTCGAGAGAAAGTATGTGTGACGTCTTGCATTCTCCACTCCTTTTCTGTTGCATTGTATCACCAGAGTAAAATAATTGTTCCTATTACTGTTTCTGTCGGGTGTTGGTGTAATCGCTAGGCGGTTACGTTGAAAATATCATGAGCACGGTCAGACGAGGGTTTGACACTGCGTTGGTCATTCGATACCAAGAACGAACGAATGAACGAACAAATGAACCTTATTTTCAAAGGGTCATAGATTGAGCAGCAAGCCCTCTTATATTCGGCCCTTTCAACCACTTATCTTTCGTATATCATTTATCTATTGTGCTTGTTACATTCAAATAGAAAACAAATAATATTGTCAAATGAATGCTGTGAAAATAATCTATGTTATGAGATAAATAGGCAGGTAGTCAGATATACACATAACCACACACAGACACTCACACATGTGAACACAAGTGCATACATACTTACATACACACATTCATATATACATACATCATTTACCAAACACACGTATTGTTATACGCCCACTCCATAATACACAAATACACACTTCATCGTATACACATATCCATACATCATGTGCCATGCCGGTAAGCGTGGGCAGTCATTTTCTGCCATCTCACTCGATCACCAGAGTCGTGGATACACATATATCCACTCACAATCACAAACTCACTAATAAACATGTACTTATGCAGATAGGAAAAGGCTGGTCAACCACTCCTCCGTGCAATCATTATAAAATAACACACAGTAATGCAGTTTTACAGAACGTTACGGAAAGCATGGAACGTTGCGTCGACTAGCCTTCATCAGCAAACAAATGCATACACAAAACACAACATATAGACAGGAGGAGGACACTACAGTGAATACATTAAGGCATAAGATCGGGATCAGAATGGAACGATGAATGGAAAACTTTTTTTCATCTGTCCATTCCTCTCATTCCGTTCTTATGCCTTAATGTAATGATTGTATTGTCTTTCCCCGTGTTTATATGTTGTGTTTTGTGTATTTGTTTGCTGATCACGGCTAGTGGCCACAACGTCCAAAGTTTTCCGTAATTGTGTTCTGTAAAGCTGCATTACTTTGTGTTATTTCATATAGTTTACATTTCCACAGCTATACCGCAGTTCCACTAATTGTGTTCATACTTTAACTCCGTGCAACCAGGCCTACATAATGTAATAGTCTTAACACATCACAGACTAATAACAATGTCCTGTTTCAGGATACAGTGCAGACCTGATAAGGCGAACTCACCTGGGAACTAATAAATAGTTTATCATATCAGAAATTCCTATTTTAAGAGTTCATATAGTAACGCATTTACAACGTACAGTACATTATTGTTCTTCAAACCAGAAATTCGCCACATCCGAGATCGCCTTAAGCGGTGTGTACTGTAACTGTTTCTGTTCTGCGCAATTGCAGACGACCAAACTAACGCCGCTGAAAGACGGTCCAAACAGCGTGGTGTGTACAGAGGAGACTGACATACTCCGCCAGGTGTTCCAGCGCTCCCGCCCAACCACTCAGGAGTACATGTTCCCGTCTAGAGAGTGTGAGCTGTACAGGCAAAAATGTGACCAGTGCCTGAAATCTTCCACGTGCCCCTCAAACAGTACCATCCGCAATGACCGTAAGTGTGAATGGATCGCCTGGGTTAGTAGCTCCTGCTTTATTTCAGAATAGCGTGAGGAATAACACAAAAATGGTGATAGGTAGCCTTAAGTGAACATGGTCACTTAATGAAGATATTGTAAAGGCCTTTATCTCTTCGTTATTGTTTTTCATGATTGTTTGCTACTGGAAGATCATCTTGTGTTGATTTTTAACAGTGGTGAGAGCGTCGGCTGTTCAGAAAACTTAAGCAAACTATTGAACCTAATTAGCCTTGTAGATCAAAACTAAAAAATTGATGAGGTTGATTGTGACGTCCTGTAAAGGACATGTAGCTAACTTACCTATGCTAATAAAGGCTTGTCGCGGCAGCATTCTGCGTTGATTGTGGTTGTCGTACTGTCAATGGGATCCTCTCCACATCTTGTACTTCTAATATTCATTGCACTTTCACTAGACGAGAGAGGCAGAGGATGACAGAGAATGGTGATTGTGGAGAGCTTAAACAGTTCGGAGACAGGTAATAATAATATAAGTCAAGAAATCAGATGACAGAGAGGGCTGGAGAGTCATGATTGCTGACATCTGCTCCGTTCCTAGCATGTGAAGAAGAAGAAGAAGAAGAAGAAGAAGAAGAAGAAGAAGAAGAAGAAGAAGAAGAAGAAGAAGAAGAAGAAGAAGAAGAAGAAGAAGAAGAAGAAGAAGAAGAAGAAACAAAAACAACAACAACAACATCAGCAACATCTTGATATGTTAATAAAATAAATTTAATATGAAGCCACACCAGACAACTTAAATAATCTACATACTTTGGTTGTGTGCGGTTTATTCAGCTAAGTGTGGAAACAAATCAGACCTGTGCTCTTGTAAATTCTACCCCATTGGTAGTCAGTGCCAGTGTTATCATTCTACCATAAAGACACGTCAACAGTTCCCTTCAGCAGTTACCTGGGTATAGCTTTGATAGCTGTGATCAGGACCAAGAAAAAAACAATAGCCAGCTTGTGCACTAAGAGCACACAAGGACAACTCGGAAGCACAAGAGATTCGGTAATCTGGTGACAATGCTGACAACATATGGGAAAAGCAACACAGAGATAACATGCAGAATAATCCAAGCAAATGTAGCTTTCTACAAAAGACCAACATTCTGTGTACTTTATCCTTTTGTCTGGAAGTCGAAAAATGAGTTCTGAGATGTCACAGCTGTGTCTATATGTCAGAGCCGAGTCTATGTGTCAGAGCTGTCTATATGTCAGAACTGTCCACATGTCAGAACTATCTATATGTCAGAGCTGTCCATATGTCCGGGCTGAACACATGTCAGAGTTGTCCACGTGTTATATCTGTTTAAATGGCAGTACTGTCTAAATGGCAGTACTGTCTAAATGGCAGTACTGTCTAAGTGGCATAGCTGTTTACATGTAGTTGCTGTCTACATGTCAAAGTTGTCTACATGTCAGAAAACTCTAACTGTCCGAATTATCTGCATGTCAAAGTTGTCTACAACACAACGCAGAGTTTAACTGTCAGAGCTGTCTACATGTCAGAGTTGTCTAACTGTTAGAGCTGTCTACATGTCAGAGCTGTCTACGTGATAGAGCTGTCTACATATCAGAGCTGTCTACATGTCAGAGCTGTCTACATGTCAGAGTTGTCTAACTGTCAGAGCTGTCTACATGTCAGAGCTGTCTACATGACAGAGTTGTCTACATGTCAGAGCTGTCTACATGTCAGAGCTCTCTATGTGATAGAGCTGTCTACATGTCAGAGCTGTCTACGTGTCAGAGTTGTCTAACTTTCAGAGCAGTCTACATGTCAGAGCTGTCTACATGTCAGAGCTGTCTACATGTCAGAGCTGTCTACATGTCAGAGCTGTCTACATGTCAGAGTTGTCTAACTGTTAGAGCTGTCTACATGTCAGAGCTGTCTACGTGATAGAGCTGTCTACATGTCAGAGTTGTCTAACTGTTAGAGCTGTCTACATGTCAGAGCTGTCTACGTGATAGAGCTGTCTACATATCAGAGCTGTCTACGTGATAGAGCTGTCTACATATCAGAGCTGTCTACATGTCAGAGCTGTCTACGTGTCAGAGCTGTCTAACTGTCAGAGTTGTCTAACTGTCAGAGCTGTCTACATGTCAGAGCTGTCTACATGTCAGAGCTATCTAACTGTCAGAGCTGTCTACATGTCAGAGCTGTCTACATGTCAGAGTTGTCTAACTGTTAGAGCTGTCTACATGTCAGAGCTGTCTACGTGATAGAGCTGTCTACATGTAAGAGTTGTCTAACTGTTAGAGTTGTCTACATGTCAGAGCTGTCTACGTGATAGAGCTGTCTACATGTCAGAGTTGTCTAACTGTTAGAGCTGTCTACATGTCAGAGCTGTCTACGTGATAGAGCTGTATACATGTCAGAGTTGTCTAACTGTTAGAGCTGTCTACATGTCAGAGCTGTCTACGTGATAGAGCTGTCTACATGTCAGAGTTGTCTACATGTCAGAGCTGTCTACATGTCAGAGTTGTCTAACTGTCAGAGCTGTCTAACTGTCAGAGCTGTCTACATGTCAGAGCTGTCTACATGTCAGAGCTGTCTACGTGATAGAGCTGTCTAACTGTCAGAGTTGTCTAACTGTTAGAGCTGTCTACATGTCAGAGCTGTCTACATGTCAGAGTTGTCTAACTGTTAGAGCTGTCTACATGTCAGAGTTGTCTAACTGTTAGAGCTGTCTACATTTCAGAGCTGTCTACATGTCAGAGTTGTCTACATGTCAGAGTTGTCTAACTGTTAGAGCTGTCTACATGTCAGAGCTGTCTACATGTCAGAGTTGTCTAACTGTTAGAGCTGTCTACATGTCAGAGCTGTCTACATGTCAGAGTTGTCTAACTGTTAGAGCTGTCTACATGTCAGAGCTGTCTACGTGATAGAGCTGTCTACATGTCAGAGTTGTCTAACTGTTAGAGCTGTCTACATGTCAGAGCTGTCTACGTGATAGAGCTGTCTACATATCAGAGCTGTCTACGTGATAGAGCTGTCTACATATCAGAGCTGTCTACATGTCAGAGCTGTCTACGTGTCAGAGCTGTCTAACTGTCAGAGTTGTCTAACTGTCAGAGCTGTCTACATGTCAGAGCTGTCTACATGTCAGAGCTATCTAACTGTCAGAGCTGTCTACATGTCAGAGCTGTCTACATGTCAGAGCTGTCTACATGTCAGAGTTGTCTAACTGTCAGAGCTGTCTAACTGTCAGAGCTGTCTACATGTCAGAGCTGTCTACATGTCAGAGCTGTCTACATGTCAGAGCTGTCTAACTGTCAGAGCTGTCTACATGTCTGAGCTGTCTACATGTCAGAGTTGTCTAACTGTTAGAGCTGTCTACATGTCAGAGCTGTCTACGTGATAGAGCTGTCTACATGTCAGAGTTGTCTAACTGTTAGAGCTGTCTACATGTCAGAGCTGTCTAACTGTTAGAGCTGTCTACATGTCAGAGCTGTCTACATGTCAGAGTTGTCTAACTGTTAGAGCTGTCTACATGTCAGAGTTGTCTAACTGTTAGAGCTGTCTACATGTCAGAGTTGTCTAACTGTTAGAGCTGTCTACATGTCAGAGTTGTCTAACTGCTGGAGCTGTCTACATGTCAGAGCTGCCTACATGTCAGAGCTGTCTACATGTCAGAGTTGTCTAACTGTTAGAGCTGTCTACATGTCAGAGCTGTCTACATGTCAGAGTTGTCTAACTGTTAGAGCTGTCTACATGTCAGAGCTGTCTACGTGATAGAGCTGTCTACATGTCAGAGTTGTCTAACTGTTAGAGCTGTCTGCATGTCAGAGCTGTCTACGTGATAGAGCTGTCTACATATCAGAGCTGTCTACGTGATAGAGCTGTCTACATATCAGAGCTGTCTACATGTCAGAGCTGTCTACGTGTCAGAGCTGTCTAACTGTCAGAGTTGTCTAACTGTCAGAGCTGTCTACATGTCAGAGCTGTCTACATGTCAGAGCTATCTAACTGTCAGAGCTGTCTACATGTCAGAGCTGTCTACGTGTCAGAGTTGTCTAACTGTTAGAGCTGTCTACATGTCAGAGCTGTCTACGTAATAGAGCTGTCTACATGTAAGAGTTGTCTAACTGTTAGAGTTGTCTTCATGTCAGAGCTGTCTACGTGATAGAGCTGTCTACATGTCAGAGTTGTCTAACTGTTAGAGCTGTCTACATGTCAGAGCTGTCTACGTGATAGAGCTGTATACATGTCAGAGTTGTCTAACTGTTAGAGCTGTCTACATGTCAGAGCTGTCTACGTGATAGAGCTGTCTACATGTCAGAGTTGTCTACATGTCAGAGCTGTCTACATGTCAGAGTTGTCTAACTGTCAGAGCTGTCTGTCAGAGCTGTCTACATGTCAGAGCTGTCTACATGTCAGAGCTGTCTACGTGATAGAGCTGTCTAACTGTCAGAGTTGTCTAACTGTTAGAGCTGTCTACATGTCAGAGCTGTCTACATGTCAGAGTTGTCTAACTGTTAGAGCTGTCTACATGTCAGAGTTGTCTAACTGTTAGAGCTGTCTACATTTCAGAGCTGTCTACATGTCAGAGTTGTCTACATGTCAGAGTTGTCTAACTGTTAGAGCTGTCTACATGTCAGAGCTGTCTACGTGATAGAGCTGTCTACATGTCAGAGTTGTCTAACTGTTAGAGCTGTCTACATGTCAGAGCTGTCTACGTGATAGAGCTGTCTACATGTCAGAGTTGTCTAACTGTTAGAGCTGTCTACATGTCAGAGCTGTCTACATGTCAGAGCTGTCTACATGTCAGAGCTGTCTAACTGTCAGAGCTGTCTAACTGTCAGAGCTGTCTACATGTCAGAGCTGTCTACATGTCAGAGCTGTCTAACTGTCAGAGCTGTCTACATGTCAGAGCTGTCTACATGTCAGAGTTGTCTAACTGTTAGAGCTGTCTACATGTCAGAGCTGTCTACGTGATAGAGCTGTCTACATGTCAGAGTTGTCTAACTGTTAGAGCTGTCTACATGTCAGAGCTGTCTAACTGTTAGAGCTGTCTACATATCAGAGCTGTCTACATGTCAGAGCTGTCTACATGTCAGAGTTGTCTACGTGATAGAGCTGTCTACATGTAAGAGTTGTCTAACTGTTAGAGTTGTCTACATGTCAGAGCTGTCTACGTGATAGAGCTGTCTACATGTCAGAGTTGTCTAACTGTTAGAGCTGTCTACATGTCAGAGCTGTCTACGTGATAGAGCTGTATACATGTCAGAGTTGTCTAACTGTTAGAGCTGTCTACATGTCAGAGCTGTCTACGTGATAGAGCTGTCTACATGTCAGAGTTGTCTACATGTCAGAGCTGTCTACATGTCAGAGTTGTCTAACTGTCAGAGCTGTCTAACTGTCAGAGCTGTCTACAAGTCAGAGCTGTCTACATGTCAGAGCTGTCTACGTGATAGAGCTGTCTAACTGTCAGAGTTGTCTAACTGTTAGAGCTGTCTACATGTCAGAGCTGTCTACATGTCAGAGTTGTCTAACTGTTAGAGCTGTCTACATGTCAGAGTTGTCTAACTGTTAGAGCTGTCTACATTTCAGAGCTGTCTACATGTCAGAGTTGTCTACATGTCAGAGTTGTCTAACTGTTAGAGCTGTCTACATGTCAGAGCTGTCTACGTGATAGAGCTGTCTACATGTCAGAGTTGTCTAACTGTTAGAGCTGTCTACATGTCAGAGCTGTCTACGTGATAGAGCTGTCTACATGTCAGAGTTGTCTAACTGTTAGAGCTGTCTACATGTCAGAGCTGTCTACATGTCAGAGCTGTCTACATGTCAGAGCTGTCTAACTGTCAGAGCTGTCTAACTGTCAGAGCTGTGTACATGTCAGAGCTGTCTACATGTCAGAGCTGTCTACGTGTCAGAGCTGTCTACATGTCAGAGTTGTCTAACTGTTAGAGCTGTCTACATGTCAGAGTTGTCTACGTGATAGAGCTGTCTACATGTCAGAGTTGTCTAACTGTTAGAGCTGTCTACATGTCAGAGCTGTCTACATGTCAGAGCTGTCTACATGTCAGAGTTGTCTAACTGTCAGAGCTGTCTAACTGTCAGAGCTGTCTACATGTCAGAGCTGTCTACATGTCAGAGCTGTCTAACTGTCAGAGCTGTCTACATGTCAGAGCTGTCTACATGTCAGAGTTGTCTAACTGTTAGAGCTGTCTACATGTCAGAGATGTCTACGTGATAGAGCTGTCTACATGTCAGAGTTGTCTAACTGTTAGAGCTGTCTACATGTCAGAGCTGTCTAACTGTTAGAGCTGTCTACATGTCAGAGCTGTCTACATGTCAGAGTTGTCTAACTGTTAGAGCTGTCTACATGTCAGAGTTGTCTAACTGTTAGAGCTGTCTACATGTCAGAGTTGTCTAACTGTTAGAGCTGTCTACATGTCAGAGTTGTCTAACTGCTGGAGCTGTCTACATGTCAGAGCTGCCTACATGTCAGAGCTGTCTACATGTCAGAGTTGTCTAACTGTTAGAGCTGTCTACATGTCAGAGCTGTCTACATGTCAGAGTTGTCTAACTGTTAGAGCTGTCTACATGTCAGAGCTGTCTACGTGATAGAGCTGTCTACATGTCAGAGTTGTCTAACTGTTAGAGCTGTCTACATGTCAGAGCTGTCTACGTGATAGAGCTGTCTACATATCAGAGCTGTCTACGTAATAGAGCTGTCTACATATCAGAGCTGTCTACATGTCAGAGCTGTCTACGTGTCAGAGCTGTCTAACTGTCAGAGTTGTCTAACTGTCAGAGCTGTCTACATGTCAGAGCTGTCTACATGTCAGAGCTATCTAACTGTCAGAGCTGTCTACATGTCAGAGCTGTCTACATGTCAGAGCTGTCTACATGTCAGAGTTGTCTAACTGTCAGAGCTGTCTAACTGTCAGAGCTGTCTACATGTCAGAGCTGTCTACATGTCAGAGCTGTCTACATGTCAGAGTTGTCTAACTGTTAGAGCTGTCTACATGTCAGAGCTGTCTACGTGATAGAGCTGTCTACATGTCAGAGTTGACTAACTGTTAGAGCTGTCTACATGTCAGAGCTGTCTAACTGTTAGAGCTGTCTAAATGTCAGAGCTGTCTACATGTCAGAGTTTTCTAACTGTTAGAGCTGTCTACATGTCAGAGTTGTCTAACTGTTAGAGCTGTCTACATGTCAGAGTTGTCTAACTGTTAGAGCTGTCTACATGTCAGAGTTGTCTAACTGCTGGAGCTGTCTACATGTCAGAGCTGCCTACATGTCAGAGCTGTCTACATGTCAGAGTTGTCTAACTGTTAGAGCTGTCTACATGTCAGAGCTGTCTACATGTCAGAGCTGTCTACATGTCAGAGTTGTCTAACTGTTAGAGCTGTCTACATGTCAGAGTTGTCTAACTGTTAGAGCTGTCTACATGTCAGAGTTGTCTAACTGTTAGAGCTGTCTACATGTCAGAGCTGTCTACATGTCAGAGCTGTCTACATGTCAGAGTTGTCTATAAGTTAGAGCTGTCTACATGTCAGAGCTGTCTACGTGATAGACCTGTCTACATGTCAGAGTTGTCTAACTGTTAGAGCTGTCTACATGTCAGAGCTGTCTACGTGATAGAGCTGTCTACATGTCAGAGTTGTCTAACTGTCAGAGCTGTCTACATGTCAGAGATGTCTAACTGTTAGAGCTGTCTACATGTCAGAGCTGTCCACGTGATAGAGCTGTCTACATGTCAGAGTTGTCTAACTGTTAGAGCTGTCTACATGTCAGAGCTGTGTACGTGATAGAGCTGTCTACATATCAGAGCTGTCTACATGTCAGAGCTGTCTACATGTCAGAGCTGTCTACATGTCAGAGATGTCTACATGTCAGAGCTGTCTACATGTCAGAGCTGTCTACATGTCAGAGTTGTCTAACTGTCAGAGTTGTCTAACTGTCAGAGTTGTCTACATGTCAGAGCTGTCTACGTGTCAGAGCTGTCTACGTGTCAGAGTTGTCTAACTGTCAGAGCTCTCCACACTTTGCGATATTTGCAATCAGTTTTATTGTCAGCTCTCCACTTAAGCAACTTTTATAGACAAGAGTCATGAAAAAGGCGTGCCATCATGCAAAAAGCTGTCTTTATACTGCTCTCTCTATTCTGCAGGCCATCTTTAATGTCCCAGTAGTGGGTGCGACGAGGAGAGAGGGAAAAAAAGGGGAGGGGGGGGGTGTGGAGAGCAGGGACAACGACTGCTTCACCTGTTTCCTAATTTTGACAAGTGCCGCGCTGTTCGCTTGTACAATAAAATATATATCTCGGGCAGTCACCGTGTGTTTCTCAACGCATGCTTATATGGAGTGTACGATTATTTTTAATGACAGTGCAATGTTTGAAAATATTGCCGGTCCAAGTTTTGTATTTACCTATTACGTTGCTTGAACTTTACAGAGGGTGAATACAAAATTTGGACCGGCAATATTTTCAAACACTGCACAGTCATTAAAAATACACCCTGTATCTATGCTCGGTAGCCTTATTTTTGCCCGCTTTGTGGCGAAGGCCTTACGGATGCAATTCTCAATCCCGCATACGGCGTTCGAAACACAGCTACGGGCGATTTGGAAGCAGGCCGTTGGTTTTATTTTCAAAGGTATGAGTGGCGGTCGTTCAGAAAGCAATGAGAAACTACTGTACGTAAACTTGCCAAGAAATCACGACCAGCCAAAACAATGTTGGGGTTGACTGCGATGTCCTGTAAAGGATATGCAACTAACCTGTTTTTCAAATGCCTGGTTACGCCACTGGGTATGCACATTTGAAGCTGGCATATCAGCTGTCTATTATTCACACCAGCGCTTTTCCGGAACAGTCATTCTGGTGCGTTATAAAAACTGAAAATTAAAGGAGACTTTTGCACGTTCTATTGTGCATTGAACCTATGGTGCCACACTGATATTTTATAGACCACTGGTTACTCAGTGAGTGGTGTAGTCAGTATCACGAAGGCCGCCTTTATTTCCCCAAACAATTACTAGTGCCAATTTTAGGCTGGCTCGATCTTGGAACCCAGGTCAATTTTAAACATTCGAATCCGTCTCGATGAGAAACCGAACTCAAGACAGGCCAAGTCTAGCTGCTATGTCATTGCGGCTTCCATGCTACGTTATGGAGAGACTACACCCTTCACGGCCACAGCAGTATGTTAGATAGGTATCATTCCGCCATAAAGAAGCTTCAATAATTACTGAAACAAACATAAATTTATTAAACAGATGATATGTGTTGTAGAGCAAGCATTCAAAATTGTGACACATGCGCCTGTATTTATGAAGCCATAAAACGTATGTGTGTCTGTTTCTGCAGCACACCAAGTTGAAGGTCAGTGCTGCGGAATACACTGCTACTGGCAGATATATTGTAGGAAGACATTCAGCCCTGACTGCCCACTTCCGGCTGTGGAATGTGCTACAGGTGGGTTTGATCATTTGCAATCCTTTGATTTTAATTATCAAGGTTAACTTTGATCTTTAGCCTGTGAAGTTGTTTAAACGCTGTTCACAATGAAAAAATACTCAGCTAGGAACCCACTGTAATTATTAGCATATACAGGATTTTAGCATCTGTTTAGTAAACCTGGTTGTATAGGCGTGTTCATATAGGGGTGTTTGAAAGTTATTAATTATCTCTCTCTCTCTCTCTCTCTCTCTCTCTCTCTCTCTCTCTCTCTCTCTCTCTCTCTCTCTCTCTCTCTCTCTCTCTGTTGCTAGACTGTGTCTTGATATAATTCAAATATAATTCAGCAACATTAAATGGTCCAGGGTGACACTAAATCGAGCAACTTTCTTGAAGCAATAACAATGATCGGCAATGAAGGACTCGAAGGCCGGCAATCATGTGGTTGAAGGCATTCTTTATTTGCCCAACGGTCACGGCTGTCGCATCTCAACAAAATCAATGAAAAATGACAATCTATGTTTACCGTGTCTGTTATGGCCAGACGGGACGGTAATTATAATATTAAATGTAGATAATATATCGTTGAATGTGCTAGACCCTAGTGATTATCAAATCCATGTCCCGGTCCTTCTGTCATTCCTATATCTGGATAGGTTTCACCTTGCCGTGACGTTCGAAGTCCCATTCTGATATGTTCACATGTGTCCATGATTTGTATGTTCATATATATCGTTCATGAATATTCTCGTTATCCTCTGCAATATGTGTTGGCCATGATAACGTTGTCCTGCCAGTAAATATCTTCTCACGTTCCAGAGAATCTAAACGTGCAGCCTCCTTGTTCGAGCTCTAAGATCTGACTATCTGTTGTTGTTGACAATTTTTCTGACGTATTCTGTCTTTTACGTCAGCCTCCTAGTTTCTACCACTCTTTGGTTGGCGATTTCTTCTCGATGTTTATTTTTCGTCATATCATCTGCGCTGCTACTTGGCATCTCTCTCTCTCTCTCTCTCTCTCTCTCTCTCTCTCTCTCTCTCTCTCTCTCTCTCTCTCTCTCTCTATGCACAGACACACTCAGCAAGAGAGAGAGAGAGAGAGAGAGAAAGAGAGAGAGAGAGATTTTGATAAAAAGAAAGAGAGAGAGAGATCAAGTGTATAGGCTATCTTTGAAATATAACCTGGTGTTTGTAAAGTCTCACTACACTTTGCAATAGAAAATTTGAAGCGAGAAGCAGAAACACTTATTCAGAGCAAAGAAATTCAAAGAGACAAACAGTGATTTTTCTAAAGTGCTATCTATAATAACCATAAGACAAAGAACTAGCTAGAAAAACACATCCACAAAACAACACTAGAGCACTTAGTACGCCACAAACTAATAGTTGACAGTCAGGATTTCGGCCAAAATATTCTTGTCATACGGCCCTAACAAACATGATAGAAAACGCATCAAAATATTAACAACACTCTATGTAGAGCGGTGTTTATAGACTTTAGAAAAGCATTCGATATGATAGATTATAATATTCTAATTAAAAAACTAGAAACAATGAAAGTAAGCTTTAATACAGTGACATTAATCAAATCATTTTTATTAGACAGAAAACTAGTAGTATCACACAATAAATCTTTATCTCAAGCCATTACCATTAATATTGGAGTACCTCAGGGATCTATTCTTGGCCGTCTGTTATTTGCCATTTATATAAACGATCTTCCCTTATATCTGTCGTCGTCCTGCGTTCTATTTGCAGATGACTGCACAGTATATACAAACGCTATTGATCGTAATGTACTAGAATTATCATTGCAACATGAAATAAATAGTGTAGTTAACTGGAGTTATACAAACCGCATGCAAATTAACATTTCTAAAACAAAATCTATGTTAATAGGAACCAGGCAAAAACTTCACACGCTAAACTCGCAGAGAACTCTACAGCTGCACATTGGTAGCATGCCTATAGAAAGTGTAACCGAGCACAAGGCACTTGGTCTTATCATAGATCAAAATCTAACCTTTAACTCACATGTTCATGGTCTCGTTAAACAAGTAGCCAAAAAAGTATACCAACTTGCGAAAATTAAAAATTTCCTTGACGAAAACACAAGAAAGATATTCTATACTTCCCATATACATACACATATTGATTATTGCTCCACAATCTGGGATGGATACTCCAAATCAATAACAAAACGCCCATATTCACTCCAGAAAAGGGCAGTGCGTTTAATTAATGGTGAAAAGCTTACCGACAATTCTAACCCTCATAAACGTCTTCGGCTACTGCCACTCCACAAACGACTACTTTTTAATAAGGCCAAACTAATTCACAAAATCCTATTTCAAAATGCTCCAAGCTACCTTTGGCCATTGTTTAAATATAACGCAAGACATAGCGACTGACTAAATATACTTCATAGGGGTGGAACAATCTTCCACAAGAAATCAAAGATACCACCAATCATTATATATACATTCGCAACCTGTTTGAACACTACCTCAGTACAGACTACATGTCCCCATAAACAAAAACAAAAAAAGACAATAATAAAGGTAAATTATCTCAAACGACAATAAGCCACAAAACATCCCCATATAAATGGCATGTTAAATCTTCCTTATGTATTTATAATGCCCATGTTAAACATTGCCTCAGTGAGTCATTTGTTATTGATTATTTTTCATGCGTTATAATGCTATTGTTCTTTTGTTGTCAAAAATTTGCTTTATAAGTCATGTTGAATGAAAGAATGTATGAGAGGAAATTGTGAAGAAGGGCAGAATGTCAGACGGGCCTGCGTGCCCAATTCTTAACCCTTTGAAAATAAAGATTTTCGTTCGTTCGTTCGTTTGTTCGAACTAGAACGAAGGAACTAAATGGTATGATTCCCTCCCTTAAAATATGACCAAAAGTTTCGATAAATGCAATGTTCTATGGATATCTGACAACTGTACCATACCTGGTCACGATCGAGCAAATTAACTTACAAAGCTGGGCAGATCTTGATCTTCAACAAATGCATTTAACCACATCATCATCATCGGACGTTCATGTCTTACCATATATCTTGGTCTTTGGTTTTTCTGGATCAACTATGCTGCTGATATTCATCCATACCACCGTCTCAGTCTATGTAAAATCATTTCTCTTGATCGGCCTCTGCTGCCTCTCTTCCCATCGATCTTTCCAGTCGTCACGATGTTCTCTAATTCCTCTCTACTCATCACATGACCAAAGAAAGCTGTTTGTCTCTTTCTTATTGTTGCATATAATGTTCTAGTTTCTTAGCCTCTTTCAGCCAATCGTCGTTAGTTACTCTGGCAGTCAAAGGATTTCGCAACATTCTTCTTAAGAACCACATCTCTATTGCTTCCAAGTTCTTCCTAATTAATTTCTCCTGGTCGGCCTCTGCCTCTCTTTCCGTCGATCTTTCCAGAAGTCAAGATGTTCTCCAATGCCTCTCTTCTCATCGTGTAACCACAGCGTATGAAAATCAAAAATAGGAATTGTGGCTGACTCGGTCACACGACCATTAACAGACTCGGTGCCAAACAAAATATTGTCGATTCCTCCTTTCTCTCAGACCTAAAACGTGTGATGGTGCTATCATATCACAGATCCATTGCAGGTAACTGCTTTGGGACACGTTTATTGTTAATTATTAGACTACATGAAGATATAGCACGTCACATCCCAACGGCAATCTCTGCTAGCACGCCACACCCCAACGGCAATCTCTGCTGGGGAACAACGTGAAGATATAGCACGCCACACCCCAACGGCAATCTCTGCTAGCACGTCACACCCCAACGGCAATCTCTGCTGGGGGACAACGTGAAGATATAGTACGTCACACCCCAACGGCAATCTCTGCTAGCACGTCACACCCCAACGGCAGTCTCTGCTGGGGGACAACGTGAAGATATAGTACGTCACACCCCAACGGCAATCTCTGCTAGCACGTCACACCCCAACGGCAATCTCTGCTGGGGGACAACGTGAAGATATAGTACGCCACACCCCAACGGCAATCTCTGCTAGCACGTCACACCCCAACGGCAATCTCTGCTGGGGGACAACGTGAAGATAGAGTACGTCACACCCCAACGGCAATCTCTGCTAGCACGTCACACCCCAACGGCAGTCTGTGCTGGGGGACAACATGAAGATATAGCACGTCACACCCCAACGGCAATCTCTTCTGGGGGACCACATTGACAACTACAGCAGATTGAACCCAAACCAATGTCTTAGTAGGCAAATGTACTAATGGTTATGTTAGTGCAGTTCAAAACACTGAATAAATAACTGTCTAAGACTGCCAAAGTCAACAACAGTGAGAGATGTGTGGTCATGAAGAGGAAGTGACTAACCATTGCATGGTGAATCCTGAAGTACAGAGTGAATGTTGGGGACGTGACTAATTAACATGTGGTGAATTCTTAGTACAGAATGAATGAATGAATGTAATGGAGATAACCGATCAGCGTCTGGTGAATTCTGTTGTAGAAAATGAGTGAATGTAGGGGAAATAACTGATCAAAGTGTAGTGATTTCTGAAGTCTAGAATTAGTAAATGTAAGGGAAGTAACCAATCAGCATGTAGTGAGTTCCTTAGTACAGAGGGAGGTAAGTAGAGGAGAATAAGTTAAAGTAGGGGGAAGTAACTAGTCAATGTATGGTGTATTCCGTAACACAAAAATAAGTAAATATAGGGGAAGCAACTGATTAACGTATGATGAGTTACTTGGTATAGAACGAATGTAGAGAAATTAACTGATGATCAGATGCTGAATTCCTTAGTACTGAGTGAATGAATGTATGGCAAGTAACTGATCAATGTATGATTAGTCCCGTAGTAAATAATTAGTGAAGAGAGATGTCAGAAGAAACTGATTAACTTTGTAAAGAATGAATAAATGAACGAATGCATGAATAAATGTAGACAAAGTAACTGTTCAACGTATGGTGCATTCTGTAGTGCAGAATAAATAAATGTATGGAAAGTCACAGATTAATTTATGGTGCGAAGAGGAAGTAATTGATCAACATATGGTGACTTCCCTAGTACAGAAAAATACTGAGGGTAATCTTGCCAAGAAATCAACATACAGCTGAAAGATGCTGGTGTTGACAGCTAAGTCCTGCAAAAAAAAAAAAAAAGTACAAAAAAGAATTAATGTAAGGGAAGTAACTGGTAAACATTTGGTTATTTCATTAGCAAAGACAGAGTTATCTGAACATGTATTTTTTTTCTCTTATGCTCTTATTTTAACCTATTTCTAACACTAGGTGAGGTAAATATCTTTTCACTGTTCCCCCATTTTGATTCCTTGGACTACCAATTTGCTTGCCACCTGAGATATGTGCCACCCCAGAAACTGTACAGCCTGAGCTACACCATCAACATCCCCAGCGTCGGCTTCAACACAACATCTCAACATTTTACAGTTTCCTCCAATTCCAGAGGCGATCACGAAAGAAGGCTATCACAGTAAGAATGCTTCTGACTGCGTTTATCTTGCTCAATGCTAGATACAACTGTGGGTGTTGTCCCTTGCTTCTGTTAAATTGTGTGTGTGTGTGCGTGCCGTTTTGAACTCAAGCGTAGTCTATGCAACATGCTACTACGTCTAGTGGATTGGACTGATATTTTACGTGTAGATTAGCTTTCCCTGTTACTAGTGTCCCTCGTCATCAGGCAAACCCACTCCGACTTCAGCGGTACTTGTAATGTACATACCCAAGTCAAGGACGAGAAATCAACATTTCAGTCCATCTGACAGGTGTAGGGGTTTAACATGCTACCTCGGTATCACTGGATCAGCGAACCGGAATAGTAAGAGCGAGCGCTCTTGTCCATGTGGGCATGCTGAAATCCATTGAAACGTGTGTATATCGTGTGTATCTCGTGTGTATCTCGTGTGTGTATCACGTGTTTCTAGAGGTCGACGTGGCCGCGAGGGCTAATGCGCTTGTGCTTAAGTTGACTTCTTGTCCAGACAGCAATGGCAAACTACTAAATGTAAAATTGCCTAGCAAATCAATCTGGGGTTGGGGCTGATCGCAATGTCCTGCAAAGGATATTCAACATTCTTTTTCCTCTACTTTTTAATATGCGAATTCACTGGCACAGGAATGGAGCATGATGGGGCAACCCTTTGCCGAGATGTTGAAGCCGCGACTAACTAACTAATATGCAAATTGTCTTGCCTTGAAATTGGCTGTCCGTTCTATTTTATGTCTTTCTGTCAATCTCCTCATTGTCCATTTGCCTCTATTCATGTTGCTTCTTTATTTTTTTTCTCTTCACAATTATCCTGTGTCACTTTCAAAGACATCGACCTCCTTTCTGTATCAATGTTTAGTTACTACTTTCAGCTATAAATCATCTCTAGGCGCTGTTTCACCAATCACAACCCAGCCAATGGCCCTGGTTTCCATGTCAGCATGCAGTATTGCAATATGGAATTATGCCTATATTTTCTGGACCAGATGGCACTCGATGGATGATGTTATCAGTATCAAACTGGCTGTTTTACTTTTAATACTGTTGTATGATGCCCATTAAGGTTAAGGGAGACCTGTGGTTGCACAGTAGTTAGTACACCTGAGTATCAGATCCCGATTGTGGCGAAGATTATTATTACCTTGTTTTAATTTACCTAGATTCCCAACCTAAAACAGGCACTAGAAAATGTTTTTTTTTTTTTGGCATATCCTTTACAGGACATCGCTGTCAACACCAGCATCTTTCAGCTGTATGTTGATTTCTTGGCAAGATTACGCTCAGTAGTTTGCCATTGCTTTCTGAGCGGCCGGCTCACATACCCCGTAAGTTACCGATGCGATTCGAACCACTGCTGATTCTCACCGTCATCACGTCACCGACGAGAGTATACGAGATTACAGAGAAAAGTCATAACCTCTAAGCCACGAAGCCGGCAGAAAATGTATAGGGAATAAATTAGGCGAGCATAGTATTGACAACATCACCTATCGAGGTCACAATGTGTGGACAAAACATGGGACAGGGCACCATATACCCAATACGACTCAACACGTTAAAAGGGTCCTTTAATTTGTTTACTGTAACATATGGGACATGATTGATACAGGCATTGAAAATGCACATTGGGAGCAAGTCGCCGCTGAACGTGTTGCATGGAGGGCAAATATCAGAAATGGAATAAAGTCAAAGGAGAAAATTATTGCAGAAAAGTCGCACACCAAGCGTTTGAGACGTAAGATGGTGCATGATGGTGGAAATGACCACGTGTTCAGATGCACCCACTGTGAACGGACATTTACAGCGCAAATTGGCCTTATCAGTCACACTCGCTACCGCCATAGTTAAAAGTTATTATGCCTTTTTAAAGCACAAACTATCGTCTGTCAAGACGGCAAGGTGCCAATGGTAACATATAATCAATGCACTTGAAGGCGTGTAAATGGGTTGTTTACTTGTTTACTTTAACACATACCAAGTATGCGTCAAGAAGTAGGAAAGGGTCCATTGCTTTACATTAAGGCTGGCTTCACCTGCCTGCTATGTTAACAGTTAGATGCATATTCTTTACAGGACGTCGCAGTCAACTCCAGAAATGTGTAATTTCTTGGTAAGTTTACGTTCAGTAGCTTGCCATTGCTTTCTGAACGACTGGCATTTATACCATTGTATGAAAATCAACACCAGGTGGTCTGCTACCAGATCTTCGGCAGCTGTGTTTCAAACGCGGCATGTGAGATTACGAATTGCATCCGTATATCCTTCGTCTCAGAGCCCGTGGATGCCATGTAGTCATGACAACACTAGAACACTGGGTTGACAGGTGGGGCACTAACCTGCTCAATGCCTATTGTCTACTGGGTAACCACAGATGGATGATGTCATGTTTCCTAATCCACATTTGTCGTGAAGTGTATGTGTGTGGCAAACCTATGCTTGCGTTCAAAGGCCAGAAGTGTTGGACTGATCGTTTTCTTTGGATTCCTCTAGCCATCTTTTTTTTTCGTAATATGCTCTTATCAACAGTTTACCAAGATTCACTCTCTTTAGATTACACTACCACGGCCACTAAACAGAAAGGTACACTGATTAATAAATGAATATCATATGTAGTGTGTCTAATAGTAAGCGAGACTAAAACCATCCAGCTGTTTATTACCAACAATGCTACTTATCTACAGTATGCCCTTCAAATTAGTTCCAATGAGAGCCGGCTCCTCATGAGATTTCGTTGAAGCGTGTGGCTTCTCAAGGAAACTATCTCGAACATGTTGCTGCGGGTGTGGTCGGGTCCCTTTGAAATCGTGTGTTTAGTGCAGAATAACGGATAGATCATTTCGGCTTGAAGAGAATGTTGCCACAAGGAGTGACCAGAGGATCTAGCCGACACTTAAAACCCCAAGGAAAGGCCAGACGAACAAATAACCAGACTGCTACTGGTACCATTAATATTTGGACTCTTCGCTGGCTGTTGCAGATGAGGACGGAGCACGTATGGGAATGCGCAGTGATGGTGGTTCTTGGCTCAACTCAACTCAACTGGTAGCGGAGATGGAAGCCTTCATCTGACCATTTTTTCAGCTCGTCTGTTACGACCTGATGGGTGTACTCCAAAATTATGTTAGTTTGTGTGGAATTTTAGCTTAGGCAAATACAAAGTCATACAGACACAGATTACTACCTGTTTTGATGTGTTTCAAAAACTTGTGAAATGTTGCCATTTGTTTCGTGTCCAAGAAGGTCTGGGGACATATTCCTTCATATTCTCCTTTGCTCATTTATGACGTTTGTTAACCAGATTTGTGTATACTGTTTACATGACCTCTGTCAAAATGTACGGAATAGTGCAATCATTCAGAGACAACTCCCCACCGGTCACTCAAACTACTAAACCTCAATCAAACCTGGCCAGAGTCCATTCTTTCATCTCATTTATATCTGTTGCACAGTCTTCCAGCAGGAGACACGTTTTTGTCAATTTATAGCCATTCAGAAATTATATACGTCATATTAAGACCATGTATCCCCTGTAAAAGCAAGCTCTTCATAAATTTTGTCGTTTACTTTTGATAGTTGTGATGCGTATTTTGATCATGCAACACTGTCTGAGATTTTGTTTTTGAAACGCTCCACTACTAAAAACTCTTACAAAATTTGCTGCCAGGTAAGCGTTGTTAATGTATTGAATTAAAGCATGCACGGAACATCAAGTAGGAATGTATGGCTCGGTTGATGTCGGAGACATGGCTACAGTATTGCCAGTGTTCAAGCCATGTTTTCAGCCTCATGAGTCTTCACATGCATCGTATTCAAATATACTACAAATTCAAGCCTTGGAGATCACACATGAAATTATTAGGAATGTTTCGTGTGGAATGGCTCACCTCGCTTCAAAGGTCACAGATTGTAAGAATTGTATGGATGATTTGCCCTGGCCATGCAGGAATGTGGGCGAATGAACAGGCTGATAGGCTGGCAGGGAATGCACCTCTTGGTGGCAGATTATCTATGGGCAAGGGAGAGGTGGTCGTGCGCCTGTGGGACCTGGTGGAGAAGATGTGGGAACAGTTTGAGAACCCGTATGATTTGAAAAGAATGAGATTGCGGGGGATCGACAGGGTTTTTGGAAGAATCTCAAAATTGAGAGGGAATACCAGAAGAACTTTCAATCAGATAGCAGTGTGAACGATTAGTAGTGTGACACTTCGCTGGCTGTTGAACGAGGAACGGAGTGCGTATGGGAATGTCCTGGGTGCAGGTATGTCGGTTCTTAGCTCAACTCAACTCACACACAAACACTCTCACACAAACACACACACACACACATGTGAAACCATAAAACTGGCTTTCATACCAACTAACCTGACATGATGTGGTTCGTGCCTTTCCACAGTTTTGATTTTATAACAGCCCTGCATGACACTCGAATAAAAGTGGCGGAGGAACTCATCCTGATCGGCAACCACAATGAGCTGAAGCACTACCATACCAGACTCATGCAGCCGTACACGATCCGAGATCTCAAAACCGCCAATGATTTAAAGAAAGAGAAAGCCAGCTCCAAGGGCAATACCTCAAGGGCTGCTTATGTACAGTTTGAGAGACCTTTCTTGTTTAGTTCGCGTTCTTGGTACAAGGATGGATGTCGCAAAAATGTGTCGCAGGTACAGTTGTATGTATTAATTATCATAATAATGTCAACCAGTGTAATAATAAGTAATATGTTCATGTGATGTTAGCAAATGTAATTGTAAATATATTACTGCTTAAATTTGCTCTATCACAATTAAATAAAGCTGTCGATATGTTCAATTATTATATTCATAACTATTTTACTGTTCATACTTCTAATTTCTTCGTTAAATATTGCATTGCTTCTTTTACTTTACTTGCTGGCAATATTAGTATTATTACAGTAGTTTATGTATGCCGGTCGTTCAGAAAGCAATGGCAAACTACTGAACGTAAACTTGCTAAGAGACCACAACTGGAAAATGTGCTGGTGTTTGACTGTGACGTCATGTAAAGGATATGCAACTAACTTTAACTTTATCTTTAATAATGGCTACATTCTCAATGAATTATTCAGTTCACTATCTATAATTCTGCCGTTCTCCCTGGCCTAGGTTTTAGCAACTTTCTCCGTAATCCCGTTTATCCACGTGAGCAAACGCAGCTGCGCGAGAATCGGTAGCGGTTCTCGCCGTTCCCGTTACTTACGGGATATGTGAGCCGGCCGCTCAGAAAGCAATGGCAAACTACTGAGCGTAATCTTGCCAAGAAATCACCAACAGCGGTAAAAAAATGCTGGTGTTGACAACGATGCCCTGTAATAGGATATGCAGGAAAAACAATCTATAATTCTGCCCTTGAAATCGGGTGTGTATGAAAAACACAAGTATCATATGACATAACTGTTACTAAGAATACAATTTATGACTGAGCTACCGTATGACAATAGACTTTCTGTTAGAGGCGAATCTGGGGCGGCGCTCACCAAACCCGACAACCCACATTATGCCAACGGCTTGGGGCTGAGGAACGCGATTTGGGGGGGGGGGGGGGGGGCGCCACAAGCCGTATCCCGGTGCGAGGAAATGCTACCTAAAGACTAAACGGCATTGCAGGGCAGACAAGGCTCTAAGCCTTCACCTGCAACTGGTCCCTGATCGAGGCTCCAAAAGGCGAACAGTTAGATCAGTATTGCTATGCTGATCCGGCAGCTTCTGCAGATTGTCTTGTTCCAGATATATTGGTGTTACCTCTCCTTTAGGGTCACTTAGACAGGCCGAGAGTGGGATCATGCTGCGTGGGTAACACTTGGTCTCTACAATTCAACCCAGGCTTTATGCTATGGAGAAGTTGTTATGCCTTTTTTTTTTTTTTTTTGAAGAACAGTGTCACAAATCACCGTCTGTCAAGACGACAGTATGCCAGTACAGTACTGGGAATAATTACTAGAAGATTCTGAAACAAGATTAAAACAGAAACTAATTATGAACAATGTGGATCCTCACAAATATGTCATACACAGTCTTAGGACACTATTATTGGTGTTGAATAGAACAATAGGTACTGTAGAGATTAGGATGCACTGTGGTGTGCAGAATGGAACACATGGTACTATGACAAATAGAACACATGGTTATGTTAAGGATAGAACACACGGTACTGTAAAGGATATAAATGTGATACTATGCACAATAAAACACATGATCTGGCGTAAAATAGAACACATGGTGATGTAAAGAATGGAGCGAATGATACTGTGAAGAATAGAACAGAAGGTGATGTGAAACATAGACTACATGGTACTGTGAAGAATATAACACATGATACTGTAAAGAATAGAACATATAGTACTGTGAAAAATATAACACAAGGTACTGTGAATAATAGTATATATGGTATTTAGAAAAATAGAAGACATGGCTCTGTAAAGAACAGAACATATGGTACTCTGAAGAATAGAAAACATGTTACTGTAAAGAATATAACACATGGCAGTGTAAAATAGAACATATAGTACTGAAAAGAATAGAACATTTAGTACCATGAAGAATATAACACATGATACTGTGAAGAAAAGAACATATGGTACTTTGAAGAATAGAACATTTAGTACTGTGAGGAAAAGAACACATGGTACTGTGAAGAATATAACATTTAGTACAGTGAGGAATAGAATACTTACTACTATGAAGAATAGAAAACTTACTAGTGTGAAGAATAGAATACTTGGTCAATGTAAACTAGAACGTATGTTAATGTGAAGAATATAAAATATGATACTGTGAAGTATAGAAAACATGGCACTGTGAAGAATATAACATACAGTACTGTAATGAATAGAACATATGGTTTGGCATAATATAGAGTACATAGTACTTTGAAGATTATAACATATACTGCGAAGAATAGAACATATGGTACTGTGAAGAATAGAACACATGGTTGATAACAAAATATAACACATAGAATTATGAAGCATAGACTAACGAACAAATGGTACTATGGAGAATAGAACACACATGGGCCCAAAGTTTTGTGATAAATAATCAGCAAATAATACAAACTGTAATATTTGACTGTTCCTGTGCTCTACAGATATACCCCAACCAGACCATCTACAAGGAGGATTTTACTCCTGTCATAGCCAGGAAGAGCCTGGTAGAGTTAGAACCAAACAAAGCTCTGTTCAGCTCCCAGGAGTTTACCTACCAGCTGTATCACAGAGATCGGGCACCATATGTGAAATTTTTTATTGAGAGTAAGACTGTTTTCATTGAATGCCAGAAAGAGAGTGGTTAAATTGTACAGGGTGTATTTTTAATGACTGTGCAGTGTTTGAAAATATTGCTGGTCCAAGTTTTGTATTTACCTATTATGTTGCACGGACTTTACAGAGGGTAAATTTTTTGGCCATGTTATGAGAAGAAATAAATTGGAGAACTTGGTGACAACTGGCATGATCGAGGGGAAGAGAACAAGGGGAAGGCAGAGAAGTAAATACCTAGATGGCTTGATCACGTGGTATGGTCGAGACAAGAATACTGTGCTGATCCATGACTCTGCTGATCATGTGAGATGGCGAAACATAACCGCCTATGCTTATTGGCATGGCACATGATGAATGAATTGTCTATACTCCTATGTAAAGTCACTAGAGAAATGTTGAATCTCTATAAACTAAACTTTTGTCTTTTCCTTAGTAATTGTTCCCACTCCTATGTGACATCACTACAGAAATACTGAATGTGTATAAACTATACTTTTGTTTTTTCCTTAGTAATTATTCCCACTGCTAAGTGAAATCACTACAGAAATATTGAATCTGTATAAACTAAACTTGTGTCTTTTCCTTAGTAATTGTTCTCACTGCTACAGAAATGTTGAATCTGTATAAACTATATGTTTGTCTTTTCCTTAATAATTGTTCCCACTGCTAAGTGAAATCACTACAGAAATATTGAATCTGTATAAACTAAACATTTGTCTTTTCCTTAGTAATTGTTCTCACTGCTACAGAAATGTTGAATCTGTATAAACTATATGTTTGTCTTTTCCTTAGTAATTGTTCCCATTGCTAAGTGAAATCACTACATAAATACTGAATCTGTATAAACTATACTTTTGTCTTTTTCTTAGTAATTGTTACCATTGCTAAGTGAAATCACTACAGAAATATTGAATCTGTATAAACTATACTTTATCTTTTTGTTTTCTATTGTCTCAATTTCTAAGTGAAGTTACTACAGAAATACTGACTATATGTAAACTATACTTTATCTTTTCCTTTCCTATTATCTCCACTGTTATGTGAAGTCACTACAAAAATATTGAATCTGCATAAACTAAACTGTTATTTTTTCCTTTGTAATGGTGTCCACTCCAAAGTGAAGTCACTACCTATTTCTCTCCTATTGTCTCCACTCCTTACTGAAGTCCCTACAGATAAATTGAATCTGCACATACTATACTTTTCCTTTCCTATTTCTCTGCTCCTAAGCAATGTCACTACAGAAATATTTAATCTGTATAACTATACTTGTATCTTGTTCTTTGTAATTGTCTCACTCCTACACTTCACTACAGAAGTACTGAATCCGCATACCTTTTACTTTTATCTTTGTCTATGGAACGGTCGCCACTCCTAAGTGAAATTGCTACATAAATATGGACATCAGTTAACTATACTTTATCTCCTCACAGAGGGAAGATCAGTCTTGCAACATCTGCAAGGAACATCAGCAAGAGGCAAACTTGTGGCTGGCAGTTTACATACTGCAGCAACATGGCACCAGGAGATCTCTAAATGGAAGCTTGTTTTCTCAGGTATAATTAGTTATTCCCCATGTGCATGTACATAAGTGCATTGCTTTCACACAGGCCAAGTACATACACTGTGTATATAACAAATACATGGTTACATTTCTTTACTGTGGTGTGACTAAATGTAAGAAGTCCAGTCACACACGATACAACGATTGCCACACATAGACAATAAATAGCTAATCACAAATAGATAATAGCTAATCACACATCAATCAATCAATCAGGTGCCGTCTCCACAATGTGGGTTGGCTGCAGTGGATCTCCAACTCTGTCTGTCTCTCGCCTTATCTGTACATTCTGTCAGACTGATGTTCGTCCATCTCTTGATGTTATCTTGCCACTTGTTTCGTTGTCTATCTCTTGCTCGCTTGCCCTCAACTTTGCCCTCCAGTATGGTTTTTTTTATAAGAGTGCTATGTCTTTTAACGTGGCTAAAATATTTTCACTTGTCTCTTTTTTATTTCTTTCATTAACTGTCTTTTCATTCCCAGTTTTTCTAGAACTTCTGTATTTAATTGTTTCTGTTTCCATGAAATACGACATATTCTTCTGTATATCCACATTGCCAGGGCATCTGTTCAATGGATCTCCAACTCTGTCTGTCTCTCGCCTTATCTGTACATTCTGTCAGACTGATGTTCGTCCATCTCTTGATGTTATCTTCCCACTTGTTTCGTTGTCTATCTCTTGCTCGCTTGCCCTCAACCTTGCCCTCCAGTATGGTTTTTTATAAGAGTGTTATGTCTTTTAACGTGGCTAAAATGTTTTCATTTGCCTCTTTTTTTATTTCTTTCATTAACTCTCTTTTCATTCCCAGTTTTTCTAGAACGTCTGTATTTGATTGTTTCTGTTTCCATGAAATACGACATATTCTTCTGTATATCCACATTGCCAGGGCATCTATTCAACTTTCTAGTTGCTAGTTCAATGTCCAGGCTTCCGCGCCATACAACAGTGTTGAATATAGTAACATTTGTCAATTCTCATTTTTAATGCGTTAATCAGTCACAAGGATCACAAATAGATAATAGCTAATCACATATAGACAGTTGCTAATGACAAGTAGACAATAGCTAATCGCAGGTAGATAATAACTAATCACACATAGCTAATCGCTAATTAGACATAGTCAATATTTGTTCACACATAGACAATAGCTTATCACACATAGACAATAGCTATTCACACATAGATAATAGCTAATCACACATAGACAAAGCTAATCATACATAGACAATAGCTAATCACACATAGACAATAGCTAATCACACATAGACAATAGCTAATCACACATAGACAATAGCTAATCACACATAGACAATAGCTGATCACACATAGACAGTAGTTAATCACACATAGACAATAGCTAATCACACAGGGTTTGTTGCTTTGGACAGAAAGAATTAATGGATCAGCAAGGACACAAATCACAAGGTACAAATCTGAACATCAATACTGACCAGCACTCAAACCTTTGTATGGGGACAAGGCAAGGCAGTCTGCTTCCAAATCTCCCCCAGCTGTGTTTCAAACGCGGTATGTGGGACTATGAATTTGTAACCCCTCTCGCTATACAGCCAATAATAATTGTAAAGGTAAATGTTTTCCCAGTGTAGATACTGCCATTGGGTTGTGAAGTATCCTAGGCCACCATATAGGAGGTAGGGTAGCCAGTTTCCTTCCTCATGCCTTTCCCCCCAGACAATTCCAGAGTCTCTGTGGTGAAGTGGTCAAGCCGACTGACGCGGGCTCCGAAGGTTGTGGGTTCGATTCCGGGTCGCGTCCTTTGGTTCGCGAGTGCATTTTTTCTGATAACTCCTCGGGTCGTCGCTGGAGCTATGGAGTTAATGCTTTGTGTGACACTTTCAGCAGCCCGCACTGTAGAAAGAGACTGAGCCATATGGGATAAAAACCCAGTACAGTTAAGTCTACCCTGTCAACTTTTAAGTGACTTAATTCCTATACAATTCTGAAAATTGTCTGGTACCTATTTTTATCAGGTTGAGTAGACCCTAGAACCATGCTGGTTAGAAACATTAGTTCCATCTCTACTTGGATCTTTTACCTGACCACTGTCAAATGTACAGTGATGAAAAAGATAACAAGTTTAGCAATAGCAAGTCACAATCAAAAACATTTGAAATCTTTTAACTTATTATCATCATCATTATCATCATCATCATCTGCCACTTCTGCCGTCAAGCATCGTTGGGAGGAATAATTTGCGCTCCAGGCCATCCCACCCCCACCCCCCCCCACCCCCACCAGGGCGGCACTGAATAGTGTCATTCCGTGTGATTGTACAATGTCTTTGAAGTCATCAATCCATTTTCTTCTTGGACGTCCTCTTGGTTTCTAACGACATGGCCAAACCACTTGATCTTCTGTCTTTCAATAAATGTGGCACAAGGTGTTGATCCCACTGTCTCTCTGATAACAGCATTTCTTACTCGGTCTTGGATTGTTAAGTTGGCAGCTCTCCTCAAGCATCTCATCTCGCAGGTGTTGATTTTGCGAACGTATGATTTGGATAAAGTCCAAGTTTGAGATTGGTAACGTAGGGTTGGTGTGAATATGCTTTTTATTATCTGTCGTTTTGCGGACATGGGTATATTTGGATGTTTTAGTAACTTATGTTTGATTAAAATGTAATTCATATTCTGATGTTATCACCCTTCATTGTTTTTTTTTTTCTCCTTTTCTTTAGCTTCACAAGATGAGTGTCCTTCAATTATATCTATCAAGATCTTCACCCAGCTAAAGTCCAGATGTGTGGGGCATTTTGATCTTCTCATTAACTGCCCGCTGAACTTAACAGTGACCTTTGAACTACCTGCAGGCACCAGTGATTTGCCAGATATCTTTGTTCTTCAAGTCAACGATTCTTCTGCCAGTCACAACATAGTGTTAACGTTGATTTATCCCCCTTTGGTTAATAACAAGAATATTTCTCGACATTCTGGGGAACTCCAATCAAAACAATCTTCAGCTAGGAATATCAACAGTGTATTCAACATTTGGATATCCATCGTTATCATTGTTATCATCACTGTTATTCTGCTTGTCATCAACTGTATCTTCTTAAAATACATACATAATAATGTGAAGAAAACAACATTTGCTGTGTCAAAAAATTCAGAAGGGATGACACTGAAACAACAAGAAATTGATGTCCCTGAAACATATACCTCTGGACTGGCAATATCCCAGAATAAAAGTATAATTTCCTTATTTGTTATACTCTATACACTTTACTCTTTCATGTTCACGTTTAGCTTAGGATTCGGTATAATTTACCTGACGCAATCTTCTGTTTGGTCAGATATAGCAGGTCCCAAAAATCTGAGCAAAGAACTCTTAGTCTTGGTTGATAAATCCCTGCATGAAATTACACAATTTGAAGAGGAAGAGAGAACAAGATTGTATGCTTCCTTCACAGAAAGAACTAAATCCTGCCTGCAGCATTTGAAAAGTGAAAACAGGAAACATTTGTTGAATTATCAACGTATAACAAAGCAAAACATTGATGTGGTTTTTACCAAAAACGGAACACTACACTACCTCACAAATGAAATTCAGAAACGTAATTTTTCAGTTTATTTGCAACATATTCTAGAGTTTGTGACAGAGTGCAACAAAACTTTGACATCAATCGTTGACAGGTTTGAGGCTAATTATTATTTGTTTATCCGTAATACTGTGCACAACGATTGGTTGAAAGTTCCTCGCCAGATTTTTCTCCATCAGGATGGGGAAGACCCAGAAAGGAGGTTTTTGTCCTCTACCCAGGTCAAGCAGTTTGCAACATGGCTAGAAATTGATAAAGCTGAAGAGTTGTTTGTGGTGGCGGAGAACGTATTTGGCAGGTCAGGAAATACCTTACATTTCTAACTATTTCTTTTAGTGACATTTGAGTATTGTTATAAACATTAAGGTTTTGCTTTATATTGATACTATTGCAGCCAGTTAAAAACAGACATTGGCATCATTTTGCTGCATGGAGACAAAATAAACACTTCATTGTGTTGTTAACTGGGAAAATAAAACTCCACATGGAAGTTAACTGGTTACATTACCTCAAAAACTCATAGCCTACAGTTGTATCTCCATGGATTTACTTGTTTTTAACTAGCTGTGTACTTAATGCATGGCTTGAATTAAACTGTTTCCTGCTGGGATCCATGGTTTGCACCATTATTATGGGGGAGAGTTTATTCGCAGGGCCCTGCGAATAGACGCTTTGTTTATTCGCAGGGCCCTACACTGGGAATAATCACGTGACCAGCACATAGGGCCCTGCGAATAGACGCTTTGTTTATTCGATTTTTGACTGACTGCTTTCGACTGACTGGCCTCATGAATTAACAAATAAACAAGGAAATGCTACGCATATAAAGTGCAGGAAAACCTGGTATATGTGAAGCGGGTTGAAAAGAGAGAAGAGAGAGATAGATAATGAAGATAGTGTGCGAGACAGAGATATGAGAAAGATGTGTCGAAAGACATAAAAAAGTGATAAAGACAAGAAAGAGAGAGAGAGAGAGAGGGGGAGGGAGATAGAGAAGAAGAGAGAGAGAGAGAGATGTCTGTATGCCTCTCTATATGTCCGCCTGTCAGTATGCCTGCCTACCTGCCTACTTAACCACTTTCGTGTCTAACTACCCACCTACCTAACCAACTATGAATATTACAAAGAATTATCGCCGAAGCAACGGAGTACGTGCTTTGTGCTCGATACTTTTGACAACAGCCAGCGGGGAGAGAATGAAGCGGAGGAGAAGAGGAAGGGGAGAGGGGGGAAGGAAAAGGAAGAAGAGGGCTGGAGCCAGAAGGGGTAGAAGGAAAACGGATCGTTTGGGACTCAAAAATGTGTGGGTTGGGTATTGGAATTGCCGTAGTGCAAAGCAACGAGGACCAATACTGGAGAAACTGGTACTAACTAAATTACACTCACTTTAAACAACACAATTCTAAATACCCAAAGAGATGAAGGATTTACTTTCACCCAATGAATTGCTGAAAAATTAAAAAAAAACATTGTCCGGCAAGGAAACGAACGATTGACATTTGACTTTCATCCAATTAATTGCTGAACAATTTTTTAAAAAAATGTCCGGCAAGGAAACGAACCTCGAGCTCCCGCCCATCTGGCGGGGACACTATCAACTATGCCACTGACGACACGTTTTCCAATCAACGAAAATGTATAATATAGCCGCAAACTTACGTTAAATCACGTGATCAGCCGTGCCCTGCGAATAGACGCTTTGTTTATTCGCAGGGCCCTGCGAATAGACACTTTGTTTATTCGCAGGGCCCTGCGAATAGACACTTTCTTTATTCGCAGGGCCCTGCGAATAGACACTTCCTTATTATGGTGGAGTTTTGCTATGACAAGTTTCAATATGATTGAGTTCCACTGTGATTGAATTTTGCTGTGGTTGAGTTTAACTGTGATTTGAGTTTCACCAAGGTTTAGTTTTACTGTGATTTGAGTTTCATCATGGTTGAGTTTCACTGTGGTTGAGTTTCATTGTGGTTAAGTTTTGATATTCACTGTAGTTGAGTTTTAAGTTTCAATGTGGTTGGATTTTGAGTTTTATGGTTGTTGGGTTTCACGCTGGTTGACTGTCATTGTAGTTTAGGTTTGAGTATTACTGTGGTTCAGTTAGATATTGACTGAGCTTCACTGCAACTGGGTTTCATTATGACTGATGTTTCAGTTTCACTCTGATTGAGTTTCATTGTAGCTCAGTTGCACTGTGGTTGAGTTTCACTGTCATTGAGCTTTGAGTTTCAATTTAGTTAAGACTTGAGTTTCACTGCAGATGCTTTTCACTGTGATTGAGATTCAGTGTTATTGAATTTCATTGTCATTGAGCTTTGAATTTCACTGTGGATCAGTTTTGAGTTTCATTGTAGTTGAGTTTGACTGTAACCGAGATTCACTGTTGTGTCTCACAATGGTTGAGTTTCAGTGTGACTGAATTTCACTATGGTTGTTTCACTGTAACTGACTTTCACTTTGGTTGAGTTTCACTATAGATTCATTTCACTATGGTTGATGTGGTTATTATCACACTTGGTGGGTGATGTGATCAGTATCACACTTGGTGGGTAATGTGGTCAGTATCACACTTGGTGGGTGATGTGGTTAGTATCACACTTGGTGGGTGATGTGTTTAGTATCACACTTGGTGTGTGATGTGGTTAGTATCACACTTGGTGGGTGATGTTTTCAGTATCACACTTGGTGGGTGATGTTTTCAGTATCACACTTGGTGGGTGATGTGGTCAGTATCACACTTGGTGGGTGATGTTTTCAGTATCACACTTGGTGGGTGATGTTTTCAGTATCACACTTGGTGGGTGATGTGGTCAGTATCACACTTGGTGGGTGATGTTTTCAGTATCACACTTGGTGGGTGATGTTTTCAGTATCACACTTGGTAGGTAATGTGGTCAGTATCACACTTGGTAGGTGATGTGGTCAGTATCACACTTGGTAGGTGATGTGGTCAGTATCACACTCGATGGGTGATGTGGTTAGTATCACACTTGGTGGGTGATGTGGTCAGTATCACACTTGGTGGGTGATGTGGTCAGTATCACACTTGGTGGGTGATGTGGTCAGTATCACACTTGGTGGGTGATGTGGTTAGTATCACACTTGGTGGTGATGTGGTTAGTATCACACTTGGTGGGTGATGTGGTCAGTATCACACTTGGTGGGTGATGTGGTCAGTATCACACTTGGTGGGTGATGTGGTCAGTATCACACTTGGTGGGTGATGTTTTCAGTATCACACTTGGTGGGTGATGTTTTCATTATCACACTTGGTGGGTGATGTGGTCAGTATCACACTTGGTGGGTGATGTTTTCAGTATCACACTTGGTGGGTGATGTTTTCAGTATCACACTTGGTAGGTAATGTGGTCAGTATCACACTTGGTAGGTGATGTGGTCAGTATCACACTTGGTAGGTGATGTGGTCAGTATCACACTCGATGGGTGATGTGGTTAGTATCATACTTGGTGGGTGATGTGGTCAATATCACACTTGGTGGGTGATGTTTTCAGTATCACACTTGGTAGGTGATGTGGTTAGTATCACACTTGGTGGGTGATGTGGTTAGTATCACACTTGGTGGGTGGTGTGGTTAGTATCACACTTGGTGGGTGATGTGGTTAGTATCACACTTGGTGGGTAATATTGTCAATATCACACTTGGTGGGTGATGTGGTTAGTATTACACTTGGTGGGTGATGTGGTCAGTATCACACTTGGTGGGTGATGTGGTTAGTATCACACTTGGTGGGTAATGTGGTCAGTATCACACTTGGTGGGTGATGTGGTCAGTATCACACTTGGTGGGTGATGTTTTCAGTATCACACTTGGTGGGTGATGTTTTCAGTATCACACTTGGTGGGTGATGTTTTCAGTATCACACTTGGTGGGTGATGTGGTCAGTATCACACTTGGTGGGTGATGTGGTCAGTATCACACTTGGTGGGTAATGTGGTCAGTATCACACTTGGTGTGTGATGTGGCCAGTATCATAACTTGGTGGGTGATGGGGATCAGTATCACACTTGGTGGATGATGTGGTCAGTATCACACTATCTACTTTTACCTCTCAAGTCATCTCCTGGTGTCCTCTGTGGTGTGAATTGAACCCTTGACCATGGGTCAGCAGGCAAGCATCTAGCCACAACGAGGCTCCGATACAAACACAGTGAACTGTGGTAAAATGAAGAAAATTAAACAGTCATGCAAATAATGTTGTAAACTGAATGAAAAGATAGTCTTTATTGATGTGATGTGCAAATCATAAGAGAGTGCAACATATGTATTTAATAAATGTGCAGTAAGGTGTAACAATTAGTTTACAAGGCATGCAGAATGAAGCAGGTAAATTGCATTTACTTTTGGCAGTAACTTATCTTAGTTGTGAGTCTTTCACATTGTTATCTGAAAACTGTCTTATTCTTCTTCATTCGCTTGTTTGACATTTGTCTATAACTGCAATGTTGTCTCTTAAAACTGTCTTATGAATGTCCTCAAACAGGTTGTCCGGCATTGCCACACCACAAGTCTCCACGCTTGACATGGACTTTCCATCACTGCACTCACAGCTAGAGCTGGGACTTCAAGAGTCCCACACTGGGAATGACTCTTACATGTACTCAGTATTGGATCCACTCTTTTACACATTTGATAGCTTTTCAAATGATACTCTGGCAATAGACCAGTCGGATGCGACCATTCGGTCTCGGAGGGATTCAGAAATGCTTCAGTTGGATAGAGGTTTACATCAGTCACGTGATAATACTGTGTTTTCACATGAGTCTGAAGAACATGGTGCATTTGAAATAGAGAGCCAGATATCAAATCAAGAATCTGAAGTTCAGAGCGGTGTCAGTTACAAGACAAAGCCTCTTATTCACAAGGATATTGATGTTAAAAAACCAGATGACCAGCATGAATTTCATGGAAGTTTAGCAGATGTTCAGAAAGAAACATCAAATTCAGAAATGAAAGTTTATCATCCATCACTGATAGAAGATTTTGCTTCAACATCAGCACCTCATTCTCAATCTACCGAGAATAGTAAATTGTACATACTTATTGCAGTATTCCTCACATTTGACTTTGTTTTACTAGTCTATCGTGCTGCTTGGTTACGACGGCAACTGCATGCAGTTTGTAACGGGTTTCCAGAAAAAATCCCTGTTGATGAAGCCTGTAAGCAGCTGATGGCGATCCAAACTGACTGTCAGTATTCAAAGACAGAGGAACCTTCCAGATACTTTATCACTGGTTCTTCCAGATACTACATTACAAGCTCTGCTGTGGCATACCACAGAGAGAATGAAATTGATGTGGCATTTTTTAAAGACTCAGCAGCTGTAGAACCTAACGATAATTCCTTCCAGAGAATTTGGAATGAGAAGATGAAAAAAACTGAAAACCAGAAGGAGAAAGAAAATAGGAAGCGTTTTTTTCTGCAGCGATTTGGATATGCATGGAGAGTGTTGCGCCGAGTGTTTCACTCGCAACTTGTATGGCAGGTAATGTAGGTATATTTTTAATGTAATCATGGTTAATGTAAGTGATATGTAGTCTTAAATATGTGTTTACAAGACTAAGCACTTATAGATTTACAAAGAGGGCAATCATTAATTTGCTTGCTTGGGAAAGATTGTGTTGAATATTTCAGTAACATTTGACCTGGCAAGCAATATATGGCATTTTGAACATTTATAAGTAGTTAAATATGTGATGGCGGGTGTGCTAGCAAGGTTGATGGCAAACTGCATTGGTAACATCATGAGCACGGTCGGACGTGGGTTTCACACCACGGCTCATCGCTTGCCATAGTGAGAGAATGATTGGCCAACTATTCCTTCTGGCTCTCAAGCCTACAAAATGTGATAGCACTTTCACATCACAGAACCATAGCAGAAAACTGCTTTAGAATAATTTATTTTATTTTGTTTCAATATGTGATATCGTTCATCTTGTATATTTGTAGATAGTTAATTATGTGATATCTTTCATCTTGTATATTTGTAGATAGTTAAATATGTGATATCTTCCATCTTATATATTTGTAGATAGTTAATTATGTGATATCTTTCATCTTGTATATTTGTAGATAGTTAAATATGTGATATCTTCCATCTTATATATTTGTAGATAGTTAATTATGTCATATCGTTCATCTTGTATATTTGTAGATAGTTAAATATGTGATATCTTCCATCTTATATATTTGTAGATTGTTAATTATGTGATATCTTTCATCTTGTATATTTGTAGATAGTTAATTATGTGATATCGTTCATCTTGAATAATTATTGATAGTTAATCATGTGATATCTTTCATCTTCTATATTTGTAGATAGTTAAATATGTGATATCTTTCATCTTGTATATTTGTAGATAGTTAAATATGTGACATCTTCGATCTTGTATATTTGTAGATAGTTAAATATGTGATATCTTTCATCTTGTATATTTGTAGATAGTTAAATATGTGACATCTTCGATCTTGTATATTTGTAGATAGTTAAATATGTGATATATTTCATCATGTATATTTGTAGATAGTTAATTATGTGATATCTTTCATCTTGTATATTTGTAGATAGTTAAATATGTGATGTCATTGATTCAGTATCTGTTGAAAGAGACTCAATACATGCCCACTTACACATATTGCACTTTCACACATGTGCTCTCACACATTGTCTCTCTGACATATTCCCACACTCTGCAGACTTCTTAAACTAACACAGAGATACCCATAAGCAAGCAAAGTCATTTACACACACCTTGACTCAAACAGAAGTTGCGCTGACAATGGCGTGAGTGATGTCAGATGAGGGTTCGATTCCTGAGCTCGCTGCTCACTAAAGGGGGAAAAGATTGATCACCTATTGCTCCATACACTCAGGCCTACAAAATGTGATGGCCCTATCATATCACAGATCCATCGTAGGTTCCTGCTTTGGGGCTTTTGCATGTGTGTGACTCAATCTCTCGCATGCTCAGACATTTCACACTCATATTAACCCTCACATGCTCTTACACCAAACATTCGCTCACTACACATCATCATTCTCATGAGCCGTCTCGATAAGCATGGGTGACTTTGGTTTGCCATCTCATATGATCTCAAGTAAGGTCAATGTTCTTGTCCTGAGCAAACCATTTGGAGCGGTCATCCAGGTATTTATCTCTTTGTCTACACAGACCTTCACTCGGGCATGTTTCCTTAGTGACTCAATGAGTATGCTCAGGAAGATAGTGATGGAGTGGGTCTGAAAACAGTGGTTGCTGTCTCTGGAGCTGTCACGGCTGGCAAAGATTAGTTTCATTTTTGTGCCAGGGGTGCAAGGAAATGAGCAGGCTGACAGATTGATGAGACCGGAGACAATTCTCCTCACAAAAAGTGCTACAGGATTAGAAGAGTTGATCTTGTCTGTCAGGAGACACAGTGAAAATTCAAATCTTTTTCTAAACTTAAGAAAAAAAAAATATTCAGGCTCAAAAACTGAATCACAAATTGTGAATAGCTTAGTTCCATATTCAGCAACAATTGGGTCTGCTCACAGAAGTAGGTTGCCCTGGCAATGCAGCGGTTAAATAGTTTTAAGAAACTATGCACAATACCAGCAAACAGGTTACGGTAATGGTTAGGGAACATGCATCATCCCTGCACCAATATATGTAAAAGTTCATCATGGACCATTTCACAATCTATAAAGAAGAAAATTTTGGCTTTTGGGCTTCAATGTTACAGAAAAGTTTTTACAATATGTTAGACCAAGAAGAATAACAAATACTGATATTCTGCAAGATCTTCACAGAAGACTTTCTCGCAAACAGCATCAGGTTTCAGAATTTGAATTGCATTGGCCTTACTAAATGTCATAATGGCTTGGAAAGAACAGTGATAGAGGGCATGGTCCCTGAAAGAGAAGGCAAGGGGTAGACTAGTCTAAAGATGAATACTGGGCATAGCAGACACCTTGGGCATGAGGATGCATAAGGCAGGAGAAATATCAAGAGATTGTGAAACTGTTCAGTGGTCTTGATGAGAGCAACATTCTCCATGGGATCTGCTACATTATAACTTCTTCTTGCTCTTTTCCCTTCAAGTTTGTCTGTTATCAGTAAGTTTTCTGGTTTATTTCACCTCGTTGAATGCCCAAAACATTTTGACTTACTGCAATTTACCGCTTTCATGTGTTTCTAAAAGGACTGCCATTTTTATTTCGGTAAATGGTATTCTTTGCATTTTTCTCATAAACCAATTTTATGCTACCATTAAATGTTTCTCAGCTTGTCTTAACGTCTTTGAAATACAACAGCATAGGTAATATTTAGCACTTTAACACTCTATTTCTCACAGAAGTTGACAGCTTTTTATTGGAGAGTATGTTTTCAAACTTGCAAACGACTACATTCAGCACACATGCTGAATATCATACATATCACCATACATACATACACACACACACATGCCAATTAACATCCACATACCTTACTCCTAAACACATCACTATACATACACACACACACTTACATGCCAATTAACATCCACATACCTTACTCCTAAACACATCACTATACATACACACTGATGCACACACAAATGTTAAATTGTTCTCTCTTGTTATTTTTTCAGGGATCTGTTACCTTTCTTGTTATTGTGTGCGTATGTGTTCTGATATACTGTGTCGAGGTTTGTTTGACACCTGGCAACTTCCAAACTCTAGTTGGAGGGCAATCAGCCGTGGCCGATGTTCAGTGGCATCTGGACACCAGTAGCCGGTATTTGAAGGGTCTAGCCGTGCAGCTGACAGCTCAGCTCCAACAGTTAAAGCATCTATGTGATGATGAAGTTTCAGTTCTGACTGATGTGTATTATACAACTGTTAATATGCAGGTATGATGCCATGTTTTCTTATTGTATATAGTAATATTATGTTTTGCTTGCGACAAAAATATTTACAGCCTTGTTATGGATTTTATATATTTTTTTTTTCATTTTATACAAAAAGTAACAGAGATTAAAAGCAGAATAGATCAAACAAAAGCTGCATTTCAGAAAATGAAAGGTATCTTATGTATTAAGTTACAACCATTGAATTTCAGAAAGAAAATACTGAAATATACTTTGTTGTTGCAGGGCATTGAAACATGGAACATGAATGAACAAATAAGTAAGAGCATGGAAGCAGTAGGGATGTGGTTTCTGAGACGAATGTTGCGAATATCTTGGACTACCAGAGTAACTAACAATGATTCTCTGGAATAGACTAGAGAAAGCAGAAAATTAGATACAACTATAAGACAGAGGCAAACAGCGTACTTTGGCATAATGAGAAGAGGGGCAATGGAAAACATTTTGACAACTGGAAAGATCAGCGGTAAAAAAGGCGGAGACAGTCAAGCAACATTATTTTTTTTCTGGATGGACTGAGACGGTGGCATGGATGTCCCTTTCTTGTAGATACATATAATGTTTTACTTTCATTAGCCTCTTCCTGGCAATCGTTAATTTGCTTGCTTGCTTGCTTGTGTTCGTTGGCTTGAGCTCCAACGCGAAGTCCTGTATGTCAGATGAAGACATCCTGTTGTCCAACATCAGTGTGACGTCATATAGGACCTGAGTTTTGCGTGAGTATCCGTTGTCCCATGTCTGGCTTATTGGTGTGCAGACTGGTGGTTCCTCGCCGTACAGGCAGACACTCTCCGACTTCGGAGGAATCGGCGATCCTATTGACCTTAGCCAGGACCCCGAAGGGACCTGTTGCCCAGGACGCTCGACGAGGACGCGTCAATAGGTCTTGGCCAGTATATAACCCGGCCCTGGTGCCTTGGAAACACCTCTGCGTCCCATCGTTAATTTGAAATAGCTACTGATTTTAGTAGATTTAGTTAACTTGTACAACTCCTTCTGATACAATTATTAAAATTAACAAATGCTATTGATAGAAAGTGTTACAGTAACAATTGTTTCTGATAGAATGAGTTACAGTAACACCTGCTTCTGATAGAATGAGTTGCAGTAACAACTGCTTCTGACAGAATGAGTTACAGTAACAATTGCTTTTGACATAATGAGTTACAGTAACAACTTTCTAATAGAACGAGTTACAGTAACAGCACTACCAATGACACCCTAGGATTTCCCCCTGGGTTTGGTGGCATCTCTTAACAATGGGATGCCTGAAACCTGAAGAGGAAACGTTATCTTTTGAGGCCCAACCCCGGTCAGTCCCATGTGTGCTGTGCAAAATCACCACCTGGTAACATCCTAGTCAGTTTCTCATCAGATGTCAAGTTCCAGTTCCAGTCGTGCACACCCCGCAGGTTTCTGAGCTTGGAGATGGGCAGGAGAGCCATGCAACCTAGACCCCATGGTGAGGGTATTTTGGTTGCAGGTTTGGATACAAATCTCAACGCTAAACACACTCTGGTAGATGCAAGACCTTTCCGGAGTTCAAATGACCTGAATGCCAGTAAAGCAGAATAAAGAGTTCAAAGTTTGCTGTCCTCCAGAGGATTCACGGCCAATCAGGCAACCTTCTTCTTCTTCTTCTTCTTCTTCTTCTTCTTCTTCTTCTTCTTCTTCTTCTTCTTCTTCTTCTTCTTCTTCTTCTTCTTCTTCGCTGCGTTCATCCGGAGTGTTTTTTTTTTTTTTTTCAGATGTTTTGCGTGGTGCCAAGTTTTGCGCCCTTTGGTCGACACATCCGACTTTTCCAGGTGTTTGTTAACCGGGTTAACCTTCCTGGGGATTAGGCAACATTCCAGGGTAGAAGATGAAAGACCTTAATGAAATCCATATATGTTCACTAGAAATATTAATGAATTCCCTGGCGAAGTGATCACTGGGCCAGCCCCACCTCCGCAGGTCATGGGTTCAATTTCGGACTCTGTCTTTCGTTTGAGAAGTGCAGTTTTATTAATACCTCTGGGTTCACCATTGGCGCTATGAAGTTTATGCTCTGTGTGGTAATTTCGACATGGTGCTTTGTGGAAAGAGATCAAGCCATCTGGGATAAAGCCAGGAGCAATGGAGTTGATCTGTCTGCCGTTAAACACCTTTTAAAACTTTATTAAGGAACTGTTGCCACCATAAAGATTCACTCTGTGTAATAAATCTGTGAACACCCATAAATAAACTGCTACTGCCGTTTATTTTTATTCTCAGACATCGGTGTTCACAGATGTCTTGCAGAAACTCTGCCACCAAGTCAAGGGCAAGAACTGTGATAAGCTATTCGCCAGTCAATTAACAGGGGAGAGAATTGTTGGCTGTAACTTTTTACCCCTGCATGCTCAGGCGTTTCCTGGTAAGTTAACAACAATGTCATCAATTTTATTTGGCAATTTATTACTACCTGCCAATCTCAGCAGACGAATGTTAACATAGCTGTTATCACATTCTAGGTAATTTATTACTATCTGCCAATCTCAGCAGATGAATGTTAACATAGCTGTTATCACATTCTAGGTAATTTATTACTATCTGCCAATCTCAGCAGATGAATGTTAACATAGCTGTTATCGCATTCTGGAGTGAAATAACCAAGAATACCATGGATGGACAGAAAAACCAATGAGCAAGTCCTAAAAGAAATACATGAAAACCTAAAGTTGATTCTAGACATTAGACACAGACAATCAAGACTTTTTGGGCACATTATGACGAGAAATCAACTAGAAAACTTTGTGACAGTCGGCAAGATTGGTGGCAAAATAGTAAGGGACCGGCAGAAAGATAACTACCTGGATTGCTTGGCCACATGGCATAAATGAACCAAGACCACAGAGCTGATCCCAGACTGGTGATCGTGTGAGAAAGCAAACCATGAACGCCCAGACTAATCAACATGGCACATGATAATGATGATGATACAAGGCAAACAGGACAAAAGAAGAAGAAGATAGGAATTTTTTTTTTTATTTTGTTGATTTTTAGTAAATGTAAATTGAGATGTGTAATTTGATTTTATGTCTATCACATTTCATCAATGGCAACATGAGATTACTGGTATGATAGTTTTTATAATATAATTTTCAGATCTGAGCCTCTCTCAAATGGATGCCATCGTGTTGGGAAAGCTGACACCCTTGAAGAATCTGTCTCATCATCTGCTGCTGGTCACTGCCACTGTGATTGTCTTCTTCGTTTGCTGCCGACTCATCTGTCAGACCACAGCTGCCACGGTCAAGCACTACCTGCTGCAGACAGGACGACTATCTCAAGTCCCAGTATACCAGTCAGAGAAAGTGTACATAACTGCAAGCGGCCGAAACAGCAACATGATGCAGAGAAGTCAGTCGTGGGTGGATAGTTGTGAAAGTGGTGTTTACCTGGGTGAAACAGAAGACACAAACAAAGAGGACGCCAGCTAGCAAAGAACCATAATGAAAACTATTGTTTGTGGTTGGTACTTCTGAAAGGGATTTTGTTTAGTGCGGCAGGTTGTAATGTTTTTGGTATGATGCAGTGGTTGTTTTGTTTTTTTTCAGAATGTCTTCATGTTTCTATCTTTTACAAAAATACTGCTGAAGGAAAGAATATTTAGAAAGACAAGATTCTTTGGCCACATCAAACAAAACAATTTACTGACAACCATATTGAAGGGAAGAGTTGAGAGCAAGATAGCTAGAGGATATGGTCATGATACAGAGTGTACAAGCAAATATTCAGGGCACAAGTGTTGCTGAGCTGTCAAACCTTCACTGTGAAGATGGCACTGTGTGATAGTATTGATTATTTCAGAAATAGCTTTGGATTTGTACCTGTGGTACAGAAATGTTGAGAGTCTCTCTCTCTCTCTCTCTCTCTCTCTCTCTCTCTCTCTCTCTCTCTCTCTCTCTCTCTCTCTCTCTCTCTCTCTCTCTCTCTCTCTCTCCCTCCCTCTCTCTCTCTCTCTCTCTCTGTATCTATTTTAAACTCTAAACCTCGATTGTATTCTCCCTTTGCTCTAATTCTCTGTTATATCTCTCTACTATATTTCTTATACTCCCCATTTCTATAGCCATTATACTCCCATTTTCCCTAGACTCCTCTTTTCTCTAGACTCCCCTTTTCTCTAGCCATTATACTTCCCTTTTCTCTAGCCCTTATACTCCTGTCTACCATTATCTCCTATGCTCCCTTTTATTCTCTATCTCTGTATACTTTACTCCTGATATTCCCCTCTACTCTAACCCCAGTTATTATTTACTCTGAAATCATGACACTCTGCCTACCTGTTGTAACCACTCCAGTCTCAAATCTATACCAACAACCCCACCATGTCTTTAGCACAACTCTCTCTCTCTCTCTCTCTCTCTCTCTCTCTCTCTCTCTCTCTCTCTCTCTCTCTCTCTCTCTCTCTCTCTCTCTCTCTCTCTCTCTCTCTCTCTCTCTACTCTGCCCCCCTCTCACCTCAAATTCTACCCCAACAACCCTACCAAATGTTAGTTCTATTCCACCCTTCTTACTCTCCCAGCTCCCACTTCAGGTCTACCCCAAAAACCCTTCAAACTTTTAGTTCTATTTCACCATCCTTATCTTACTCTTCCCCCCACACCTCAAGTCTACCCAAAAACTAAAAATGTCTAAGTGCTTAATGTTGATCAGAATTATAACTGTGAATACAACAAAATAATATAATGCAAACAAAAGTCAACACAGCACACTTGTTAATTTGACACTCCTGATATGGAGAAGTGTTGTACTTTATATAACAATTCTAGATGTACAGTTCTAAGTCAGTTTTTTATCATGCTACTTATTATATTTAACAAACAGTTTGATACCATAGAGTTACTGTTACAATCCAAGCACAAGCCAAGTTAGACTGTTATGGTCTGGTCATTATGGTAGGGATAACCAGCAGGTTACCATTAAAATGACAGACATGATGCATTTTGATGGTATATTTACAGTCACAAAGACTTTTTGTGAGTTTTGAAATTAACTAGACCCCCAAAAGCCTCACTATTAGGGACCAAACAATAATCAAACTCTTAAAATGTTCAAAAATCAAATGATACATGTTTTTTTGCCTGACATTTAATGTTGGCGATTGGGAAAAGTAAATAATGAAATGAAAACAAAAGACTCGTCTTGAAAACTGCAGCAGGTTATTGGCTAACATGCTTGCCTGTTGGTCCAGTGGTCACGTGTTAACATTTGCAGATTTGTAAAACTGATGTGGGCTTACATGTGTACCCACCTGGATGGCTGCCATGAAATTTCTTAAGAAATATGGCGGCGAGCCTGATGTTGAAAACGTCACCCTTCAAGTGCTGATTGGTCTATACGACAGTGGGTCTCGCACCATATGCCCAGTATGCCACAAGCCAATGTAAACAGCGTCATTTACTTTATGTATTCACGTCTTATGAAGTCAGGTCATTTTTTCCATTACCTCTACCCCGTTCAACCTCAGAAGAGAAGCTATAATTAGGGTCCATCCCAGCCTCACATTAATAATCATGTGACCAGGATAGACAAATTTTGGAAATTTATTATTTTATTTATATATAATATTTTAAGGCTCAAGATTCTCTAGAGCCACTCCATGAAGTTACACGTCCCTGTCTGTCATTTGGATGTCATAGGCAGTCGCCATAAAAAATTAAACATGTGACAACTGGACAGATTTACTGCAAAGGAGATAGAGGAAGACACTGAGAGTAACCTGTCGATAACTTTTCATCATGATACAGAGAGGCATCAACACACAAATTAATTAATTCTGTGGGAGGTCAGAAGATGGGAAATAGTATGATTGTCGATGCCTGCCAGAAAGACATCTGATGATGATGATGATGATGACGACGATGATGATGATGATGATGATGATGATGATGATGATGATAATTGTCCAGTATATGTTAATTTAAATGCACATTTGCTTATGAAAATTTCTAATAGATGTTGAACAGATGACTTTGAAATCCATCAGAGAAAAATGTCATTGCGCTTCCGAAACATGTCGTTGGAATTATGAGCTGTCTTAAACCAGATGTTAATTTAGAGGAGGTTTTACTGATTTATGACATACATTTACATTAGAAATTTGTAAATACAGAGGTTTGTGCAACATTTGTCACATTAAAATGAATTTTGAGATATTTACATTGTTCAATTTATGGTGTGGCTGGAAAACTACATTTCTGTGACGTTTTATAGGGTTTTCTGAGTATAACTACTGTGATCATGACATTTATTCTCTTGATTGCAGTGTGATAGTTTTAAAAATATTCAGAATGAAGGTGTGGCAATTGTTGTAGGATGTAAAACATACCAAGGATTTAGGCATGACAATTGTAAAATATACAGTACATAGAATGAGGGTATGACAATTGTTGTAGATGTAGAATATACATAGAATGAGGGTATGACAATTGTTGTAGATGTAGAATATACCTAGAATGAGGGTATGACAATTGTTGTAGATGTAGAATATACCTAGAATGAGGGTATGACAATTGTTGTAGATGTAGAACATACCTAGAATGAGGGTATGACAGTTGTTATATGTATAAAACATACCTAGAATGAGGGTATGACAGTTGTTATATGTATAAAACATACCTAGAATGAGGGTATGACAATTGTTGTAGATGTAGAACATACCTAGAATGAGGGTATGACAATTGTCGTAGGTGTAGAACATACCTAGAATGAGGGTATAACAATTGTTGTAGATGTAGAATATACCTAGAATGAGGGTATGACAATTGTTGTAGATGTAGAACATACCTAGAATGAGGGTATGACAATTGTCGTAGGTGTAGAACATACCTAGAATGAGGGTATGACAATTGTTGTAGATGTAGAATATACCTAGAATGAGGGTATGACAATTGATGTAGATGTAGAATATACCTAGAATGAGGGTATGACAATTGTTGTAGATGTAGAATATACCTAGAATGAGGGTATGACAGTTGTTATAGATGTAGAACATACCTAGAATGAGGGTATGACAATTGTTGTAGATGTAGAATATACCTAGAATGAGGGTATGACAGTTGTTATATGTATAAAACATACCTAGAATGAGGGTATGACAGTTGTTATAGATGTAGAACATACCTAGAATGAGGGTATGACAATTGTTGTAGATGTAGAATATACCTAGAATGAAGGTATGACAATTGTTGTAGATGTAGAATATACCTAGAATGAGGGTATGACAATTGTTGTAGATGTAGAACATACCTAGAATGAGGGTATGACAATTGTTGTAGATGTAGAATATACCTAGAATGAGGGTATGACAATTGTTGTAGATGTAGAACATACCTAGAATGAGGGTATGACAATTGTCGTAGGTGTAGAACATACCTAGAATGAGGGTATGACAATTGTTGTAGATGTAGAATATACCTAGAATGAGGGTATGACAATTGTTGTAGATGTAGAATATACCTAGAATGAGGGTATGACAATTGTTGTAGATGTAGAATATACCTAGAATGAGGGTATGACAATTGTCGTAGGTGTAGAACATACCTAGAATGAGGGTATGACAATTGTCGTAGGTGTAGAATATACCTAGAATGAGGGTATGACAGTTGTTATATGTATAAAACATACCTAGAATGAGGGTATGACAATTGTCGTAGGTGTAGAACATACCTAGAATGAGGGTATGACAATTGTCGTAGGTGTAGAACATACCTAGAATGAGGGTATGACAATTGTTGTAGATGTAGAATATACCTAGAATGAGGGTATGACAGTTGTTATAGATGTAGAACATACCTAGAATGAGGGTATGACAATTGTTGTAGATGTAGAATATACCTAGAATGAGGGTATGACAGTTGTTATATGTATAAAACATACCTAGAATGAGGGTATGACAGTTGTTATAGATGTAGAACATACCTAGAATGAGGGTATGACAATTATCGTAGGTGTAGAACATACCTAGAATGAGGGTATGACAATTGTCGTAGGTGTAGAACATACCTAGAATGAGGGTATGACAATTGTTGTAGATGTAGAACATACCTAGAATGAGGGTATGACAATTGTTGTAGATGTAGAATATACCTAGAATGAGGGTATGACAATTGTTGTAGATGTAGAACATACCTAGAATGAGGGTATGACAATTGTCGTAGGTGTAGAACATACCTAGAATGAGGGTATGACAATTGTTGTAGATGTAGAATATACCTAGAATGAGGGTATGACAATTGTTGTAGATGTAGAATATACCTAGAATGAGGGTATGACAATTGTTGTAGATGTAGAATATACCTAGAATGAGGGTATGACAATTGTCGTAGGTGTAGAACATACCTAGAATGAGGGTATGACAATTGTCGTAGGTGTAGAACATACCTAGAATGAGGGTATGACAATTGTCGTAGGTGTAGAACATACCTAGAATGAGGGTATGACAATTGTCGTAGGTGTAGAACATACCTAGAATGAGGGTATGACAATTGTTGTAGATGTAGAACATACCTAGAATGAGGGTATGACAATTGTTGTAGATGTAGAATATACCTAGAATGAGGGTATGACAATTGTCGTAGGTGTAGAACATACCTAGAATGAGGGTATGACAATTGTTGTAGATGTAGAATATACCTAGAATGAGGGTATGACAATTGTTGTAGATGTAGAATATACCTAGAATGAGGGTGTGACAATTGTTGTAGATGTAGAATATACCTAGAATGAGGGTATGACAATTGTTGTAGATGTAGAATATACCTAGAATGAGGGTATGACAATTGTTGTAGATGTAGAATATACCTAGAATGAGGGTATGACAATTGTTGTAGATGTAGAATATACCTAGAATGAGGGTATGACAATTGTTATATGTATAAAACATACCTAGAATGAGGGTATGACAATTGTTGTAGGATATAGAACACATCCAGAATAAAGACATGACAATTGTTCTAGAGTGTTGAACACACCCGGAGTGAAGGCACAACAATTGTTCTAGAGTGTGGAATACGCCCGGAGTGAAGGCACAACAATTGTTCTAAGTTGGCAGAACTCACCCAGAATCTAGACATGGCAATTGTTCTAAGTTGGCAGAACTCACCTAGAATGAAGACATGGCAATTGTTCTTAGGTGGCAGAACTCACCCAGAATGAAGGCACGATAATTGTTGTGGGCTGTAGAACACACCCAGAATGATAGTATGATAATTGTTGAACACATCAAACTTGAAGCCTTGACATTTATTATGTGGCATACTAAGAGTACATCTATCAAGATAATGAACGGTCTGTAGAAGTAAACAAAGACTTACATCTTTGCTTTATTGACTACACAAAGGCCTTCGATAAAGTAAGACATGTTAACATGATGGATATGCTTGCAGATCTACAAATTGATGGGAAAACCTTAGACTCATAAAAAACATATTGGAAACAAACAGCTGCCATAAAGATTGATAATGAAGTACGTCAATATCAGTCTATTAAGTGAAGTGTGAGACAGGATGTGTAATGTCTCCAGATCTTTTTTTCCCTATACAGTGAAAGTATTTTCAGAAATGTTGACCATATGAAAAGAATCATCATTGGAGGACATAACATCAATAACATTAGATATGCAGATGATACAGTATTGATTGCAGACAATGATTCCAATCATTTCTAATACTAACATCTATCCATGTAATAATGTCAGACTGTTCAGCACCTTCTCTCCTGCTCTCGCCCTGCCTCTCTTCCCCTCCAACTTTTCCATTGTCGTGACATAGTCCGGCTTTCCCTTTCTCATGATATGCCCAAAGAATGGCGACTGTCTTCTGGTGCTTGTAACTAATTCTCTTTATGAGTTAAATTCGTATAAAATATCGTCGTTGCTCTTTCTTTCGTCCACGGTGTTCATATCATTCTTCTAAAAAGAAAACACTGAGAGAGATAGAGAGAGAGAGAGATTTTCGCAATTTCCACATAAATCTTCACTTGACTGCTAATTGTCCACGGTTCGCTTCCGTACATTAGAATTGATCCTTGCCTACGAGGATGGAACCAAGCTATCGCCACACCCCATTCTTCAAGAGTGAATAGCTTGAAACGACGAGGTTTTACACCATCGTGCGTCAAGCAGCCTTTCACATCGGATTGTGTTTCTTATGATATTGTGGATCAAGAAGAATACAAATACTGACACTCGAGGTAAGGGGTTCAACCCCTACACCGGACAGTTGAACAAAAGTGTTGACCTGTCATCCTAGACTTAGGGACGTAAATTAAAGCACCTCTGAAGTCGGAGTGGGTTCGCCTGATGGCGAGGGACACAATAGGGAAAACTAATCCACACGCAAAATTCATTCCATCACTGCTACACTACTAGCAGTAGTGTGTATGGAGTACGCTTGAGTTCAAAGTGAGTGAGCTTAAAAAAAACAAAAAAACACTGACACTCGGCAAGAATTCAACATCGAAAACTATCTCAACAAGCTTCAAGTCCCAGAAATTAAATTACGGTGTATCCGTATTAAATATCACAGTGGCTGGGACAGAACAGCGATGGTGGACATGGTTCTTTGAAGAAGAGGCTATGGTTGACAGTCACGAAAACAGATGCAGGGCATTGCAGACACCTTGCGCCTTCCTACAACTCGGTATCTGCCAAGGGAGACTAAACACAATAGTACTTATTATCATGATAGGGGGGCAGCGTAGGCGTATCTACAAGCCGTGGACCACAGAAACAGTCACTATTCCTACACTTCGGCATCTGCCGAGAGAGACAGAACACATGTCTATGAGCTATGGTCTCTGTGACGTCAGTTGCAGTTAATGGATTTATATCACTCATCATTGTGTAGCAGGTCCTTCGCAGAACGTGGCTCTGGTGACAGCCCGGCGAACAGTGTCTCAGTCTCATGGCCATTTCTTCTGTTGCATTCATCTCTAAGCCCACGGTCTCTGCAATGTCCCGTGTTCATCTCTAAGCCCATGGTCTCCATAATGTCAAGCGTTCATCTCTAAGCCCACGGTCTCTGCAATGTCCCGTGTTCATCTCTAAGCCCACGGTCTCTGCAATGTCCCGTGTTCATCTCTAAGCCCACGGTCTCTGCAATGTCCCGTGTTCATCTCTAAGCCCATGGTCTCCATAATGTCAAGCGTTCATCTCTAAGCTCACGGTCTCTGCAATGTCCCGTGTTCATCTCTAAGCCCATGGTCTCCATAATGTCAAGCGTTCATCTCTAAGCCCACGGTCTCTGCAATGTCCCGCGTTCATCTCTAAGCCCACGGTCTCTGCAATGTCCCGTGTTCATCTCTAAGCCCATGGTCTCCATAATGTCAAGCGTTCATCTCTAAGCTCACGGTCTCTGCAATGTCCCGTGTTCATCTCTAAGCCCATGGTCTCCATAATGTCAAGCGTTCATCTCTAAGCCCACGGTCTCTGCAATGTCCCGCGTTCATCTCTAAGCCCACGGTCTCTGCAATGTCCCGTGTTCATCTCTAAGCCCATGGTCTCTGCAATGTCCCGCGTTCATCTCTAAGCCCACGGTCTCTGCAATGTCCCGTGTTCATCTCTAAGCCCACGGTCTCTGCAATGTCCCGCGTTCATCTCTAAGCCCACGGTCTCTGCAATGTCCCGTGTTCATCTCTAAGCCCACGGTCTCTGCAATGTCCCGTGTTCATCTCTAAGCCCACGGTCTCTGCAATGTCCCGTGTTCATCTCTAAGCCCACGGTCTCTGCAATGTCCCGTGTTCATCTTCGGGATGGTCGATCCCTGCTCTTCTTCCAGGAACTTCTTCTTCTTCGTTTGACCGGAATGTTGTCTTAGACGTAATTGTCTTGTGCCAGTTTACAACAGAGCTGCGATATTTGCGCCTTTTGGCTGACGCATCCGACTTATGCGGGCATTTGTTAACCGGGTTAACCTTCCCGGGTTCTTCCAGGAGCCATGCCTTCCTTCTTTCACTGTTCTTTCTTTCACTGTTCTTTCCAAGCCACTTGTCACTATCATATGAAAAACTCTAATCAGCTAACTGGAATATCAGTCCTTGCTTTTCAAAGGCAGAATCAGTGCTTCGGAATTCCTCATAACCTGCATAAAATAATGAGCTATTTCATTTGGAGTAGTACTTTTCAACAGATAGAATATGAATTATGTTTGAAAACGGGCAACATTCTGGAAGAATGTATTGTCATTACAACAACAACAAAATTAACAAAAATGTCAGACCTTTGTATAAACTTTTTTTCCCCCTGCAATTACGTATCCTAGTAACATTTCAGAGTGGTAACTGTTCAATCTTGTTTTGTTTCCAATCTTCATCTTAGGTAGAATTTTGAATTTAAAATGTGTTAAATGGCACATGAAATGTGGCCTACTGTAGCCTCTGGTCATTTAAGAGTAAACAACTGCAAAATAATTAAATTGGATAAAAAGAGTTTAAAGTATCCATCCATCCATCATGTGCCATGACGGTAAGCGTGGGCGGTCATGTTCTGCCATCTCACTCGATCACCAGAGTCGTGGATCAGCTATCGATGATTTCACACAACATGATTTTCTTGGCATCTGTAAAGAAGGTAGTTTGCCATTGCTTTCCTTCCTAGCAGTGACCATACTCGTCAGTGACCGTAGCCATTGTCTCCTCACAATAGAGATCCTCTGCCTACCGTCGTGAAAGTGGAGACCATAACCTACAACTATCTGTTGGCTGCTCTCCATCTTCATCCACCACCTGCACCCATGGCTTCACGTAACCCTGATCGGGGGGCTAAACGGGTACTCCACCTTGCCCAAGGGTGTCCCGTAGGCTAGCGGAGGGAAGGAGGCGCATTACTTCTCCTTTGATAGGGGATACCCCTACCCCGCTATCCGAGTTTAAAGTATAACTACCTGGAATAGAAAAAAAAATTACAGTATTACTGTCTGGGGTAGAAATAGTGAAGAATAAATGTTTTGGATAGAAAGAGTTAAGTATAAATGTTTTGAATAGAAATGGTTAAATATAAATGTCTTGGATAAAATGACAGACGGGCAGCTTGCCATCTTGACAGACGATCGTTTGTAAAATGGAGATATACCTCTCCAGAGTACAAGGCGCAGGCTGAATATTAGAGACCATGTGTTGCCCATGTATCATAAGTCCTCTATTGCCCTACTTAGTTTACTGCAGAGGAAAGATAACACCAACACGTCTGGAACAAGTCAAGCAATGCTCTAACTGCCCTCCTGTCAGAACTTCAATCCTAAACCGGGTCAAGGCTTAGAGCCCTGTTTGCCCTGCCATGACACTTAGTCTTAAGATTGCATTTCGTCGCATTAGGGTAAGGCGTATTTAAGGTAGCCCTCCTTATTGCGCTCTAATTAGAAATAGTTAAGTATAAGTGTATGGGATAAAAAGACTAACAGAATAAATGCTTGAGTTAGAGACAGTAATAGTAGAAATATTTGGGACAAAAACAAAGTATACATGTTTAGGATAGAAAGAATAATAGAGTAAATGCCTGGGAAAGAAAGATTTTTTTAAATATTTTTTTAAACAAATAGAACTATTGCATAACTGGTCGGGATTGAACGAGTTAAAAATAACAGTCTGGGATAGAAAGAAAGTAGAAATGCCTGGAGTGAGTAGGTAAGTGGCATCTTGCCGTCTTTACGGAAGTATGTGGATTGGTACTAAAATCCCATCGTACAGCGCCTAGGCATGGATTCAAAGAACATGTGTTGCCCATGCAGAATAATCCCTCTCTCGTCCTTGCCTTGTTTACTCAGAGGAAAAGACAACCAGTACGTCTGGAACAAGGTAGGCTGCAGATGCTGCCGGCTCAGCATCACACCTCCGTGAGGCAGAAGGTGATTAGCGGCCAGGCTCTCACATCCGGGGGATTTAACTTATAGGCGTTCAGCCATATCCCTCAGATGAGTGCCTTACTGGAGTAAACATATTTAAACTCTTATTGTATTGGGCAGAAAGAGTTAAAGTGTAACTGAATTGGATATAAAGAATAAAAGTATAAATACCATGGGTATAAAGAGTTAAAGTATAAATGTGTGGGATAGAAAGAGTTAAAGTATAACTGTGTGGGATAGAAACATATAACTGCCTGAGATAGTTAACATATAACTAAATATATATGTTAACTAAATAGTTAACATATAACTGTCTGGGATAGAAAGAGTAAAAGTATAGCAACATGGCATATGCATGGTTAACATATAACTGCCTGGAATAGACAGATTTAAAGAACAACTCCATGGGATTGGAAAGTGTTAAATTATAACTGGGTCTGACAGACAAAGCTAAAGTATACCTCAGACAGAAAGAGTTAAAGAATACCTCAGATAGAAAGAGTTAAAGTATACCTCAGACAGAAAGAGTTAAAGTATACCTCAGACAGAAAGAGTTGAAGTATACTTCAGGCATAAAGAGTTAAAGTATACTTCAGGCAGAAAGAGTTAAAGTATACTTCAGACAGAAAGAGTTAAAGTATACATCAAACAGACAGAGTTAAAGTATACCTCAGGTGGAACGAGTTAAAGTATACCTCAGGCGGAACGAGTTAAATATTATCTGAGACAGAAAGAGTTAAAGTATCCTTCAGACAGAACGAGTTAAAGTATACCTTAGACTGACAAAGTTAAAGTATACCTCAGACAGACAGATTTAAAATATACCTCAGACAGAGCTAGTTAAAGTATACCTCAGGCAGAATGAGTTAAAGTATACCTCAGATGGAACGAATTAAAATATACCTGAGACAGAAAGAGTTAAAGTATACCTCAGACAGAACGAGTTAAAGTATACTTCAGACAGACAGAGTTAAAGTATACTTCAGACGGAACGAGTTAAAGTTTATCTCAGACAGAACGAGTTAAAGTATACCTCAGGCGGAACGAGTTAAAGTATACCTGAGACAGAAAGAGTTAAAGTATACCTCGGACAGAACGAGTTACAGTATACTTCCGACAGAGTTAAAGTATACCTCAGACGGAACGAGTTAAAGTATACCTCAGACGGAACGAGTTAAGGTATACCTCAGATGGAACAGGTTAAAGTATACCTCAGACAGAGTTAAAGTATACCTCAGACGGAACGAGTTTAAGTATACCTCAGACAGAATGAGTTAAAGTATACTTGAAACAGAAAGAGTTAAAGTATACCTCAGACAGAGTTAAAGTTTACTTCAGACAGAACGAGTTAAAGTTTACCTCAGACAGAACGAGTTAAAGCACATCATTCATGGCACAGAAGGAGTTAAATTATAACAAGCCTGGGGTGTAGACAATATGCGATATAAACTTCCCATGAGCAACATCGGATAGTAAGCTGCTATTTCAGGCCCGGGAGGAGACAGTAGAATACAGGTGGTAGGTAGCTTAATACCCCATGGGATCACCTGTATATCATCTATATCTGTCACGGTCGTGAGTCATGGACAATTTGGCAATCTTTAATAAAGACAATAGAGGAGTCGGGATAGACTCCTACTGGCCCGGTGTCCGTGGGGTTGAATTCTTGAGGTTTTCTTTAAATGACCTGGGCTCCCGGGGCGACTCAGCCTAAATTGGGTACCAGGAAATGTTTCAGAAAGTAAAGGCGGCCGGTGTGATGTTAACTATAACACTTGTGGAATTCCCATCGATATATGGAAATATTGCCGCGCTCCGTGGGGAAGAGTTTACGGACGCGATTTATGATACCGCATACCCGCGTTCGAAACACAGCTGCACGCGATTTGGCAGCATACCACGTTGCGCTGTTTTTTTTTTTTTTTTTTTTTACGAAATGGTATGGGTGACGGTCGTTCAGAAAGCAAAGACAAACTACTGAATGTAAACTTGCCAAGAGATCAACAACAGCAAAAAATTGAAGGTGTTGACTGCAACCGCCCAGTAAAGGATATGCAACTAACCTTTTTATATGGAAGTATTAGTATAGCACTAGATGTACCATACGTCTTAATTGATTCAGTGGCAAACAAAGAGCAGATTTTGACCAAACACGGTTCACAATCAAATGAACAAGTATTATGTATAATATAAATGCCCATTCAATGAGCATTGAAATTGCGTCAGATACCACGAAACAATACACATAATACGATGACCCTAGTATGGCGGTATATCGTGCTTCTGTCCAAATGGGAGGGCACATGTAGCGATACATTATCCTTCGGCACTGAATCAGTTAAATACCAGGGCGAGTCAATAAGTAAGTCAGACAGTTCTGTGGGATGTCAGGTAAATGTAGTTGGTGTTTTCATTAGGTGACAGCAACATCGAACTTTATATTCCTGTTCGTCAGGTGGCGCTAGGTGTCTCATGCGCATGCGCATAAACAAAATGGCGACTATACTTACAGAGTCTACAACCAAAGAGCAACGTTCTGTTGTGCGTTTTTTGTGGGCAAAAGGACAGCCTGCAAAGGACATTCATAAGGAAATGCTTGCTGTTTATGCTGACAAATGTTTGTCCCATAAAGCGGTGCATAGCTGGGTAGAAAAAATGTTCTCAAGGACGCTCTAAAATTGTTGATGAAACCCGATCTGGTAATCCTGTTGAGATTGCAACAGAAGCATCCGTGCAGCGGGTGGAGGAGGTGATTATAGATGCCAGGCGAGTAATGATAGACTCTGTGGCATCTGCAATAGGGTGCTCACATGGTTCAGCATACAGCATAGTGCATAATCGATTGACATTTGAGAAAGTGTACTCAAGGTGGGTACCCAGACAGTTGAAGGAGGATCACAAAATGAACCAATTTGGCCTGTCCTTGCATCATCTCTATCGATACGAAGATGACGAAGAAGAGTGAAGACATGCTGAACAGGATTGTTACTGGGGACGAATCATGGGTGCATCACGACCAACCCGAATCAAAGCGTGCTTCAATGCATTGTCCAAAAATTCATGTTTACGCCATCAGCAGAGAAGGTTATGCTGACAGTATTCTGGGATTGTCAAGGAATGCTTTTAACCAATTTCAAGAAGAAAGGTCACAATGTGAATTCTGAATCGTACTGTGAAGTTCTATCGCTGCTTCATGATGCAATTCGAAGAAAACGTCCAGGACTGCTTACTTGATGAGTGTTGTGCTTCTTCATTACAATGCCAAACCACATACGGCTCGATTAACTCAAGGAGAAAATTAACCAACTAAGGTGAGAAGTTCTGGAATATCATTATTTATTTTTATTTTTTTTGGGGGGGGGAGGGGGGAGGGGGGGGGTTGTGATTTGCTAAGCAATTTTTGCGTTCAGTAGTTTGCCATTACTGTCTGAACGACCGACACTCAGATTATCTAATTCAACGCAAGACTGATACCAAATCTTCTGCTGCTGATTCAGAACCCTCGTCTCGGTATATCGGGGAATTGTGATAAGAGTTCACTGCCCCTAAGCCACGGCAAATAAATGTAAAGTCATGCATTCTGATCCAGCATGTCTGCTCATCTGCAGGTTCTGTATCCTAGCTCCAAAAGCTGATACTAGAAAACGGAAAAAAAGTCGCTTTAAAGTCGACAGGGTCGACTTCATTGCACCGGGTTTTATCCCATATGGCTCGGTCTTTTTCCGGAGCGCGGAAAGCGTCGCACAAAGCACGAACTCCGTAGTTCTAGCGGCATCGAAAAATTTCACTCGTGAACCGAAGGATGCGGCCCGGAATCGAACCCACAACCTTCGGAGCGCGAGTCAAACGGCTTGACCACTTCACCATGAATACTCCCTGGAAAGCGAAAAATGTGGCAGACAATGCGGTGGAGGAATCTGCAGATGACATGGATGGGATTCTGAAGGAATGGGCACATTGAATCGTGTGGAAAGATAACTGTATGATATTTTTCTGTGATTATATAAGAAGAAGCTGCACTGGGACGATATGTGTTTTACTTTCATTGATGCATCCAACATTCCAAATGAAAATATCTGAAGAATGACAACTCTGTACGTAAAGTGTTTTAGTAAACTTGTTGATTCTCGAGCGTGACGTGCGTCAACCCTATTTTGATGTCACCAAGCTTGCGAAAGAAAGCAAGACAAGGATTGAATGTTGCCAATAACATCATGCTGGTTTTTACAAACATTCGTTTGTTACTTCTGAAGCTAGCTGCCCAGAAAGAAGTACAAACCATAGCATGGTAAATATTTGTTTTCATTTATATTCTCAATAATATATTTTTATGAGGTTTCTGTATCCTATTAAAATGCATTTTTACACAAATGTTGAGAGGTTGGGGGTCCTGCGAGTTAGCTGTTATAAAATGGGAATATGACCTGTAACACTTGTCTAGAAGAGATCCAGCACGGCCTGTAGTTTATAACAGGGCGTTAGCCGACAGATTGTGACACTGGAAGATCAGCGGAGAGAAGAAATGTTAGAACGATTATTCTAAACCATTGCTCTAAGAAGTGCACAATGCTGTCTTCTATATATATATATTCATCATCATTATGAAGTGCCCTGCCAGCTGGCGTAGGCGTTCATGGCCCTCCACAGATCTCGGTCTTTGGTTTTCTGGATCAACTCTGCCGCTGATATTCCTCCGTGCCACCGTCTCAATCCATCCAGCATCATTTCTCTTGGTCTGCCTCTGCCTCTCTTCCCCTCGATCTTTCCAGTTGTCACGATGTTCTCCAATGCCTCTCTTCTCATTACATGACCAAAGAAAGCTGTTTGTCTCTTTCTTACTGTTGTATATAGTGTTCTAGTTTCATTAGCCTGTTTCAGGCAGTCGTTGTTAGTTACTCCGGCAGTCCAAGGAATTCGCAACATTCGTCTCAGGCACCACATTTCTGTTGCTTCTAATTTCTTCTTAATTTGTTCATTTACATTCCAAGATTCACTCTTTCTTACACTCAGTGATAGTGACCTATTGCACAAGATACTCTTCATTTTCTGAAATGCGGCCTTTGCTTGCCCTATTCTGCTCCTAATCTCTGTTGTACATCTTCCATCTGATGTTATAAATGTCCCTAGGTATCTAAAATTATCCACTTGGTTAAGATTTTTTTGGTGTCATCCAAGTGCGCTGTAAATGTCAGTTTACAAAAGTGATTAAGTATTTATAAAATAACATTTTTTTTTGCTTCTTCTTCTTCTTCTTCTTCTTCTTCTTCTTCTTCTTCTTCTTCTTCTTCTTCTTCTTCTTCTTCTTATTCTTCTTCTTCTTCTTCTTCTTCTTCTTCTTCTTCTTCTTCTATTCCCCTTCTTCTTCTTCTTCTTCTTCTTCTTCTTCTTCTTCTTCTTCTTCTTCTTCTTCTTCTTCTTCTTCTTCTTCTTCTTCTTCTTCTCCTGTGTGGGTGGGTGGGACGATGCATGTATGGGTGGGAGATGTGTGTGTGTGGTGGATGTGTATGTAGGTGGAGGATAGGTGCGTTGGGGAGGGATTTGTGTTCGTGGGTGGGGGAGGTGTGGGCTGCGGAATGCGTGGGTTGGTAGAGGGATGTGTGTGTCGTTGGGGGATGTGTGTTTGGCTGGATGGCTGCGGGTGTGTGGGTGTGGGTGGGTTGGTGGACGATCGTGGTGTAGTGCGTGTGTGTGGGCTGGGGGATTTTGTGTGGGTGGTGACATATAATTAAATTAAGTGGCAGACCTTTTAACATAAATGTTATTCAAGTATATGCCCCAATAGGAGAATCCAGTGAAGATAGTGTAGAGGACTTTTATAATGACATAGAGTCTGCCTTAAAGAAATATAAAAATTCAGAAATAAACATCATATTAAGGGACTTCAATACACAAGTAGGAAATCGAGGTGGTAGATACACAGTAGGAAACTATGGTTTAGGAGAGAGAAACGAAAGAGGATGCAGACTCGTAGAGTGGGCAAAAGAACAGGAAATGATTGTAGGAAACACCTGGTTTAAGCAACACCCTAGAAGATTATGGACATGGAGGAGTCCTGATAGCAGGATTAGAAACCAGACTGACTACATTCTAAATAGCAGAAGATTTTGAAACGCGTTATCAATAGCAAAAACAGTTCACAGTGCTGATTGTTATAGTGACCATAGATTACTTACAGGAACATTGAGGATAAAGTTGAAGAAAGTCAAGTATATAACAGGAAACACTAAATATGATTTGTGTACATCGAGTAATGACAAGGAAATAAAAAACAAATTCAACATAGAAGTACAGAACAGATTTGATATATTGTCTCATTTAGAGATCCTGTTCCAGGATGTGTATGATCAAAGGGAAATGTTGAAGAATTCAATCAATGTGGCTGCAGAAACAACTATTCCAAAATTAAAGAAGGTGGGTCGTAAGAAATGGACGACTGAAGAAATTTTACACCTAATGGAAACAAGAAGACTCAACAAAAATAATTCTGCCAAATATGAAGAAATCCACAGACAAGTCAGAATATTATGTAAGGAGGCAAAAGAAGCATGGCTTTAGGAAAAGTGCTTAGAAATTGAAAACCAACACAACAGTCAAAATACCAAATTAGTGCACAAAAGAATTCAGGAACTTACTAGTAAAAGAACAAGTACATCAACAGGCTGTCTAAAAACTAAAGATGGCAAAATCATAATAGAAAAAGATCAGATTATACATGTATGGACAGATTATGTGAAAAACATTTATGAGGATAACAGAGAGGAACAGTATGGTATTAGATTTAATAATGAAGAACCACCAATTTTGAAGATGGCGGTTCGAAATATTCTTAAGCATATGAAAGCTGGCAAGGCCCTCAGTGCAGATAACATCACAACAGAAATGATTAAAGCTTTAGAAGAATATGGACTAGATCAAGTCACCAGACTGCTGAACACATTATATGATAATGGAGATATACCTTCTGAATTTTGTAACTCTGTATTTATTGCAATTCCAAAGAAATCAGGAGCCTTGGAATGTGATCAACATAGAACAATTAGTATAATGTGTCACATCACAAAGATTTTGCTACGAATTATCATACAAAGAGTGAGGAAAAAATTACAACCTGAAATAGGGGAAGAACAATGTGGGTACAGTAAATGCTGTGTATATGCTCGAACAATTATTGAAGTAAACAAGGATATACATCTTTGCTTTATTGACTACACAAAGGCTTTTGATAGAATTAGACATCCCCGGGAAGGTTAACCCGGTCAACAAATGCCCGCAGAAGTCGGATGTGTCGGCCTAACGGCGCAAGAACGCAGCTCTGCTGTAAACAGGCACAACGCAATCACATCCGGAAAAAAAAACTCCGGATGAACGCAGAAGAAGAAGAAGAAGAAGAAGAAGAAGAAGAAGAAGAAGAAGAAGAAGAAGAAGAAGAAGAAGAAGAAGAAGAAGAAGAAGAAGAAGAAGAAGAAGAAGAAGAAGAAGAAGAAGAAGAAGAAGAAGAAGAAGAAGAAGAAGAAGAAGAAGAAGAAGAAAGAAGAAGAGAGGAAGAGGAGGAGGAGGAGGAGGAGGAGAAGCAGGAGAAGAAGAAGAAGAAGAAGAAGAAGAAGAAGAAGAAGAAGAAGAAGAAGAAGAAGAAGAAGAAGAAGAAGAAGAAGAAGAAGAAGAAGAAGAAGAAGAAGAAGAAGAAGAAGAAGAAGAAGAAGAAGAAGAAGAAGAAGAAGAAGAAGGAGGAGGAGGAGGAGGAGGAGGAGGAGGAGGAGGAGGAGAAGAAGAAGCAGGAGAAGAAGAAGAAGAAGAAGAAGAAGAAGAAGAAGAAGAAGAAGAAGAAGAAGAAGAAGAAGAAGAAGAAGAAGAAGAAGAAGAAGAAGAAGAAGAAGAAGAAGAAGAAGAAGAAGAAGAAGAAGAAGAAGAAGAAGAAGAAGAAGAAGAAGAAGAAGAAGAAGAAGAAGAAGAAGAAGAAAAAGAAGAAGAAGAATTAGACATGTCAACATGGTGGATATGCTTGCAGATCTACAAATTGATGGAAAAGACATTAGACTTATAAAAAAAATATTTTGGAAACAAGCTTCCATAAGAATTGATAATGAAGTGGGACAATATCAGCCTATTAAGAGAGGTGTTAGGCAGGGAAGTGTAATGTCTCCAGATCTTTTTTCCCTGTACAGTGAAAATATTTTCAGAAATGTAGAAGATATAAATGGAATCAGCATTGGAGGACGAAACATCAATAACATTAGATATGTAGATGATACAGTATTGATTGCAGACAATGGGCAGGATCTGCAACAATTAGTAGATGCGGTTGTTGTACACAGTGAGCAGCTGTGGTTAGAATTAAATTGTAAAAAGACACAGGTTATGGTCGTCACTAAGAAGAACGAAGTACCACAATGTAAATGGGAATATTCTTCAACTAGGGAATTGGTACAATTATCTTGGAACAGTCATAACATCTGATGGGAGATGCCTTGAAGAGACTAGAACAAGAATCTCCATGGCGAAAGTAGCCTTTAGCAAGATTAAAAACATTCTGACCAATAAAAAGATGTCAACTGAAACGAGAAAAAGAGTGTTGAGGGGATACATAGAGCCTGTTCTTTTGTATGGATGTTAATCTTGGACAATGTGCAGTCAAGCTGAAAAACATCTGATGGCTGCAGAAATGTGGTTTCTGATGAAAATGCAAAGAATACCATGGACAGATAGAAAAACCAATGACCAAGTACTACAGGAGACAAATTAAACTCGTAAACTAATTAGAGAAATTAGACGTAGACAGTCAAAATTTGTTGGACATGTTATGAGAAGAAATGGATTGGAGAACTTGGTGACAGCTGGCAAGATCTAAGGGAACAGACCAAGAGGAAGACCGAGAGGAAAATACCTGGATGGCTTGGCCACATGGCATGGACGAGACAGGAACACTGAGCTGATCCACGACACTGGTGATCGAGTGAAATGGCGAGTCATGACCGCCCACGCTTTCCGGCATGGCATATGATTGATTGATTGACTAACTTTACATCCATACAAAAGTAAACTCTTGATTGTTGACATATGCGTGGGTGGATGTGTGTAGGTGGAGGATGGGTGGGTAGGTGGAGTGGCTAGGTGGTGGGGGAATGTATGTGTTCCTGGTGTGTGTGTGGGGAGGGGGGATGTGTTTGTGGCTGTGAGATGTGTTTGTGGGTAGTGGATATGTGAGTATTCTTCTAATTTTTCTTCATCATCATCTTCTTCTTCGCTTTATCTTTTTGCTCCTCGGCGTCATTGTGTGAAGAAACTTCTGGAGCCAACTCTGCTGTCGTGATCTGTCACACAAATGAGCTCGTAATTCGACCATGCAGGCTACTCAGTTGCTAGACTAAAGAAACAAAGGAGATCTGTGAAATTCCCCTCCCCTAATAAATGTTATTATGTCACAAATGTATGAAGTAACATGCAGTTCAGCACCGGAATGGATTCGCAACGCAGTCAGTGTATTTTAAGTCTTTGGGTAATTCACTCATTTCTGTGTACTAATACTTCTACTGCTGCAGACTGTTGTCTCCTTACATAGTGTAAGCTTTCAACCAACTCAGTCAAGCCCTCCTAACTGTTAGCAACCTTCTTCAGCTCTCCCTGTGTTCTCCTCATATTATTCAGCTGTCTATAAGTCTCTTCTCTGTGTGTTTTATAGCCTCCTTTTGTTTCCGTTGTCCTGTGTGTTCCAGAGAAAGGAATTTCGACTCATACTATTAACAGGATGTCTAAATGTGAGAGCGTGAGATGTTGTCGTATCTCTTGATTCGCTGGAATTATTATTATTATTATTATTATTATTATTATTATTATTATTATTATTATTATTTGTAATCATTTTTTTTTTTTTTTGGTAAAAAGAGGTAAAGTTAGCAGCAACATTCATTACCATAACAAGTATGTAGATCTGCATGTGTATGTACTGGCAAGCTTGTACACTGAGAACATATAAACATGTTGTTTGTCCATCAAGAATGATGATGACCATTCATTTCATCCAGTGGGGTTGAAGGTGTGGAGCCGTGGGTTCTAAGATGGCTCACATAACATACAATCAACGACAAGTTGTGACAATACTGCGGGATGTCAGAGCCAGATGCTAATTCGTGACATCATATATGTATTTCTGGTCAGTGTGTTTTATGAAGTCTATTTTGATATATTCTATTGCCCGTATTCCCTTGCCTCTTGTACATTTCACTGTCTGTGGCCTAAAGTCTAGTGAACGCGGTTTTACAAGCCAGGTTTGGGCGGTGTGAGGGAAGATCGCTTTGTTTTAATTTTCACAGCAGTATCAGTGTCGGCCGTTTAGAAAGCAATGACAAACTACTCAACGTAAAAGCGTCCAGAAAATCAAAAACAGTCAATAAAAGATGGGACTGACGGCGACATCCTGTAAAAGACAATTAACTAACTTAATTTATATTTTTCTTCATGAAGCACATACCTACACACGCACATGTGTCTTCGTGTGCACAACTTTGTGTGCTACTTTATAATCTCTTTCCTGCATAGCAACCTTACAAGCTCCTATTTGAATATGAATATGGCTTCAGTCCCTCGGCTCATTACAGTGTCTCGTACTGTCTCAGCCTGTAGGTGTCAAGACCCTACAGGTATTCAGAACGAGTCAGGTAATAAGTTGTCTCCGAAACAACTGCACGCCCCAAAACTTCGCTACGCCTGACTGCCGACACACAATAATCCCCGTGTTATAATACCTTAACGGCTTTCTCCAGGAATCTGCATCAAGTTAAAAGGTTTCACCACCACTCAAGGTCAAGATTACCAAGGTTGTGTCACGCGAAGTCTCCGTAAATCTTCTGCTACTGTGATGTCTCTGTAAGTCTTAATTGTCATGATATATTGTGTCATATTTACATCGGTAATGTCACTAATTGGTGCCTCCGTATAACAGTGAGAATTAAATCGCATGACACAATAACGATTACAGAGCGAGCTCGTGGAGAGGGAAAAACATATTTCAGTCAATCAAGAGGTGAAGACAGGCGGTGCGTGTTTGTGTATTTCGAACAATTATGATATTCAAATTGCGGTTCCTAACCCTTTGTTGCATGTTTCACAGTTTGCAATTGGGCGCATTAGAATATGATTAGGATTTGTTTTTTGTTTTGTTTTTTCGTTTCATAGCTTGAAACTCGGCGTAGTCAATACACGAGCTAATATTTCTAGTGCACTACACTGATATTTTCATGTGGATTAGCTTTCCTTATAACTAGTGTCCCTTACCATTAGGCGAATCCACTCAGATTTCAAGGGTACTTGTAATTTACGTCAAAGACGAGAAGTTAAAATGTTAGTCCAACTGACAGATGTAAGGGTTGAACCCGCTACCTAGCATCAGAACACGGATTTTTAAAAACAAGCGCTCTTATCCATTATGCCATGATGACTTCCAATGATCGGTAATATCATGTTCAACCCTGTTGGTTATAATTGGGATATGTACAATGCCTTTGATCTGTTCAGATTATGAAGTATTTTTCTTTGTTAATAAACGTACATGGAGAAGTCATAATGTTCACAATATGAAATACAAACAGTTAGGTATGTGTAGTTCCTGCGGAAAGATGAGACACACTAAACACGGACACAATGTACGTACCTTACAGCGGATTGCATAAAGATGAACATAAATCACAGAGTGAACAATAAAAAGACACAAGAGACAATAAAAAAAAATATCCATCCATCCATCATGTGCCATGCCGATAAGCGTGGGCGGTCATATTCTGCCATCTCACTCGATCACCAGAGTCGTGGATCAGCTCTGTGTTCCTGTCTCGACCATGCCACGTGGCCAAGCCATCCAGGTATTTACTTCTCGGTCTTCCCCTTGGTCTGTTCCCTTCGATCTTGCCAGTCGTCACCAAGTTCTCCAAATCATTTCTTCTCATAACATGCCCAAAAATAATAATATACAAATAATTATTCTAGGACACAACACACGACGTTTCGAGTATAAAAATCTTCATCAGGGACGGAACAACACAGACAGATCTAAAAAACAAACAAACAAACAAACGAACAAAACAGGTCTAAAGCAAAAATATACAATTATAAAATAATGTTATAACACAGTTCCTTTGTTGTTAAGAAGACACAAACTTTGGGTTCAGTTCGGTTTTGAAGGTTGCTCTTTTTCTACAAAGGTTGAGTCCAATTCAGCTGTTAAAATGCCATATAGAAATATCTGGCCAAATGTGTGCAAAAAGTCAGATATGAATATATAGAAGGAAGTCAGCGAAGTTATACAGTTGCATTTACAACTGTATTGATTCCCACACTGAATGGATGCATCCAGGAGGGTTGATTAATTAGCTTTCAATTTTAAGCTTAATGAAGTTGTTAGAGAAGCATGGCTTCAGTGCTGTGACCCATACATCGTCGACATATATTGTTATATCCTGCTGCAGCCGTTGCTTCTCTTTTATAATATTCACATTCTGCTTCCACCCTATCGCGTGTTTTTCACAGCTTGCGATCGCCACAATATTCTTAAACAAGCAAATCGGTACAATTATCTCGGAACAGTTATAACATCTGATGGGAGAGGCCTTGGCGGGATTAGAACAAGAATCGCCATGGCGAAGGTAGCCTTTTGCAAGATGGAAAACATATTGACCAATAAAAAGATGCCAACTGCAACGAGAAAAAAGAGTGTTGAAGTGTTGAATGGATGTGAAGCGTGGACAATAAACAGACAAGCTGAAAAACTTCTGATGGTTGTGGAAATGTGGTTTTTGAGTAAAATGCAAAGAATATCATGGACAGACAGAAAAATCAATGGCCAAGTCCTACAAGAAACAAATGAAAACCGTAAACTGATTAGAGAAATTAGACCTAGACAGACACAGATTTTTGGACACATTATTAGAAGAAATCAATTGGAGAACTTGGTGACAACTTGCAAGATTGAGGAGAAGAGAATGAACGAACAAACGAACTTTATTTTCAAAGGGTTAAGAATTGGGAACGCGGGCCCGTCTGACATTCTGCCCTTCCTCTCTATTTCCTCTCACACATTATTTCATTCAACATCACTTATGAAGCTCATCTTAGACAACAAATGAACATTAAGCATTGAAACGCATGAAAAATAATCAATAATACATAACTCACTGAGGCAATGTTTAACATGGGCATTATAAACATTAAAGAGAACAAGGGGAAGGCAGAGAAGTAAATACCTGGATGGCTTAGCCACGTGGTATGGCTGAGATAAGAACACAGAGCTGATCAACCACTCTGGTTATCGTGTGAGATGGCGAAATATGACCGCCCATGCTTATCGGCATGGCACATGATGATGATGATGATGATGATGATGATGATGATGATGATGATGATGATGATGATGATGATGATGATGATGATTTAAAAAAGTCGCTGAAAAGTCGACAGGGTCGACTTCATTGCACCGGGTTTTATCCCATATGGCTCGGTCTCTTTCCGCAGCACGGAAAGCGTCGCACAAAGCACGAACTTCGTAGCTTTTAGCGACGACCCACAGGAGCCTCCGAAACATTTAACTCGTAAACCGAAGGACGCGGCCCGGAATCGAACCCACAACCTTCGGAGCACGAGTCAAACAGCTGATGATGATGATGATGATGATCGCTATGCTAGAATATGATTTTGTCATTATTCAGTGACAGTTTTTACTCCGTCTATCATCGTCACCCAGACAAGGCTCAAGTGTTCATCCCAGCTGTTTTCTTTAAATCACAAAATTTAACCTCCAGTTCACACTGTGAATCATTTCGTACAGCCTCTTTCAGTATTTATCTGTTCGTCGCGATACTGTATTCAGAATTGTTATCTAAATTAGAATCGTCACATCACATCAAATGTGGACGACCATGTCGTCTGCATACATGTTGTATTGATCTCTGTTTGATCCTTTGTAGTGGTGGAATAATTGGGTGTCGGAGGAAAGTAATCATGGTTTGATAGCCCTAAAACACCCCTACATTTTAGGAGACTGTCTTTAATTATACAATCTCTGTGGCGAAGGAGTTAGGAATGCAATTCGTAATCCCGCATACCGTCCGTGTTCGAAACACAGCTGCGGGTGATTGGCAGTAGATCATCTTGCGTTGGTTTCCATACAGTGGTATGAATACCGATTGTTCAGAAAGCAATGGAAAATTACTGAATGTGAAGATGCCCAGGAACCACAAACAGCCAAAATAAAAATGGCTGTAGTTGACTGCTGCATCCTGTAAAGGATGTGCAACTAACTTTAACAATACAACTGCGGTGTCTTTTATTATACTGCAGCGGTGTCTGTCATAATACAGCAATGGTGTCTTTAGTAATACATTACCGGTGTCTTTCGTAGTATAGTAACGTCTTTTACAATACAGCAACAGTGTCTCCCTGGCCAAGGGGTTGACGACATTGTTCGTAATCCCATATATCCACGTGGGGAAAACAGCAGCTGCGAGAATCGGCAGCGGTTCGCGTTGCGCTGGTAACTTACGGGGGTATGTGAGCCGGTCGTTCAGAAAGCAATGGCAAACTACTGAACGTAAAACTTGCCGAGTACAGCTGAAAATTACTGGTGTTGACTGCAACATCCTGTAAGGGATATGCAACATTAACACACACAAAAAACAACAGTGTCTCCCGTTATACAGTAACAGTGTCTTTCATAATATGGTAGAAGTGTCTTTCATAATACAGTATTAGCGTCTTTCATAATATGGTAGAAGCGTCTTTCATAATACAGTAACAGCGTCTTTCATAATACAGCAACAGCGTATTTTATAAAAAAAAAGGTAACTGTGTCTTTCATAATATGGTAGAAGTGTCTTTCATAATACAGTAACAGCGTCTTTCATAATATGGTAGAAGTGTTTCTCATAATACAGCAACAGTGTATTTTATAATACAGTAACAGCGTATTTCATAATATAGTAGATGTGTCTTTCATAATATAGTAACAGGGTCTTTCATAATTTTGTAGAAGTGTCTTTCATAATACAGTACCAGCGTCTTTCATAATACAGCAACAGTGTATTTTATTTTATTTTTTTTTAAAGGTGACTGCGACGGTAGCCTTTAGCAAGATGAAAAACATACTGACCAATAAAAATATATCATTTAAAACGAGAAAAAGAGTGTTCAAGTGCTACATAGAACCTGTATTTTTGTATGGATGTGAGGCGTGAACAATGATCAGTCAAGCTGAAAAACATCTGATGGCTGTGGAAATGTGGTTTCTGAGGAAAATGCAAAGAATACCATGGAAAGACAGAAAAACCAATGAACAAGTCCTTCAAGAACCAAATGAAGATAGTAAACTGATTAGAGACATTAAACGTAGACAGTCAACATTTTTTGGGCATGTTATGAGAAAAAAAATTAATTGGAGAACTTGGTGACAACTGGCACGATCGAAGGGAACAGACCAAGGGGAAGACCAAGAATTAAATACCTGGATGGCTTGGCCACATGGCATGGTCGAGTTAGAAACACGGATCTGATCCACGACTCTGGTGACCGAGTGGGATGGCAGAACATGACCGCCCACGCGTATCGGCATGACACGCGATGGATGGATAGACAGGGATGTGTAATGTCCCCAGATCTTTTTTTCCCTATACAGTGAAAATATTTTCAAAAATATAGAAGATGTGGAAGGAATCAACATTGGGGGACGATATATCAATAACATTAGATATGCAGATGATGCAGTCTTGATTTCAGACAATGAACAGGACCTGCGACATTTAGTAGACGCGGTTGTTGCACACAGTGAACAACTAGGGTTAGAACTGAATAATAAGAAGACACCAATTATGGTCGTCACTGGGAAGAAGGAAATATCACAATGTGATATACGAGTAAATGGGCATATTCTTAAGCAAGTTAATCAATATAGTTATCTCGGAACAATCATAACATCTGATGGGAGATGCCTTGAAGACATTAGAACAAGAATTGCTATTGCGAAGGTAGCCTTTTGCAAGATGACAAACATACTGACCAATAAAATGATATCGATTGAAACGAGAAAAAGAGAGTTGAAGTGCTACATAGAACCTGTACTTTTGTATGGATGTGAGGCGTTGATAATGATCAATCAAGCTGAAAAACATCTGATGGCTGTGGAATTGTGGTTTCTGAGGAAAATGCAAAGAATACCATGGACAGACAGAAAAACCAATGAACAAGTCCTTCAAGAAACAATTGAAGATCGTAAACTGATTAGAGACATTAAACGTAGACATTCAAAATGTATTGGGCATGTTATGAGAAGAAATGACTTGGAGAACTTTGTGACAACTGGCAAGATCGAAGGGAAGAGACCAAGGGAAGACCGCGAAGTAAATACCTGGATGGCTTGTTCATATGGTATGGTCGAGACAGGAACACTGAGCTGATCCACGACTCTGCTGATCGAGTGAAATGGCAAAACGTGACCGCCCACGCTTATCGGCGTAGCACATGATGGATGGATGGATGGTGGTTTACACGTACAATGTTACGAGTTTTAGTCATGTTATATTACATATGATGTGGTTTCCACGTACAATTTTACGAGTGTTGTTCAAATCAAATCAAATCAAATCAAATCAACTTTATTAGGGTCACAAATTGGGCGCGCAGGCCCGTCTTACATTCGGCCTTTCCAATCACTCGTCTTTCGTTCATCGTGAGCATTATACATTTACATAGGAAGAAAAATAAACATTGTGAAATGAATGTTGTAAACATAAACAAGGCTAATTACCATGTTATGAGGCCCATCTCAAACCTATCGATACATCACCCCACCCACACAACACCCCCACCTACCCACACACACGCGCACCAAGGGACACATACACACCCCCACCTACCCACACACACGCACACCAAGAGACACATACATACCCCACCAACCGACCCATCCCCCTCCCGCACATCCCCCACCCACACACACACTGCCCTCACCTGATCCCCCAACCAAAACACACTCGCCACCCACAAACATCCCCCCACCAACCCACACATCCCAAGCCCATCCACATACACATCCTAACCCACACATCCTCTCCCCACCCACACCTCAAACCACCCATCCCCCAGACACATCTCCATCGACAACATATTCCCCACCCATGCACACAATCCCCCACCAACCCACACATCCACCCACACATCCCCAAACCATACACACACATCCCCACCAACTGACATGTCCCTACCCCCCCCCCCCCCACACACACACATCTCCCTAACCACCCATACATCCCAATCCACTCACACACACACCCCACCACCCACACATACAACTTCCACCCACCCACACATGCCATAACCTAATCCCCCACCACACAATCCCCTACCAACACATCACATACACCCCCTACCACGCACTATTCCCAACCCACGCACCACACACACACACATATCCCTCACCAACACATCCCCACTTACACACCACACACATATCCCCCACCCAGATACCACACAATATTCCCACCCACACCCACACAGATACCCTTACCCATCCACCCCACATACCCCCACTCACACACCACAAAAATCCCCCACCCACACACATACTCACCCACACAATATCCCCAACCAACACCTCTCCCCACCCACATACGCATTCCCTACCCGTCCACCAACACACACTCACTCACGCATACATCCTCCACTACGCACCCACACACCCCCACCCACCCACCCCCAACCAAACATCTCTCGATCACAATACCCCTACCCACACACATCCCACCCCGACACATACAACTCCCTCACCCACCTACACATCCCTAAGCCACTCACACACCCACACCCACACATTCCCCATCCACACACTCACATCTCCCACCCACACACCCCCACATTCTTCCCCCAACCACCACAATCCCCTACTCACCCACACATATACCCCACCCATACGCACATTCCCCGCACCCATCACAAACATCCCCCACACCACACATTATCCTCCACCCATACCACCACAAACATACCCTCCACCCACACATCATTCACACATCCCCCACCAACATACCGCACACATATCTCAAACCCACACACCATACACTTCTCCCCACCCGCCCTTGCATCCCCAATCCACCCAACACAATCCCCTACCCACACAACCCCGTTTCCCACACATACTTCCTAAAACCATCCACACATCTCCACCCACATAAACACACATCCCCCGCATCCGTCCCATACAAATATCCTCCACCCATACACACATCCCCCACACCCATTCCAACACCCGTACATTCACCCCCACACATCCATCCACACATCCCACCAACACCCACAAATACCACTACCCACCAAAACCCACACACCCCAACCCATCCATACGCATACCCCCACCCACACACCCCCCCCCCACCCACACACCCCCACCCACACATATCCCCACACTCACACACATCCTCCACATACACTCACACTTCCTTACATCTAGACACATACAAAATGTCTCACGTTAGTATTGAAACTAGTATGAACAAACTCCCACGCTTTACTCACACACATACACTGACACTTGTCATGAGCAGTCTCATAAAAATGTTAAACATGGAGAAAAACGTGTACATAAAATGTATGTGACGTAAAAATAGTGATGCTCTCTCTCTCTCTCTCTCTCTCTCTCTCTCTCTCTCTCTCTCTCTCTCTCTCTCTCTCTCTCACACACACACACACACACACACACACACACACACACACACACATTCACTCTTCCGCTCATTCATTCACTCTCACGCATTCACTCTCCCGCTCATTCACTCTCACGCTCACTCATTCACTCTCACGCTCACTCATTCACTCTCCCGCTCACTCATTCACTCTCCCGCTCACTCATTCACTCTCACGCTCACTCATTTACTCTCACGCTCACTCGTTCTGTCTCTCATTCACACTCACTGACTCTCTCACTCAAACTACAGTAATTGGATTGCCGGGACTCCTGTCTGTTCCACTTTTATCATTGGACAGTGGGGAGCATTTTGTGTGATATTCACTGGCACAGGAACGGAGCATAATGGGGATGACCCGGTGCCGTGAAGTTGGAACCTCGACTAACTAACTAACTAACTAACCAACTAACCAACTAGCCAACTAACCAACTAGCCAACTAGCCAACTAGCCAACCAGCCAACCAGCCAACCAACCAACCAACCAACCAAACAACCAACCAACCAACCAACTAACCAACCAACCAACTAACTAACTAACTAACTAACTAACTAACAATAAATAATTCTTGTTGATGGTGAACTAATAACGGAAACGTTAAAAGTCAGAAAACATGTACGGCAGAGATTCTGTATTAGTTGTATAGACGTATAGACCGGATTATGAAGACAATAATAGCTACCACCTAGACTGGAACTCAATGGATTCTAAGAGAACAATCTGACTCTGCTGACTAAATCAGATACTAAATCAAATGCAAGATAAATCAAACAGACTAGACAGAATGTCACAACAACTGGGCCTAAAGTTCACGGAGAACAATCAAAGATAATGAGAATAAATCAAACAAAAGATAACCGTGTCTCCCTTGGTTAAACCTCACCTCAAGAGGTGAAATCATATACTATTTTAAGGTGCGATGTAGACAAAATGGGGGAACAGATAACGATATTAAAATAATAATACAAAAGGCTTTCGTTGCACTGGGACATCTGTAGAAGTCTAAAGAAGTTAAACCTAGTAACAACCTTAGAATATTTAATTATAACGGTAAATTAGCGCTGATGTATGGATCACGCGGAGAACGATTATAATAAGTATTAACTGATTCAGTGCCAAACAGACAGCAGGTTTGGACCAAACACAATCAAATGAACAAATATTATAATGTAAATCTCCGTTCATTGAGCACTGAAACTGCGTAAAATATAAAGAAACACAACAAATATCTCTATGACCCTAGTATGGCGATATATCCGTCTGTTTAAATGGGGATTCACATTTGGCGATATATTCTACCTGTACTTTTGTATGGATGTGAAGCGTGGACAATGAGCAGTCAGGCTGAAAAACATCTGATGGCTGTAGAGATGTGGTTTCTGAGGAAAATGCAAAGAATACCATGGACAGCCAGAAAGACCAATGAACAAGTCCTTCAAGAAACAAATGAAGATCGTAAATTGATTAGAGAAATTAGACGTAGACAGTCAAAATTGTTTGGGCATGTTATGAGAAGAAATGGATTGGAGAATTTGGTGACAACTGGTAAGATCGAGGGCAACAGACCAAGGGGAAGACCTAGAAGCAAGTACCTGGATGGCTTGGCCTTGTGGCATGGTCAAGACAGAAACACGGAGCTGATCCACGACTCTGGTGATCGAGTGAGATGGCAGAACATGACCGCCCACGCTTACCGGCATGGCACATGATGGATGGATGGATTCTTCCTCACTGAATCTGTTAAAGAAATACATAATTGATAAACTTGTGCCTATGAAGAATAGAACAAAATGATATGCCAAAAACACAAATATCGAGCTTTCGCCATTAGTCATTAGTCGCGGTTCCAACATCACAGCAAAGGGTCGTCCCCATTATGCTCTGTTCCCTTGCCAGTGAATATCACATAAAATGTTCCTCACTGCCCCATGTGAAAACAGGAGTCTCGACAAAATACTGCCCGCTTAGGCACACTTTTCAAAAGCCACAGCCAGAATGTCACCACAAAAGTCCTCTACGAACAGTACAGTTAACACATGATCGAATTGGCAGTCACATTCCCAAACAGATGTTCACCTACAAAATCTCGATGTCTCTAGATATTGTTGTTCCGTTTCTAGATGTTTTCTAGCCACCACGCCTCCGAAATGTAGATCACGCAACAAAACAACCTCGAACAGATGTAATGAAACATTTCACTGTACATAATTCCGCCGTCAGAATGCCAACACAAAAGTCCTTCTCGGAAACGCAGTTCATCATCGATGGAAACGGCAGTCGCTAGCAAAACCAGCAGCCACACATTTATGCATAAAACAAGAAAACCGGTCGCTTCTGCGACACACCAGCCGCCATATATTCAGATATTTGTGGATGTTGTTGTTTCGTTTCTAGATGTTATCTAGCCAGCTACGCCATTTTGAGCATACAGATCACACCACAACACCTCGGATAAATGTTAAAAAAAAACATTTCACTGTACATAATGTCAATAATAATAACAGTCCTCCACGAAAGCACGGTTCATCGTCAAAAGAAGCGGCAGTCAACCAGAAGACCAGCCGCCACACATTTCTGCATAAGGCACAAAAACTGGTCAATTCTGGAACATAGCCCTCCGCCATTGCTCTGAACATGCAGATCACGCTCCACAACCTCGGGCAGATTTAAAAGCATTTCACACGAAACTCACAGCTCACAGCGTCGCGCCACGCACTCAACTCAGTAGCAGGGCGACGGAACCATAAACTACTAGTCCAACATGAGGAAAATGAGAATGAAAACGATAGCCACGAGCATAAACACCCTGATGCCTTAACAGTTTCACTGCCTATCCGCCATGCTGGGGACCGGAAGTCCAAATATCGAGCTCCCTGGGAGAACTAAATAAATGTCCACGAATCACGAGGCGAGAAAAACCAGTGGTTCCAGATAGAGGACACACATTGAGAAAGCTTGTTATTATTATAATTATGAAGTTGCGTATGCGGAAGTCGAGCGCCCGTTCTTAACCACTTCCGTTTTGCTTGTGACGTTATTTAAGGGATCTTATATTGTGTGTTATAATTTTTTTTAAAGTTCGTTCGCTTTGAACCCAAGCGTAGTCCATACACGTGCTACTACTTGCGTGTGGATTAGCTTTCCCTATTACCAGTTTCCATCGACATCAGGCGAAGCCACTCTGACTTTAGAGGTACTTGTAATTTACATCCTCAAGTCAAGGACTAGAAGTCAACATTTTAAGGGCAGCGGTTGAATCCGTATGTTTAAGAACGAGCTCTCTTATCAATTCAGCCACGCTGATCTACGTTATAATATATATTATAATAATAATCTTATGTTTGTCATATGTTTTTTTTTTAATTCTTGACGAAGGTTGTTATAACCGAAATCTCTGATCTGTGGGGTGTGTTTTTACGTACTTATTGTTCCTTTTTCTTTTTATATATGTGTGTGTGTGTGCGTGCGTGCGTGCGTGCGTGCGTGCGTGCGGGCGGGCGGGCGTGCGTGCGTGTGTGTGGGCGGGCGGGCGTGCGTGCGTGCGTGTGTGTGTGTGTGTGTGTGTGTGTGTGTGTGTGTGTGTGTGTGTGTGTGTGTGTGTGATATTTTCATTCATTTTCCAATAATATTTTTACGTGGTCTATGATTTCCATTCACGTGACCTGAGAGTCTAGTGACGTAATATATGTGTTTGTGATTGTTTTTTCTTGGCAGGATGTTAACGTATCATTTTTGGTTTCATTTTATAATAATAGAAGGGTGTTGTGGAACCCGTTTTCTCCCTCGTACATATCCTGTAGACTGTAGACTATCTGTATGTTTTTTTTTCTTCTTGGTGCGCGGTATTCTAAGAAATTATACGCGACGTTTACGTTCAAAGGCACTTATAATGAGATTGTACAATGGCCCTTGACTCACATAAGTATGTTGACACACGAAAACTGCATGTTCTAAACGATGGTACTTTAACTTGTTTGCTGGTATTCAAACATAGGCTCTTAAATGCGGTTTAACCTCTATACTCTGCTATGACCAACCTACGTCTGACACCTTAATAATTGAACAGGATAAACGGGAGCGAAGCTTCCTTGTTCAATAAATGTAGGAAGATGTATTTGTTTCGCGTGGTTTAACATAGAAACGCACAAGTGGTAAATCTTTGTTTCTGGATGCGTGACGTAACACTTTCATCGCATGTTATTTCAAATGGGTTAACTGTTTGCCATTTTACCATCTTGATGGCGTTTACACTCCCTTATAAAACACCGGTGACTGCTCTCGCAAATATAAAAAAGTGGGACGCATACAATAGAGTATCCTTCGAGCACTTGATGTAAACCCTCATCAGACTGAAAGTGCACCCTCACCTTGTACGATGGATAGCTGCAGTTCTGCTCCAAAGGAAGGTGGTGCTAAGATGCGGGAGTTGGTCTTCTGAGCCGATAACGATATGTCTAGGATTGCCGCAGGGTTCACCACTGTCACCAGTACTATTCAACGCGTATACGGTGCCGATCACTGAACAACAATTGGACGGGAGGGGTAGGACTCTGTCATTTGCTGACGACATTCTCGTGTATCGACAGGGTCGAGATAGACAGGCGGTTGCCGATGTTATACAGGGCGAACTAGATCAAATTTCCTCATGGTGTTCTGATACCGATGCCCTTGTCAACCCTGGAAAGGCATCGGTTACATCATCATCATCATCATCTTCTTCCACTTCTGCCGTCAAGCGTCGTGGGGAGGAATAATTTGCGTTCCAGCGCCCGGTGGGCGGCACTGGATAGTGTCATTCCGTGTGTCGTCAATCCATTTTCTTCTTCCACGTCCTCGTGGTCTTGTCGCAGATGATCTTTGATGTAAGGCCAGTGATGGTAGTTGCTGATGTTGAATTCTAACGACATGGCCAAACCACTTGATCTTCTGTCTTTCAATAAATGTGGCACAAGGTGTTGATCCCACAGTCTGTCTGATAGTAGCATTTCTTACTCGGTCTCGGATTGTTGAAAAGGTTTGTCAGCAATGATAGTCATGGCGACTGCCAATATCGAGCAAAGACTGCTAATACTTCTGTTCCAAGGACTTGTGCTTTCACGCATCGAGTATGCCCTGGCCATCCTCACTGTCAGCCCTACACAGATTGGAAGACTTGAAAAGGTACAAAACGAAGCCATGCGCATCATTTTAGGCTGCACGAGAGACACCAGCTGTGTAGCAATGAGATACCTCCTTGACTTCCCGACAATGGAACACAGGATCAAGATCTGGAGAGCTCGTGCATACTTAAAAATAAGTGCAGATGAGCAGCACCCTCTGCATGGCGCTATATTCAGATAAAAAGGTGACAGGCTAAAGGGGGGGAAATCATGAATGGGTCGGGCGGAAGATGTCGTCAGACAGGTCTGCAGTCTTACCAGTATCAACCCCGGCAAGGAATGGGTGCGGGTGCCGCCAGCATTAAAGTGCACTTTCTCCTGCGTTATCACACTCGACAGACGGTGCAGAGAGCAGAATCCTGCCGCTGTCAATGCAGAGGTCAACGCGCTCATCTATGAATGCTCAGATAGCCCCGAAGTGTTCATCTATACAGATGGATCTGTTGTAAAGCAGCAGAGAAGTTCGTGGGCATTTACAGCCCGTTCAGCGGGCCGAGCCGTTCAAGAATCCAATGGTGCCCACTCTATGACCACGAGCAGCATGACGATGGAGGTGATGGCAGTTACACAGGCTTTCATATGGCTGGAATCACAGCATTATACCAACGTGTGTGTACTAAGTGATTCAATGAGCATGATTCAGAAGGTCGAAGCCTTCATCTTCGTCCCGGAACATGCGGGAGTCGAGGGAAATGAACGAGCTGATAAACTGGCTGGCTCTGCACCCCCTGTAGATGGTCAGCCCATGGATCGTGCCGATGTTATTAACGTCCTTAAAGATATGGTGAGAACAGAGGACTTTGACGTCAGTGAATCCACATCGCTGTCCAGGATGAAAGACTTGGGAGTAAGAATCGGCACGGCCAGACGCGTGAGGTACGTAGGGAAAACGAGGTGCCTCGTCAACCAAGACAGAACTGGCACTATTAGCCACCGGACGCTGATGCATATGCTGGGGGGGGGGGGGGTCTGAGCACCTATGGACCTGTCCGGAGTGCATTGAAGATACCCCCAACTGATAACTGATAAAGAAGTTCAGAAAAATATATATGCATGTTAGCTGCAGCTACAAGAAAACTATTGACAGAGTACAACATGAATGATTAATTACATCTCTTCAAGATATAGGAGAAGACGGAAAGTAAATCAGACTTATCAGTAACCTGTACTAGGAACAAGATACGGAAATAATGATTCGTCACCCGTAGAGATAAAACGAGGAGTACAGCAGGTATGCGTATTGTCCTCAATCCTGTTCAACTTATACACAGAAAGATTTTTTAAACAACGTGGAGAAATGCCTGGACTTAACACCAATGGAAGAATCATAAACAATCGTAGGTATGCTTACGATACTGTGTTACTAACAGAAAGATGGCAGACAAACAGTGTTGCAGATCCTCGCAGTCAACCTTCATTGTAGAGACGGCACCTGATTAATTGACTATATCTGTCAACTTGATTGCACATTCTCTCAGACTGCTGTTCATCTATCTTTTTTGTATGTGTACTCTCACCCCATACACTCACACTCTCACTCCCTGTGTCGTTCTGAAACATTCTCATTCATACTCACTCATTCTCTCCTTGAGTGTGTTTTGAGTGTCACAGCCGATCATGGTTAGCAATACAAAATAACTACAGATCTCAGTGTGAACCTATTTATAATTTTTTTTTTTTTTAATTCAGTAGTCAAGGACCCTTTCCATGCTTCTTGGCGTATTGTGTATATTATGTTAGCTTCATATTTGAGGGCCGGGCTCCCTGGTCTAGGATTTACACGACTTTCTCCGTAATCCCGTATACTCTCGTGAGTAACATGACGTTGCGCGAGAATTGGTAGCGGTTCTCTCCGCGTCGGTAACTTACGGGGTATGTGAGCCGGTCGCTCAGAAAGCAATGACAAACTACTTAGCGTAATCTTGCCAAGAAAGCAACAATCAGCTGAAAGATGCTGATGTTGACAGCGATGTCCTGTAAAGGATATGCGAACAAAACAAATACAACAGATTTGAGGCACTGGGTGGGTGATGTGTTTTAATATTAAGCCTGCCAACTTTACCTCCCACTATATTTTCTGGTACCCATTTTAGGTTGACTCGACCTCTCAGCCCAGGTCAATTGTTTAAACCTTTGCTTAATGGGGTTTCGAACACATGGCCATGGTGCCGGCAGACAAGCGCTCAAGCCACTGCGCTACTGTAGCTCCCACAAGCCTATTTATAGTTCCTATAAAAGATCACAACACCCGACATGATAACAAATGGGTGGCAGTGTGCCGGGGACGACAACCAACCCAGCGCTGGTAGATCGTCCTTGGAGGACACCTCGTCCCCAGGTACAGGATCGCTCAGGACATAAATCTTTGTTTGAGAACACACGGCGGACACTTCACTGGCTGGGCTGCTACCCCGAGACATCTACCGGGTGAATAGACTTCACCGGCAATACCCCCTGTGGCAGGGAAATTCGCAAATCCATTGTGCACGTCTTTCTCTGTGTTTCATTGTCACAGGTAAAGTTTTTTTTTTTTTTTTTTTAATACCGAACAATAGTATGACAGTGTTTAGCATCTTCGGAATATAGGGATAATGTTACATATTATCTGCAGTGTGTATGAATTCATTGTTTATGTCATCTGCAGCATGGTTTCCTCGTTCGTTTTATCTCCAGTGTGTATGATTTCCTCGTTCATATTATTTTAGCATGTGTGATTTCCTCGTTCATATTGTTATCTCCAGCATGTATGATTGCCTCATTCATATTATCTCCAGCATGTATGATTACCTGGTTCATATTATCTCCAGCATGTATGATTACCTGGTTCATATTATCTCCAGCATGCATGATTGCCTCATTCATATTATCTCCAGCATGTATGATTGCCTCATTCATATTATCTCCAGCATGTATGATTACCTGGTTCATATTATCTCCAGCATGTATGATTACCTGGTTCATATTATCTCCAGCATGTATGATTACCTGGTTTATATTATCTCCAGCATGTATGATTACCTGGTTTATATTATCTCCAGCATGTATGATTTCCTCGTTCATATTATCTCCAGCATGCATGATTGCCTCATTCATATTATCTCCAGCATGTATGATTACCTGGTTCATATTATTTCCAGCATGTATGATTACCTGGTTCATATTATCTCCAGCATGTATGATTACCTGGTTCATATTATCTCCAGCATGTATGATTACCTGGTTTATATTATCTCCAGCATGTATGATTACCTGGTTTATATTATCTTCAGCATGTATGATTTCCTCGTTCATATTATCTCCAGCATGTATGATTACCTGGTTTATATTATCTCCAGCATTTATGATTACCTGGTTTATATTATCTCCAGCATGTATGATTACCTGGTTTATATTATCTTCAGCATATATGATTACCTGGTTTATATTATCTCCAGCATGTATGATTTCCTCGTTCATATTATCTCCGGCGTTTGTGATTTCCTCGTTCATATTATCTCCAGCATGTATGAATTCGACAGTTATATCATCTGCAGCTTGTAACATTTAAACATTCATATTATCTGCAACATTTAGGATTCCATCTTTATATTATTATTATCTATTAGCAGTGGTTCTCAACCGATGGGGACGTCCCCCACACCCATGGGAGAATTTTTGGGTTTCAAACGAACGAACGAACAGACTTTATTTTCAAAGGGTAACAAATTGGGCACGCAGGCCCGTCTTACATTCGGCCCTTCCAATCACTCATCTTTCTTTCATCAACAGTGTATAGGAAAAAACATTGTCACATGAATTTTGTAAACATAAACAATGCATATTACAATGTTATGAGACACATCCACCACCCACCCACACATCCCCCATTCACTCCAACCCCCCCCCCCCCTCCCACCCAACCACACACATAATCCACACACACATACATTCCCCCACCCATCCACCACATCCCTACACCTACACATCTCCCCACCCACACACACCTCTCACCCATCACACATCCCATCCACCCACACCCCAAGCACACATACATTCCCCAACCCACACATCCCCACCCACACACATCCACCCACCTACACACATCTCCCCACCCACTCTCATATCCTCTACCCGTCCCATTACCCACCAACAATCATTCACCCACATATCCTCCTCCACCCACACACCTCCAAATACCCAGCCAAACACACATTCCTCGGCCACACATCCCCCACGCACACACATCTCCCCGTCAACTCACATATACCACACCTACCCACCCACATAATATCCCATCTCCCCCAGACCACTCACAGATCCCGAGCCCACCCCTATAAATATCCCCCACCATCTCCTAACCTACACACACTAACCCACCCACATATCCTCTACCCACCCACACATCCTCTACCCGCCCATCCCCCAACCAAACATCCCTTAACCACACACCCTTACTCATATACAATCACACACCCACACATCCTCTACCCAACCACACATCCTCCACCCACCCATCCCCCAGCCACACATCCCTTAACCACACACCCCTACCCATATACACACAGGGGAAAGGGGGGTTAAGATTATTTCAAGATCGCGTTAATGCAAGAACTGATTACTTGACATTGTTATTCCCTCCATATTTTGCAGTTTTGTACTGCTCGCCCTTCTGAAATTCATTTTATAACGTAAGTAGACTCGCAAATCACGTTTTATGTAGATATCTAGACTTGTTCTAGTATGTGTTATTAAATTTAGCTTCCAATGTTACGTATACTATGTAGGGGCGAGGAGAGTGGGAATTTTTAGGGAGGAAATACGAAAGAGGGGGGATGACGTTCTGAAAATATGGTGAAGGGGTGTATGGGCCACACAAGGTTTAGAAAGACTGATCTATAGCATGTACGATTTGCTTACGTTCATTTATCTGTAGTCTGTATGATTTTCTCGTTCATATTATCTCTAGCACGTTTGATTTCCACGTTCATATTATCTGTAGCATGTAGGAATTATGGTTTTATTCCAGGGAAAAAAAAAACAATATTCAGATCTACAGTATTTGTACATTATATCTTGATTCCTCTACTGTGATGGTTCTTGCCGCTTCATTATTATTATTATTTTTGCTAATGCTACTACCACTGCTTCTACTATTATGTTGTTGTAGTTGTTGTTGTTGTCGTGATCGTCGTTGCTGCAGCTATTTCTGTTGCTGTTAATTATGATTATGATGATGATAAGGATCCATGGTGTCTTAGTGGTCATGTATCTTCCGTGACACTGTATTCCGAAGCCCAAGTACAATAGGGCAGGAGTTCGTTCTAGAACGAGGGGACGGAGAACATATGGGAATGTCCTGAGTGCAGTGATGTCGGTTCTTAACTCAACTCAATTCAACTCGTTCTAGAATACAGAGCTCTTGGGGTTAACCCAAGCTCTTACATAGACAAGAATTTAAGGATCGTCAAAATAAATCAAAAAAAATATTAACACCATATTCAAAGATCACTTTGGTGGACTGTGGAACAATATGAAACAGAAATACTACAACAATCAGCTTACTGAACAATTGTGTGGCTTGATTATCTATGTGGATGCGAATGCTGGCCAATGACTAAGAAAGGATGCGTGTGGCTTGTTTATCTGTGTGGGTGCGAATACTTGACAATTAGTAAAGAAAGGATGGGGAACCTGGAAACAGTGGGTATGGTTTTAGACGATTATTGAGAATATCATGGGCAGAGAAGAAAACACACGCTAAAGTATTAACAACTTCAGGGTTTATAGCACACTAGTCAAAACTAAATGGAAAATACAAATGCAATGTGTGGGATAAATAAACAAAAGAGGTAATCAAAACTATGTATACCTTTAATGAATTTAAACAGACGCCATAAACAATGTGATGCACGATTTCTTGCCTGGCATACTGCAGAGTTATATATCACATGAAGTGAATTAATTAAGAATACTTTGGCTGAAACAGCAAGAGCACGGTCACTCCCAGGCGTTTTCGAGAACATTCGTGAACCGAACGGCGAAGATGGAATCGAACCCACATTCCTCGTAGCGAGAGGCAGCCTGGTTAACAACTTCACCACACACACACACACACACGCGCACGCACGCACTCACGCAAGCACGCACGCACACACACACACGCACACACACACACACTTCACCCCCCCCCCTTCCCACCCGGGCCATTAATCGTATCAGTTATAAGTGTCAGCTTTTCTATTCTTATAATGTGGGCGATAACATTTGACCATGTTTGTCTGGAGTTTGTGATAATTTCTCTTTGAATCTCATCCTTTTCGTCAAGATTCTGATTACATGTGTTGCCTGTCCCTGGTATTCTTTACATACTTCTGTAAAACCACATTTCTGATGCTTCAAATTTTTGTCTAGATTGTTTACTAATTGCTCAGGCGGACTATGTCGTGTGTTGAGCATTGGTTTTGTGTAACTGGCAGGGGCAGATAAGATAAGAAATGTTGAAATAGTGACATCTGCAGGTGATATAAAATCACTAATTAAATCCAAAACAGTGAAATAAATGACAGAAATCAATGGTGAAAAACGTGGAAAGATTACAGTGGTTAGGTTAACTAATTCATAATATAAAAAAATGTTTACAATTCACCAAAGTTCCGTGGGAACGTCAAAAGAACAAACAATATGGTTCGACATGGTTACACACTGTGTATTTAGTTCCTCAAACTTAGGGGTTTGTTAGTGGAATTCGTTGGTGGAATTGGTTGAACTTAGGGGTTTGTTTATGGAATTCGTTGAGCTGAAGGGTTTGTTTGTGGAATTCGGTAAAATACGATTGTTATATTTCATTTTCGTAGTTAAGTATTCTCGTTGTTAAAGGATTTGATGGAAACATTGGCTTGTATCTGTGTATGGTTTCCTTTTCATCCAGCTTAATTTTAATATATGTGGTCATTCGCTGTACAGTAAGCAAAGGCGAACTTCCAGACAACAATCAGGAAATAATTCCAACGTTCCCCTTAACTCATGGGAACAATAACGAAACCTCAAAGTTAAAACCTCCATAACAACTACCCGTATGATTGGAAAGCTTAATACACTCCGAAGTAAAATGTCGCAAGGTTGATGCCTCTCGCCATACAATTTGCTGATATCCCAAGGATCGCCCTATAATATGTGCATCTCATGCCGCTTGTCTGTATGTATACCTAGCAGAGCAGGGTTGCGTCTTTCTGAGTCTGGTCCCTCCCCTTTGACGTGGCCGATCTGAGAGAGCCTGTGAGAAGCAACAACTCACATTCAAGAGAAACTTTTGTGGTCAGATTAAGTAAGGTTCTCTTTACGGAGACAAATAAAAGAATGACATAGTGATTTAGAGAATGACAGGATATGCACGAAGAGGTGTATTACACAAGAGAATGAAAAGGGACGCAGATAAATATGACGTAGTAGACAAGAGAAAAACAAGGGACGCGGAAAGGGAGAGAGAGAGAGAGAGAGAGAGAGAGAGAGAGAGAGAGAGAGAGAGAGAGATGCAGGAAATATGACGACCTGGCTTGAATGGTAGAAGCTCTATATTCCAGTGGAGAATAATCGGCATCAGAAGTATGTATATATGAGTGTATGTCTTTGTGTGTGTGTGTGTGTGTGTGTGTGTGTGTATGTGTGTGTGTGTGTGTGTGTGAGAGAGAGAGAGAGAGAGAGAGAGAGAGAGAGAGAGAGAGAGAGAAAACGAACGAACTTTATTTTAAAAGGGTTAAGAATTGGGCACGCAGGCCCGTCTTACATTCTGCCCTTCTATCACTCACTTTTAGAGAGAGAGAGAGAGAGAGGGCAGAGACAAAGAGAAGAGAGAGAAAGGGGAGAGAGAGAAACAGACAGAGACAGAGACAACGAAGATAGTGTGAGAGAGAGAGAAAGAAACAAACGAAAAAGACAGAGACAGAGACGGAGAATCCATTTACACATATAGAAAAGTGACGTCGCCCTTACTCAAATGTCAAAGTCGCCGAACGACTGTCGATCTATCTCAATGCCTCACGTGATTCAATACAGTTGTCCCAGTTTCATGTGCCAGTAAGACTATCTTCCTCTCTACTTCAATCCTTCACCTTGTTTCTCACCTTGTTAGGCACACCAGGGTCAGCTTGTCCGACTTCAACACCAATGTGTGTGAGGTTTGCTAGACAGATTCCATCCAAGGCTTTATCTACTGGTGAGTTTAAGCTGTCTTTCATAACATGTTTGCTTGTTCGACCATCACTTTGAAGGAAATTAACAGACGAATATCTATTACTCTTACAAAGTAAAACAACTGAATAAATTATAGAATGGGATAGATAGAACTACAAAACTTAGATTTTTAAGAGGAAACATCTTTCCCATTGCAACATACGCCTGTGAGACCTGGACACTTACTACACAAGCTGAACAGAGCATAAATGCCTTGAATATAAATATTATAGTTGCGTTCTATTAATATCTTTAATACAGAAAAGAACAAATGCATCCATACGATAAGAGCTGAATATTGAAGAAGGTTGGCTACTAAAGACGATGAAATAAAAAAAAAATGAAATATTGTGGCCACATGAAACGTCATGAAAGTTTCGAGAGAACAATAATTGAGGGGTATATGTCTGGGAAGAGAGCAAGAGGAAGACCAAAGAGAAGATGGGTGCAGGGTGTGGCAGATGATCTCCAGATGGGTGTGATAAGTTTCCGGGAGATTTTTAAGGAGCGATGTTCTGCAAAGGATATGCTATAAAATGAATGAATGAATGAATGAATAAATAAATAAATGAATGACGCCATATGGCCTACATTCTGCGATTTTCAACTGAAGGGTGGCGGGAAGGGGGGGGTGGTGGTGGTGGTTGTGTTTAACTATACCCAATTTGCACACGGAACTTACTGTTTCTTTGCCCTTATCTGGAGTTAGCTATCCGATCTCACTATTCGAGAGATTACGCCGAAGTATGCTATCATCAGAAACCAATGGCTCTTGTACAAATGCCCAGGCCTGTCCTTGCACTCGAACTTAGCTCCTTCTGTGCCTGAATAAGATTACTGGAACTGCGTTAAAGCAGTGGAAATGTAAACAATATAAAATAACACAAGGTAATGCAGCTTTGCAGAACACAATAACCAAAAATACAGGACGTCGCGGCGACAAGACTTTCAACAGCAAACAAATAAACACATACACAAAACACAACACATAATCACGGAGAAGACACTCCAGTGCCAACATTAAGGCATAAGAACGGAATGAGAAGAATGAAAAGACGAAACAATGAGAACATTGAAGAGAAAATTAAAATTCGAAGAAAATAATTTCAAAATAAATGGCGAGTTGGTAACCAGTCAACCATGCCTTCATTTCAGTATTGATGTCATCGCAGGTATAAATTCTCACCTAAAATTGTATATCCGGGTGTACGCTGTCGCGTTACTAAAAACACTTGGTTGAAGGATGTAGCAAAGATAACCACATACCTACATGTTTCTAGCCAATAATATTTCCGTGTACGCATAGTTTTGGTTTTTTTTTTGTGTGAGTGGTAGTCTCGAGGAGGGTGCGGTCACACAATATACGTCTCTTGCTTTGTCATTGACAGTGTCTATAAATAAAAGAATACAAAAGATTTGCGCAGACCGTAAACAGAGACTTGAGGTGTAACGGATATAAAATCTGTGACACAACTTCGATCACGTTGATAAAATACTCTTTGCAAAAGCGATGTGTTCTACGGGTATACAAATATAACAGTTAAAGGTAAGCTATTTCTTTAGTCTTTTTATTTTTTAATTGCTTGTCCTTTGAAGGGCGTTGCATTCACCCCCAACCCATATTCGCTATTTGTGATTTAGTGGACAATTTTACGCCCCGTAGTTTGCCATTGCTTGCTGAACGAGAAGTGAATGTAGTCTTTATTGATACCCAATATAACAATTAATGAATGTTGTTTCTGTTAGTATTTACTAGTAGTTTTGAGGGGCTCTTTTTCGCACGTTTAGGTATAGTGGGTATATGGAGTTAGAAAAATAATTTGTATAGTGATCAGCACTCGATGAAAGATGTGATCAACATCATGACGGAGATACTGATATAGAATATAAAAAAAATGAACGTGTTACATTTTTAGGTCTCAGTGTTATCAAACATAAAAAGAAGTTAATTCTTACAGGTATGGAATATAACATATAGTTAATGTTGTGTTTTTAGTTCGTACGGGTATGAAAAATATTAAATCAGGTATGTTATGTCTTTAATCCTTACTGATATAAAATATGACAATTAACAGCCTGTTTTCATGTTCCTTACTGATATAGAATATAACAATTAACACAGATTGTTTTATTACTCTTTAGTGGTATAAAATGCCGGTCTCCTTGGCGAAGAGGTTAAGGACGTTGTTGGTAATCCCGTATACTCACGTACGAAACACAGCTGCGCGAGATTCGGCAGCGGATCGCGTCGCGCTGGTTACTTACAGAGCAATGTGAGCCGGTCGTTCAGAAAGCAATGGCAAAATACTGAACGTCAAACTTGCCAAGACATCAACTGCAGCTGTAAAATGCTGGTGTTGACTGCAGTGTCCTATAAAGGATATGCGAAAAAAGTGGTATAAAATAAAGCAATTAACGTTAGTTATTTCCTTATTCCTTTTTTTTTTCGCATATCCTTTACAGGACATCGCTGTCAACATCAGGATCTTTCAGCTGATTGTTTATTTCTTGGCAAGATTACGCCCAGTAGTTTGCCATTTCTTTCTTAGCGACCGGCTCACATACCACGTAAGTTATGACGCGGAGAGATCCGCTACCAATTCTCGCGCACGTCACGTTACTCACGAGAGTATACGGGATTGCTGAGAAAATCCTTATTCCTTACTTGTATGAAATATAACAATTAACAGATTGTTTCCTAATTCCTTACTGGTATTCTTTTTCTAAAAAACAATTAAGGTAGGCTGTTTCCTTAGTCCTTGCTGATATAAAATATAACAAATGAGGTAAGTTGTCTGCGGTCCGCGGTCGTTGGCATGCGTGTCTGTGGTAAGACGTTCTGACTTCTGCCGCTAATTGGGTCACGTCTGCTTCTGTTCCCATATAGTTTTAACTCAGACAAAACGTGTGGATGTCTGTGGATTAACACTAATGCTTGTGGTCTATAAGATTCTACAAATTACGAAGTCTGTCTGACACTTTTTGTTTTCAAATGTCATGTTAACCAGTATTTTTTATTTGTGTCTGAACCTCATCTCACTTCACGGCAAAATCATCCCATTGTTGTTGTTAATGATGTTTTTTTGTTTATTTTTTTATTAGCTCGCTTTGAACTTGATTGTATTCCATGCTGGAGCGATGTTTGCGTGTGGTGTAGCTTTCCCTATTACCAGTATCCCTCGCCATCAGGCGTACCCACTCCGAATTCTGAGGTCCCGTGTAATTTGCATCCCAAGTCATGAACCAGAAGTCAACATTTTAATCCATCTGACAATGTAGGGGTTTAACCCCCAACCTCGCCATCAGCACACCGGAAGTTTACGAACGAGCTTTCTTATCCATTCGGCCATGTTGGTCTCCTGATAATTATGTTGATATTGTTGCTGGTATTTTTATTGTTATTGATTTAACGGCGCTTGGGCCTCCGCCCCTCCGTCCAATGTCATGTAGTGATACAGGTCAGAGGTTACTTTTTTATTTGTCCATATAAATCGCTTCTCGTGTATGGCCATCGTAGAACTAACAGTCCCCTGATGTCTGCCAAAAGGCTCATACTCGACGGTCTCGTAAAGACATCCACAAATCAGATACTCTGCTGTGGGATTTGGTTTCAGTCTGTTTGGGTTTGTATTAGGTGATATGTATTGTTTTGAAGTATCACTGACTGTCAAATGTCGTATACAGCTGAATCGCTTATTTTAAACACGATCATAATTCCAGCGCATGATATTTGTCAACTCTTGTCTTCGTTGCTTTTACAACATTACGAAATAAAGTGCCTATTCTGCTGTTGATTTTTCATTTTTTCTATGCCTTTATAATGCATATCTTTCATATTGTTGCCGTTTTCAGTTAGCCTTGAATGATGGGTGAATTATATAATGTATGAAAGAGAGTGATAGAAGGGCAGAGCGTAAGACGGGCCTGCGTGCCCAATTCTTAACCCTTAGAAAATACAGTTTTGTTGTTGTTATTATTATTGTTGTTGTTGTTGTTGTTGTTGTTGTTGTTGTTGTTGTTGTTGTTGTTGTTGTTGTTGTTGTTGTTGTTGTTGTTGTTGTTGTTGTTGTTGTTGTTGTTGTTGTTGAGGTCCGCTTTACCATAGCAGTTAGTGAGCTTGCTCCCAACGACAGTGGTCCAGGTTAAATCCTCAACAGTGACATGATTCTTTTTCTTTTTTTCGACAGCCACAGCTCAAACCATTCTGGGGTCATATTATCATGTGCCGACAAACATGGGCGGCCATGGTTGGCCATCAAATACGATTTCCAGTCTCAGATCTGGCCGCGTTCTTGTCCTGATTATGCTATGCGGGGAATTCATCCAGATATTTATCTCTATGTCTCCCCACGCTTTGTTTTTATCTCATATGGTCATATCAGCTGTGAGACTAAGTTTGTTAACATCGCCATAGAGTTTGTTCACAGATGGTGTGAGTGTAGACCAAACTAATACTCTCTGTTCTGCAACAAACGTTTAGCTGTCATTTTACCAGTTCCACAGTCAGATTCGTCAGTATACCCAACTTTAGTTTATTAAACAAGTATTATTTCAGCCTGGTCGAAACCAAAACACAGAGCTCATCCACGACTCTGGTGATCGTGTGAGATAGCGAAACATAACCTCCCCCGCTAATCGGTATGGCACATGATGATGATTATTATTTCAGCCTGTTGTGTCCTGTGCGGAGTATGAAGCTTGTAACCTGTTGATATATATATATATATATATATATATATATATATATATATATATATATATATATATATATATATATATATATATATATATATATATATATATATATCAGGCTAAGGCAGTCATCTACATTCCTTTGCCAATCTGTAGTCTCTTCATTTACAGGTTACAACGTGACGAAATCCATTGTATTACACCTCTATTGGATTTTAGACGTTGTCTTTGGAGCGCTGCTATTAGGTTCATAACCGTGTCTGCTCTTCGGTATTAAAGAGAGCTAAATGTGTCTTGTCTTTTTTTTCCCTATTGACAGCATTCCTGCTGTAGTTTTCAAGACCTCTCATATCTGCTCTGAAGATACTTGAGAATTGTCCAGCTGACTGTGTTTTCTTTGCTGCATTATTTAGATTCAGTAGAATCCCACCCCCTTCGTTTTCTTTTATATTTTTGCTGATCCGTCTGTATATCCAAGGCATGGCACATGGGTAATATTCTAACTATTTATGGCTGTCTTCTTTCTTCTTCTATTTTATGGCTATTTTCTTCTTTATTCTTCTAGTTTATTGCTATCTTCTTCTTTCTTCTTCTAGCGTATGGCTATTTTCTTCTTTCTTCTTCTGGTTTATTGCTATCTTCTTCTTTCTTCCTCACTATGGGTGTTCTTTTTCTCAGTGTCGTGAATGGTTCCTGTCATCTCACGAGTCGCTGTTGCCTCCAAGAAGAGAACCTATGTGCATGAAAGATAGGTTTGGCTGTAGATTTGTTAAGAATAGCATCAATCTTATTCTTCATTTTTGCAGCATCTACAAACGTGTCTTTATAGGAAGCCTTTGTGTGGCTAATGAAGCAAAGGTGTAGGTCTTTGTTTACTTCTATTGAACTCTATTAATATTCGCAGCAAAAACAACGGTATGTATTGTATCCGTGCCTTCTGTGAATCCGCATTGTTCTTCCTTTATTTCTGGTTGTATTTTCTTTCTAAACCTTTGTAGTTTGATTTCTAGAAAAATCTTGGTCATGTGACTCATTATGTTATATTTTATATGTTGATCACATTCTAATGCTCCTGATGTTTTCGGGATTGCAATCACATCGAATGATATCAGTCACGAAGTATGTCTTTTGTATAATATATTGTGGTCAGCAGTCTGGTGTTCTAACCTAATTCTTCTAAGATATTGATGATTTCAGTTATGATGTCTGGTCCTAGTGTCTTCCAACATGTTATATGGTTACGGAAATTCTGAACTTTTATATTCATACTTGCGGTTCCTTTATTATTATTGGAAATATCAAACTGTTCCTAATGGGATTCGTTGTGGCGGTCTTCTTCTTCCTCTTCTTTTATCATCCGATATGTTTCTTCATCGAACGTAATCGTGTAATGCGTGTATGTTTAAACAGCCCTGCAATTATAGCGCCATTTGGTCTATACTATTTGACTTCTTTCCTGTATTTATTGATGGGATATGCCTTAATACTTGACCGTCTACGTCTAATTTCTGTAATCAATTTACAGTTTTCCTTTGCTTCTTGTAGGACTTGCTACATTAGTTATTCTGTCTGTCGGCTCTAAAGAGGCATTACAGTCCCTCAATATGATCATTATTTATGATTGTTTTCACTTAACCAAGACATTATCCTTGTCACTGGGAGACTCTGTGGCGAAGTGGTCAAGCCGTTTGACTCGTGCTCCGAAGGTTGTGGGTTCGATTCCGGGCCGCACCCTTCGGTTTACGAGTTAAATGTTTCGGAGACTCCTGTGGGTCGTCGCTAAAAGCTACGGAGTTCGTGCTTTGTGCGACGCTTTCCGTGCTGCGGAAAGAGACCGAGCCATATGGGATAAAACCCGGTGCAATGAAGTCGACCCTGTCGACTTTTAAGCGACTTTTATTATCCATGTCACTGTAAAATATATGTTTGCCGTTTTCACTGCATTCTGCTACTGGGGCATATGCTTGAATGATGTTGGCCCGCCTTTGAACTTCACCAAAAAGATTCTGTCTGACACTGCCCAGTATCCTTTAATAGATTTTGATCTTACCAAATCCATAATAATGACCATGTGCCGTGCCGATAAGCGTAGGCGGTCATGTTTCGCCATCTCACACTATCACGAGAGTCGTGAATCAGAGCTGTGTTCTTGTTTCGACCATGCCACGTAGTCAAACCATCCAGATATTTACGTCTCTGCCTTCACCTTGTTCTTTTCCCCTCAGTCTTGCCAGTTGTCACCAAGTTTTCTAGTTTATTTCTTCTCATAACGTGCCCAAATATGTTTGACTGTCTACGTCTAATTTCTTCAACCAATTTACGGTTTTAATTTGCTTCTTGTAGGACTTGCTCATTGCTGGTTTTGTCTGCTCATGGTATTCTTTGCATTTTCCCCAGAAGCCCCATTTCCACTGCCATCAGATGTTTTTCAGCTTGTCTGTTCATTGTCCACGTTTCACATCCACGCAAAAGTACTGGTTCTACTTAGCACCTCAACACTCTTTTTCTCGGCGCAGTTGACATCTTTTTATTGGTCAGTATGTTTTTCATCTTGCAAAAGGCTACCTTTGCCATGGCAGTTCTTGTTCTAATCTCTTCAAGACACCTTCCATCAGATGTTGTGACTGTCCCGAGATAGTTGTATTGGTAATAATGGCTACACCTCTTTCAATGGTTCTCTCTCCCCATTATGGATAACTGTATAGGTTGTCAGATCTAGTCATCCCCGTTCCTTTCCATATGCCATTTCTAAGATGGTAATGTTCGTTGTTTATACTTCTGAAGACTATTCTGCCCTTTGAATGCTTATTGAAACTTTTTCAGAATTGTATGCAAGTTGTCCCAAAACGTATAGTCGGCGTGGAAAGCACACGGTCACTTCACCTTATTGTGAGGAAATATAGAGCAATGCTTCTCAACCGGTGGGGAATTCCCCCCCCCCCTGGGAAAAAAAGGGGGGGGGGGTGATTTTAGGGTTAAGATTATTTCAAGATCGTGGTAATACAAGAACCAATTATATGATGTTGTTTTTCATTCCATACTTTACGGTTTTGTACTTCTCGCCATTCTGAAATTCGTTTTATAACGTAAGTAGACCCGCAAATCACGTTTTATGTAGACGTCTAGACTTGTTCTAGTATGTGTTATTAAATGTAGCTTCCATTTTTACGTATACTGTATGTGGGATTTATAGGGATGAAATACGAAAGGGGGTGGGGAAGGGAAGTAGAATGACATTCTGAACATATGGTGAAGGGATGCATGTGCCAAAAAAGGTTGAGGACCACTGATCTAGAATATGTGATGGTCTATAACTTCGCTGGTGCTGTAATTAGGGGTATTGAACGCGTTTCACAAATCCGGTTGAGGATTCGAAATCAACAGCAGGCGATTTGGAAATCAAACGGCCACGCGTTGATTTTAATGGCATAAGTGTCGATTATTCAGAAAGCAATGGCAAATTACTGAACGTAAAATTCATAACCAGCCACAAAAAATGCTGATGTTGATTGCGACACTCTGTTAAGGTCATGCAGCTAACTAATTTCACATCTAAACAACAGTTTGTGCTAGACGAGTTCCCATATGTACCCTGCAGTTTCCGATCTCCCGATATTTGCTATATTGATTGATACATTCTATTTACTCAGTAGGTTTGATCAATACCAGCTGAACCCATATTTATATCAGGCAATCACAAACAGCCTCTGGCAGTTTCTCATACCGGCTCTTCGTACTGCCTGTGCCTGGATTTGAGTTTCACAAGCTTCCTCTAGAAACGGCTCATTTTATATTAAAGTAATCCGTGTATCCCCTTTTATAACAACCAAGTATCGTGCTGCCTTCCCCTGCGTGATATTTATGTAAAAGGATTGTTTTTTATTCGAGTAAATTGAGGTCAGCGTGGCAGAATGGATAAGATCACTAGCTCTTAAACTTCCCGTGTTCTGATGCCGAGGTAGGGGGTGAAACCTCAACACCGGTCAATTTGAATAAAGTGTTGACTTCTCGTCCTTGACTTGGGGACGTAAATTACAAAAACCTCAGAAGCCAAAGCGGGTTCGCCTGATGGCGAGGGACACTGGTAATAGGGAAAGCTAATCCACACGTAACAATCAGCCAAGTGCATCAGAAGTAGTAACACTTGTCGGGACTACGCTTGAGTTCGCAGCGAGCGTAGTCAACACACGTACTACTGCTTGTAGTAGGTGCGTAAGTTAGCTTTCCTTATTACAAGTGTCCCTCGCCATCAGGCGACCCCACTCCGACTTCTGAGGTACTTGTAATTTAAGTCCTTAAGTCAAGAACGAGAAGCCAACATTTATGTTCAGCTGACCGGCGTGGAGAACGAACACACTACGTCTGGGTCAGCACAGAAGGTTTAAGCACGGGCGTGTTAAACCTCTCGGCCACGCATATCTCTGGACATATTTAATATGGTATTTCATTAGGTGGATCAGAATGAAATCTGTTAAAGTCCTCAATTTTGTCCTGTTCTCAGCAACACTCTTCAGCACCCCAACGCCCATGCATGATTGTGTGAATGTAGTTGTTTCCTAGAACGTCAACCTTTTTTGGTAGTTATTCTGGCATTCTTTTCTCTTGCACTCCAGTATTTCCATTGATAGACAGACTTCCATGATCCTTTTACCCGCCTCCGGACACAATGGGTAAAAGGTGACGGCCGCTTATTTTAATAATGCCATCGGCACTCGGTGGGTGATGTGGTCAATATAGGGGGCTGCTTGGTCTCGAGGTATCGTGTCCGCCTCGAGTGCTGGAAGTCCCGGGTTCAAGCCCCGGTGAAGACCGGGATTGTTTCACGTGGACTTCTAGTCATAAAATTTCCCATGGTCTCTGGGTAGTGAGATCGGATGCCTGTGTATATTGTTGCGCACGTAAAGAATCTCTTGGCAGTTGGAAATCGAAAAATAGTAGCCTAACGGCGCTGCCCGGGCAAAATTTCGAGTTAAAAATCTACCCAAAGTATTTCAGGATCCTCGCCGGTGCTACGGAGTTCATGCACTGAGCTGAGTTTCTCTAGACTCAGGTTTGAGTTAGGAGGAAAACGGAGCACTTATGGGTTGCACCCATGTGCCATGATGTTGATCCATCGACTAAACTAAACTAAACTGTGGTCGATATGTCAGGGGCTGCCTTTACCTCCCATGAGATTTCCTGGTACCTATTTTAACCTGGGTCGACCTGGACGCTCAGGTCAGATTTAAGAAAATCAATCTAGATGGGGGATTCGAACACATGATCACCCGACTGACAGCTAAATACACTAGCCACTGCGCGTCCCCACATTTACAGTCATTGATTCTCAAATTATAAACAATGTCTTCTTGTTTTGTATGAAGAATGTGTTAGTTATGGTCTAGTGAAATCACTTTGTTGAGTGCATCTGGTGTGGCGTTCTTAGTAGGTCATGGTAGTTAATTAGTTCAGTCGAGCAGACACCCTGAAGTAACGCAGTGAACTCTGCTTTTTCACAGCTGGCACTTAAACTTGCCAGTTACCGGAACGACTTGCACGAAGTCATCCGTAACCATCGTTTACTAAATAAGTAACTGCAACTCTTACTGCTTGATTAAACGTGTATTATTATTATTATTATTATTATTATTATTATTATTATTATTATTATTATTATTATTATTATTATTATTCGAGGCATCGGGGTGTGGTTCCTGAGAAGAATTTTGCGAATATTGTAGACTGCCAGATTAACTATCAATGATTGTCTGGATGAGGCTAATAAATGTAGAACACCGTCTATGTTTTAAAAGTTGCATATCTCTTACAGGACGTTGCAGTCAACACCAGCATTTTTCAGCTGCTGTTGATGTTCTTGGCAAGATTACACTCAGTAGTTTGCCATTGCTTTCTGAGCGACCGGCTCACATACCCCGTAAGTAACCAACTCGACTCGATCCGCTACCGAATCTCGTGCAGCTGTGTTCCTAAGGTGGATATACGGGATTACAGAGAAGGTTGTTAACTTTTTCGCCTGGGAGACCGGCTTAGAACACTATATACAACAATACAAAAATAGAGACAAATAGCGAAGAAAGGCATTGGAGACTATGGTGACAACTGGAAAGATCAGTGGGCAAAGAGGCAGAGACAGGCCAATATAAATTATGCTGGGTGGACTGAGACGGTGACGTTGATGAATATCATCAGCAGAGTTGATCCAGGCGACTAAGGATCGAGATCTGTGGGAAAGACATGAACGCCTACGCCAACTGACAAGGTACATGATGATGATGATTATGATTGTTATTAGTATAATCGAACTGAATTGTCGTAGACACACGGTGCTTGGCAAGTGGTATTTTTGTTGTTGATGCTCTCTTGTTGCTGTTACAACTGTTGCTGTAACAAATGTTGCTGTAACAACTGTAGCTGTTACTGTACCCGTCATTCAAGTCTCTGGCATGAAGACAGTGGTGATAACTTTGCAAGCAGCTCATGCGCTTGAAGTCTCTAAGCGTGAGTGCAAGGTGCGGGATCTGAATGTGTACCATTAACTTCGGCGTGGGCGGGGTGGGGGTGGGGGGGGGGGGGGGGTTCTCGTATATGGCATGTGGTCCCTGATAGGCTTCGTTGCATTGGAGATCGTGAATTACTCCACTTCCTTTCAGTTGATGGGAAGCCGTGTTTTCAGGAAGCTTATGGCCTGCAACGGCCGAACCTTCTTAATCACATCTTATGACACGCAAGGTTGATTATGGTGTTACCATTCTTTGCTTTCTTGATAGCTCCTAGTAGCACACGGGCGCTTGTCAAATGATGATCCTAAATTTAACTTGCCTTAGTTCAAAACATGTATCCGGCTACAATTAAAGTGTCTTCTTATATTTAATGATTACACTAACTACCATCCCCCCGCCCCCTCCCGACACCCACCAACACATAACCACACACACACATACGCACGCACGCCCACATATCGACGCCTAAACATCGAACAACAACAGTTGTCCGTTCATTCATTGCCATTCCTTAGGGCGTCTGTCAGTCTCTGGGGTAGCTCGGTGTGTGTTCAGAAGTCTGATGGCTTCATTGATAGGATTAGACAGAGATCACTGTAAGCAAGTTTCAACCTCAGCTGTGTACGTCATCACGCATTAAGGCAAAGGTGCGGAGGGGATTAGAGCCACATAATCTGTCCCTAATTTGTGCAAATTAGATGCGTATCTCTGTGTGGATTATTTTAACAAATACGGAATAGCTCGCAGGTTACTACGTATATATATATATATATATATCCGTCCCAAATCCTGGGTTAATGGATCGTACATTCAGCCTTCCCGGACAAGGAAAAAGACATTGGTAGACCTGTAAATTAAATATCGAACAAATCAGGCCGAATTGTCTATTGCAGAGACTTAATTTCTGCATTATGAAAGCTGCCCACATAGAATTTACAGCTTGAATGAGACTGCTCCATCCATCCATAATGTGCCATGCCATCTCATTCGATAACCAGAGTAGTAGATCAGCTCTGTTGTTCTGTCTCGACCATGCCACATGGCCAAGCCATCCAGCTATTCATTTCTCGGTCTTCTCCTTGGTCTCTTCCCTTCGATCTTGCCAGTTCTCACCAAGTTCTCAAATTCATTTCTTCTCATATCATGCCCAAAATCTTTGACTATCTACTTCAAATGTATCTAATCAGTGTACGATCTTCATTTGTTGTGATTCTGCTATTTACACATTTAGTGCTTCGTCAATGCTACCGAGTTCGTGCGCTTTTCTGCGATTCTCCATGTGTGATCTATGGGAGGGGGGGGGGGGGCTGGGACAAGTACGGTATTATATGTGTGCAAAGGAAGTGGTCCTTTACAAACCAAACCAAATACAAAAATAAACAAGGAACTTAGAGTAATGTACCCCACACCCATCATGATCCTGGGAAGTGTTTACAGATAAAGTTAGTCCATTAGACGATCTGCCGTAGAGTGTGAAATGTTAGGCCTTTACATATTCTAGGTCATAACATATCAGATGAGTTGGCCTGTTCCCTTCCTCGTCGATTTATCTGTCCAGATGATTTCCAGAACATTCTGAACAGTGTGCACTACCATATTTTATGAAGCTCGGTCGACATGAACAGATATCCTGCCTCTCCTGAGGATTGAACCCGGACAACTTTCTTGTCAGACAGGTCCAGTGGTAGTGTGTGATTTGTATCAAACCAAATCAAATATAGCGCAGCGTTAACGAAGTTGATAACGAACTGTGCTGATAATGTAATCCGTTCCTGGTTTGCGCGGGGAGCGGCCTGTGGCGAACGAAATGTCCAATACATAGAAGTGAGGAAGTGAAGCAGCCGTGTGCCGGACGTGGCGATTCCTTTGGGTGAGCCCAGTACCAGAGCGCGATGTGTCCTTGGATAGCGGATAATGCCCGTGGACTGCTCCTGCGTTCCCTTAAGGGCTGACCGTAAAGTCTTCGACCGTTCTAACTTGACCTGCAGGGATGTGGACGGCACCACAACAGTGAGAAACACCCGGGAAGGCTAACCCGATCAGCAAACGCCCGCCAAAGTCGGATGTGTTGGCCTAAGGGCGCATAACCGGACACATCGCAATTACGTCTGGAAAAAAGCACTCCGGATGAACGCCGAAGAAGACGATAATGTAGTGAGCGCGGTCGAACTCGGTTTCTTCTGGGCTCGATGCCTGCGAAAGTGAGAGAAATATTGGACACCTATTCCTCCATGCATTCAGGCTTACAAAGTGTAATGGGGCTATCATATCACAGACTGTTACAGAAACCTGCTTCGGGACAATTTGTTTTTATCTATATAAAATATAAAAGAGGAACTTTTTAACAATGTAAAATACAAATACGTTCAAGAAATATAATTTGATTATTTGTTTTTATTTACGTCTTCACTTGCAGGTTTATTAACTACTATTGACCTTCAGCAAGAAGAATACTTTCAAGCTCGACAACGTCCGGTCTGAAACACATACCTCGACAGATCCACGCGCCCAAACTACTTCTAACTTAAAGACTATAAAGCGTCATTTGAATCACAGAAGATGTCTTGGCGTACCAGATTCCACGACAAGGTGAGTAGGTTGTTGTTGTCCTCTTCTTCTGTCTTTTATCTTCCAATCTAGCGTAGTTCCTGAACCAGCTCAAGCCAAGCCTGCTTGTCCTTTGCTGTCTCCTGTAGCTAACTCCATGTTCCCCCAATATATATATATATATATATATATATATATATATATATATATATATATATATATATATATATAATATATATATATAATATATATATATATATATATATATATATATATATATATATAAATATATATAATATTCCCCCCCCCCCTCTCTATATCTAATTTTCTTCTCTGTGTCTTTTTAGATCGTCTTCTATTTCATTTTAAGTTTTCCTATATTTCTCTTTAGGTTTTACTCTGAGGCGAAGGGGTTACGAATACAATTCGTAATCTCGCATTCCGCGTTCAAAACACGGCTGCGGGCGATTTGGAAGCAGGTCGCCTTGCGTTGGTTTTCATACAACGGTTTGAGTACCAGTTGTTCAGAAAGCAATAGCAAACTACTGAAAGTAAATTTGCCTAGAAATCACAAACAACCAAAAAATGCTGGGCTTGACTGCGACGCCCTGTAAAGGATATACAACTTAACTTTTTAATCATTTCTTTTGCCCTGCTGGTTCCAGAGTAAGGACTAGTTATACAGTTAACAGATTTTCTCAATGCGTATCCTTATCTAAGACTTGTTTTGTAAACAATGACATTGGTTGGGACCTTTGAAGTAATTGAAATTGTATGAGAAATAAACAGGTAATGATTAACACCCATGGAAGTAAAGGAAAGTAGTAGAGATCAGACTATACATTAGACCAGTGGTTCTAAACAGGGGGGGGGGGCGCATTAAGACCACAGATTGGCAGACTCAAACTGGCTTCAGGACCACACAAAACACGATAGTCCCCCTTTCTTGAATTATGTGTGGGTGTGTGGGTGTGTATATCTATGTGTGTGTGTGAGAGAGAGAGAGAGAAAGAGAGAGAGAGAGAGAGAGAGAGAGAGAGAGAGAGAGAGAGAGAGAGAGAGAGAGAGAGAGAGAGAGAGAGATGGGCGTGTATAAAGGGGGAGAGTGACATTTTGGTATGATAAACTTCAGGACGGGCGTCATGGCATAAAGTCCTAGCCACGGCACTTGGTGGCGCCAATAAAAGCCGGTGGCAATTTAATGTGCAGATATTTACATGTATCGCGGGCACCTTGCCGTCTCGTATCAGTTACTCAAGAATTAACATACCCACACAACCAGCAGTCCAACAACACAACCATAATAACAGTGTAAAATCTGTTTAATGTGCCACTACTGTCGAATTTTTAGATTTCTTATGTTGTCTGTAACACAAATAACAAAATGGACGTTGCTACCAAAATCTTCATTAGCAAACAAACAATAAACACACATCGATACAACAACAAGAAATACTCTACATGATAATATATAGTTTTATATATATATATATATATATATATATATATATATATATATATATATATATATATATATATATATATATATATATAAGTTACTCATCTGTTTCCTTGTTGTGGGCCTGACATGTGTGTGATTGAATACCGCAAGAATGGTTATAACAATGTAGAAGAACACTGGGACGACAGGCAAGTGATCTAGTCACTGCGCCATAGCCGCTCTCTCTAGAAAGGTGTTTGTGAACTTAACTCAAACTGATGTTCCTCCATGTCTACAATATTATATTTTATTAAATATATATATTTTTTAATGGCAGTTCAAACTCACTCCAGCATGTTATGTTGTTGATGCTGTTGCTGCTGCTTCTGTTGTTGTTTTTGTTGTTGCTGCTGCTGCTGGTGCTGTTGTTGTTATTGCTATTGTTGTTTTTGTTGTTATTGGAGACACAATATAGCCGACCTTCAGTGCAGAGATATCTCTCAATGATGATGATGAGGAAGAGGAGTAGGAGGATGAGCCGATGTTCACAAACACACAAAACACAGTGAAAGGTCCATGCCCACGCCATGGTGTGTTCTGGGTACAAGGTGTTAACCCCATATTGTATAGACCACTCAGCAATCAACGGGTCAGAGGGCCAACATCTCGCGCCCGCCGTCCCTTCTCATGACATTTCCTGGTACTCACTTTAGGCTGGGTTGACCTGGCAACCCAATTCATTTGTTTGCTTGCTTGCTTGTGTTCGTTGGCTTGAGCTCCAACGCGAAGTCCTGTATGTCGGATGAAGGCATCCTGTTGTCTAACATCAGTGTGATGTCATACAGGACCTGAGTTTTGCGTGAGTATCCGTTGTCCCATGTCTGGCTTATTGGTGTGCAGATTGGTGGTTCCTCGCAGTACAGGCAGACACTCGTCAGACATGCCCGTCTCACAAATACTCGGGGGCGTTTTATCGCTAGTAAATCATCATCATCACGCCCCACGCCGATAAGCGTGGGCGACCATGTTTCGCTGTCTCACACTATCACCAGGATCGTAGATCAGTTCTGTGTTCCTGTCTCGATTATGCCATATGGCCAGCCCATCCAAATATTTATCTCTCGTGCCTTCCCTGTATTTTTCGCCCTCCATCTTGCCAGTTGTCACTGAGTTTGCTAGTTCATTTCTTCTCAAAACGTGCCCACAATAATGCGACTGTCTATGTCTAATATCTCTAATTAGTTTACGGTTTTCATCTGTCTCATGTTGGACTTGCTCATTGGTTTTCCTGTCTGTCCTCAATGTATTACAAATCTGGGGACGTGTGTTATAACTAATTGATGCCTGTTCCCAGAAATCCCGTGATGTGTCTTATAACTAATTGTTACCCCTTCACAAATATTTCCCTACAGTACTGCGGTTGTATAATGTTGTTTTTATGTTTTGTGTGTTATTATTTACAATACTATTTTCTTTATTGGCCCTGATTGTTAAAGTATTGAAGAAGGCCATTATGACCGAAACGTCGGAGTTTTATTTTATGGTTAACTTATTTATCACGCGTTTCCCTTGCGTTATTATTATTATTATTATTATTATTATTATTATTATTATTATTATTGCTGCTGCTGTTGTTGTTGTTGTTGTTTGTTGTTGTTGTTGTTGTTGTTGCTGCTGCTGCTGCTGCTGCTGCTGCTACTGCTGCTGCTGCTCAATCTTCTCATTCACACCCACCCCCTCCTATCATTGTTTTAATCTCATGGGCTTAGATCGTTGTAGGATGTGTATATGTGCCTTTGCTTGTTGTTTCTCCTCAGGATCTACACATTCCTGTTTGTTTCATTTCACATTGTCATATCCTGCTGAGGCCGTGATCTCTCTCACCTATGATGAATCCCCCGTAAAGCCAGGGTATCATGTGTCTCTCGGAGGACTAATACAAACCATAGCTTGCACACAGCGCGGCGACTGCCTGGGTAAGCGACCATTGAGTCCTAGCTGGGAAAGTTTCCGACATACATATGCAGCTGTATAGCTGTCGTATCAATAAATGTATATAATGGACGGGTGACCGGTTACAGTCACAGCAGGGAGCACATTCTGTACCGGATCAGTTCATATTCAAATAAGGTAAAGGTTGTTCCATAGCTGATACTGCCACTGGTTTGTGAAGTGTTAGCGTTTCACATATTCAAGGTCACGATATGCGAGGTGGGGTGACCATTGACCTTCCTTGTGCCTTCCCAGACAATTCCCAGAAAATTCTAAAAGTTGTCTTGTGCCCATTCTTTCAGACTGTATCAGGGGAATCTCGTGCTCCGAAGGTTGTGGGTTCGATTCCGGTCTACTTCGTTCCGTTCACAAGTGCAATTTTCTCGGAGACTCCTGAGGGTCCTCGCTGGAGTTAAGAGGTTCGTCTTTGTGCGATGCTTCCGGCAGGCCGATCTGCAGAAAGAGACCGCACCATGTGGAATAAAACCCTTTTAAACCATTGTTAGATTGGGTCGACTCCAGTGCCGTACTGATTGGTAAAAACATCCTGCCTCTACTGGGGGATTGATCCTGGTCCACTGTCTTGACAGGCAAGAGTATTAATCACTTTGCCACCCCTGCTCATCAGTTTTCATATAATGCAAGCAAAATCCCCTCACACAATTATTGTTATTATACTAGACTATATTCTACCGGAAAGAACCATTCTCCAGTCTATAGCATCCTTGTGAAAAGACAACACAGTCCAAGAAAACCCTCAAAAGTCCTTCATATTACCATAGATCTTGGACAGCTAAAATAAACTCAAAGACTTAATAATGAGATAATGATATAAGATGGATAACGTCATCACGTCTAATTTAAATTATATGGTCTCTTCATATCAACGCTGTGATTGTGCAATGAGAAATTACAGAACAGTATGTTTTGAAAAATGGTGTCAAATGTTTTATTGAGCTTAAAAATATGTGCCCCCGACAGACAGCAACAAAAGAACCAGGAAACACGACATAAGAATGTATTAAAATCATTATAAAGCGACGCCAATTTTAGAAGGATCACAGGAGGTGTTAGTCTGACGACAAGAAGACAAGAAATGAAGTTTTACAGGTGGTAAACGTGATCTAGCATACGACAAACATAATACTAGCGGTTAGCACGTAACCAATATAATAGTGATTGCTGCTAGCCAATAGTGAGGTAGTGACGGCAGTAGCAGAGGACCGTGGCACGTCAGGTTCCACTGACTGTTCCACTGACAATTCTCAAGCAATTCGTAAAGGCGGTCCTGTTTGATTGTGAAGTTTGTGAACTTAGCATATTCTACAAACACCATACTGAAGTCTGATGGCCAGGTCACTTACTAGCAACCTTACCCCTCCAGACAACACTTAAAATTATCTTAAAATTATACGGTACCTACTTTATGAGGACGCGACGACTCCTGGGCCGTTCTGGTCGGCAAATGGAATCCTGCCATATCTGGATATCTTGGCAAGTTAGAGTACTAGCCGCTGCGTGCCGTGTTTAGAATCAATTAAACAAACGCAATTAATTATTATGTATAGATTGTTTGACCTGTGCTGTTGTAGAGAGTCTATTTGGTTCTCCAATGATTTTCTACGTGACATATGAATACGTAAGTGAGTAGGTGAGTGAGTGAGCGAGTGAGTGAGTGAGTGAATGAGCGAGTGAGCGAATGAGCGAGTGAGCGATTGAGTGAGTGAGTGAGTGAGTGAGTGAGTGAGTGGGTGGGTGGGTGAGTGAGTGAGTGAATGAGTGAGTGGGTGAGTGAGTGAGTGCCTCCATGGGGTGAACGGAGCTAGAACCATCATGTTATAGAGCAATCTGCACCCAGTGGGTGATGTGATCAGCATCAGGCCGATCGCATTTACTTCTCAAGAAAAATTCTTAGTACCCATTTTAGACTGGGTCGACCTGAGGTCTCAGACCATATTTGTGGTTTTACAAGAGCCCAGTCTTGAGCAGGAGTGGACTTATACCGAGCGGATCCAGTATTGGTAAAGTGTCTTGGAAAGTAAAGACGGCCTGTATGGCACTGACCGCATCAGCCACCGAGTGCCCATCGGTCTATAGAAATTTGTGTCCTGCACCATATACCCAGTGTGTCTTATCATCATCATGTGCCATGCCGATTAGCGTGGGCGGTCATGTTTCGCCATCTCACACGATCACCAGAGTCGTGGATCAGCTTAATGTTCTTGTCTCTACCATGCCACGTGGCCAAGCCACCCATATATTTACTTCTCTGCTTTCCCCTTGTTCTTTTCATCTCAGTCTTGCCAGTTGTCAGCAGGTTCTCTAATTTATTTCTTTTTATAACGTGTCCAAAAAATGTTGACTGTCTACGTCTAATTTCTTTAATCAGTGTACGGTTTGCATTAGTTTCTTGTGGGACTTGCTCATTGGTTTTTCTGTCTGTCCCTGGTATTCTTTACATTTTTCTCAGAAACCACGTTTCCACTGTCATTAGATGTTTTTCAGCTTTTCTGCTTATTGTCCAGGCTTTACACGAGAAAGCAATGGCAAATTACTGAACGTAAACTTGCCAAGAAATCACTAACAGCCAAACAATGCTGGGGTTGACAGCGACGTCCTGTAAAAGGGATTGCTACTAACTTGACATCCATACAAAATTACACTCTTTTGAACGAAACATGACTGTCTCGGCATTTGTAAAGAAGGTAGTTTGCCCTTGCTTTCCTTCCCAGCAGTGACCATACTGGTCGATGACCGTAGCCATTGTTGAGGTCATAACCTATAACTATCTGTAGGCTGCTCTTCAACTTCATCCACCACTTGCACCCATGGCTTCACGTGACCCTGATCGGGGGATAAACGGGTACTCCACCTTGCCAAATGATGCTAGTGGAGAGAAGAAGGCACCTTACTTCTCCTTTGATACGGTATACCCCTATCCCGCACACACCTGTTCCGCCACCCATACTATATTAATTAGTACGTATACAAAGGAACTTTATTATTTATTTTTATTTTTAATTGGCATCCCGAAACTTGCCAGGAAAGTGTACCTGCCAGTATATTCTGAGCATAGAAGCTGTGATAACAGCAGGCTGTGTACCAAACTAAGAATACGCGTCGTGCCCAAAAGAAGAACAGACTTCGTACCAACAGAAGAACAAGCTTCGTACAAGAAGAAGAACCGGCTTTGTACCAAAAGAAGAACAAGCTTCGTATTACAAGAAGAACAAGCTTCGTACTAAAAGAAGAACAGCCTTTGTACCAAAATATAACTGAATGTTCATAGAAAGAAGAACAGGCTTTGTACCAAAACATAACTAAATGTTCATCGTCGTGGTTTAACACTTCAGGGGGATCACAGCTGCAGCAGGATAAGACATGTGAAATTACCCAAATAGCTGTATGTTTTTCAACCTACATATGGGTAGTCGTCATTGGCTTGATTCTATACCTTTTTTTTCTAACCTAGATATAGGCAGTCGTCTTTGGGTTGATTCTATACTCTTCTGTTAGCCTAGATATAGGTAGTCGTTGTTGGGTTGAGTCTATACCTTTTTTCAACTAACCTAGATATAGGTAATCGTCGATGGGTTGATTCTATACTCTTGTGTTAACCTAGATATTGGTGCCGGTCTCAGTGACGAAAAGATTATGAATACGGTTCGTGATCCCGTATACCCGCGTTCGAAACATAGCTGCACGCGACTTGGCAGCAAACCGCGTTGCGCTGATTTTTTTACGAAATGGTGTTGGTGCTGATCGTTCAGAAAGTAATGGCAAACTACTGAACGTAAACTTGCCAACACAACAACAGCAAAAAATGCTGGTGTCGACTGCAAACGTCCTGTGTTGTTTGTCTATCAAGAATGATGATGACCATTCTAAACGTCCTGTAAAGCATATGCAACTAACTTTTTTTTAAATAGATATAGGAGGTAGTCGTCGTTAGGTTAATTCTAAACTTTATGTTAGCATAGATATAGGTTGTCGTCGTTGGGTTAATTCTAAACCTTTATGTTAGCATAGATATAGGTTGTCGTCGTTGGGTTAATTCTAAACCTTTATGTTAGCATAGATATAGGTTGTCGTCGTTGGGTTAATTCTAAACCTTTATGTTAGCATAGATATAGGTTGTCGTCGTTGGGTTAATTCTAAACCTTTATGTTAGCATAGATATAGGTTGTCGTCGTTGGGTTAATTCTAAACCTTTATGTTAGCATAGATATAGGTAGTCGTCGTTTGGTTGATTATATACCTTTGTGTTAGCCTAGATTGTTGTCTTTGTTCTCAAAGCTGTCGCTATAAAGTAATCACAAAGTGGGTCAGGTCAATATGTGAAAACCTAATGACAATAGGATTGAAAGGGTTAGAGCTGTTATTGTTGCTGCTACTTTTTCTGCTGCTACTGATTTTTGCTGCTGCGTGATTTATTATCTGGCATATTTTGCAACATCTCGTCAGCTGCGTAAATTTCAAACGAAGTGAATAAATGAATTATTTCAGCTAATGTATAATTCAATTTTTTGTTTTCACTTCATACGATATCTTAACCTGCTGTTTGCACTTGACGAGATGTAGCGTAATGTGCCGGATAATAAATTGTGACGCCTATTAATTGTGGCTTTTGTGTTTACAAGACAAACAATAAAGAACAGACAAGAAACATCATCACAAAAGGATATATAACTTTCTTACAAAAAGACACACACAAACAAACTGTGAAAAACACAGTGAAGGAATCAACGAAAACGAAAAGCAGAAACCCGAACATAATCATAAGTGACAAAATTGACGTTGCGGCGAGAGCCTTCATCAGCAAAATAACAACAAACATACACTGACACAACTACATGACAAAAATCTACACGAAAATAAATACTCATAAATCGAGAAGAGCTGTCTTGTTATGGACTCGACATGAGTGTAGGAGAAACCATGTTGGGAACTCGACTTGAACAAAGACACGGGAGAATAGATACAAATAAAAACTATGCATTAACTGGTAAAGTGCTATGGGATGATTAACCGTCTTAAGCTATTTCTCGTATCTGCCACGAGTTTATATATCGCCGAAATGTTATCACTGCGTTATAATACAACATATCTGCTCCCACATTAACAACTTTAAGAAATAACTGTAGCACATCCCTACTTTCTGCCATCTATGTTTCTTTTGTCAAAACTTACATTTTGTTTAGCAAAGAATCTGTTAAGGGCTTAAATATATGGACAATAAAAATAGTATAAACAACATTCATCATCACTATCCAGTGCCTTGTCGGCTGGTATGGTCGATCATGCCTTTCCACAAATTGCAGTCTCCGACGCGATGGATCAATTCGCGTGTTGACTCCCTTCTGTGCCATGACACAAGACTGTCAAGAATTTTCTCACGATGTTTTCCTCTATCTCTCTTTCCACAAATCTTTCCGGTTGTCACAATATGTTCTAGTTTTCGTTTCTTCTCATAATGTGGCCCTAAAAAAAAAAAAAAAAAAAATGATGACAGCCCCTTTCTGATGTTTGCAATAAATTGTCTTTGCTACTTAGTATCCCTCAAAATGTCCAGATTACTAATTTCGGCTGTGCAGTTAATGGTCTACATTCTTCTATAAAACCACATCTTCAAAACTTCTGGGGATTTATTCGCCTGTTTACTAATTGTCCAGTATTAGCACCCGTGTGCTAAAATTGGTTATTTTTAACATGCAAAAACTCTTTTTCTAACTTTAAAATGTAATCAACACTAGCTTCATTAAACTATCAGATGACATAGAGGAGTGTCATGTCATGATTGCGAACGTATGTCCCAGACCGGACACATAAGGATGACGTTGTTTACATCATAATTGTTCCCTGCGCCCTGCCTAGTTAGGCAGCCACAATTTATCTAAACATCCGGCTTAGAGCAATGTCAAGGCTGCAAGTAAAAGACCCTTTTAAACGCCTTAACCACAATGGGCGTATTTATTTATTTATTTATTTATTTATTTATTTATTTATTTATTGAGCTCGCTTGCTTTGAACTCAAGCGTAGTCTATACAAACTACTTCTAGTAGCACTGGACTGAATTTTGCGCGTGGATTAGCTTTTTTTACTACCAGCGTTCTTCGCCATCACGTGAACCCTCTCCAACTTCAGGGGTACTTGTAATTTACGTCCCTAAGTCAAGGACGATAGATCAACATTTTAGTCCAACTGTCGGGTGCAAAGGTTAAACCCCTTACCTCAGCATCAGCACACCGGATGTTTAAGAACATGAGTTCTTATTCATTCGGCCATGCTGGCCTCTACTAGGCGTATGCTGATAGACTCATATTCCTCTAGACTCAAGACCAATCGGCACTAGAAGATGATATAACCAGTGTCCCTCCTTACACCTTTACAACGAGTGTCGAGCGGCTACGCTACAGTGGCTCCCTGTCAAGGCTGTATTTCATAAAAAATACTATCAGCTTTTAAAATGCCTCTTATATTGTTAGATTACCGTGGGTCAGGAAGACATGAACAAATGCTGGTATACTACCAGATCTGAACATCGAAGACAACTGGCTCGTAAATATCCCGGAAACAAATTCTGTGGCGAGAGCAAACTTCGCAGTGCTTTGGGAAGAACCGTGATAGAAGGCGTGGTTTCCGTACGACCAGGCAGGCAGTGACCAGCGTGGCGATGAACACAGGAAACTAAGGACATCCTAGACATGAACATGCGTGAGGCAGGGGAATTGGCGTACATTGAGGGTGGGAAAAAAGGGGGGATGTGTATTTACAGCTGTCTGTGATGAAGGCGACGTTCTGCAAACAGCTTGCTACATAAAATAATGATTGACTGACTGGCACCTTGCGTCTTGTCAGACGATAGTTTGTAAACTGGAGTTGTACCTCTCCATAACATACAGCCTGGGATGAATTTAGAGATCATATGTTGTCCATGCAGCATGATTCCTTTCTCTCTCTCTCTCTCTCTCTCTCTCTCTCTCTCTCTCTCTCTCTCTCTCTCTCCCCCCTCTCTCTCTCTCCATTTCTCTCTCTCTCTCTCTCTCTCTCTCTCTCTCTGCCTAGTTTAATTCAGAGGAAAGGTAACACCAGTACGTCTGGAACAAGACAAGCCGCAGAAGCTGTTGGATAAGCAAAGCAATGCTCTAACTGTCCTCATGTCGGAGCTTCCATCCTAGACCAGATGCCGACCAAGGCTTAGGGTTTGGTCTGCTCTGCATGACATTTAGTCTTTAGGTTGCATTTCCTCCCACTAGCGTAAGGCTTGTACCCTCCCAATTGCATTCCTCCGCTCGAAGCCGTTGGCACAGTCTGGGGTGTCGGGTTTGTTGAGCGCCGCCCAACATTCGGCGCTATCAGAAAGTAGGTAGTACCGTCTACTGTCATTCATATCTGACTAAGACCTGACATAACACAATGACTATAATCAAGATAGCAACAGAGAAATTACATAATACCAGCCATGGTACACAACCTGTGGTGCTACTGACAGATGCAAGATCAGTACTCGAGGCGCTCCTGTCTGGGAAATTGCCAGTACTAAGGACACTACTTTCTGAACTTGGCAGTCAGCATAAGGTCACCATACGGTGGATACCATCCCACTGTGGAATCCCCGGAAACGACAGAGCTGATCGACTGGCTAAGGAAGGAGCACATGAAAAACAGCCTGATGTGCCCGTTACATACCACCAAAAGAAAAGAATGATCAAATCAGTCAGAAAGCCACCAAATCCTGCTCAAGATTACTACCACATTATAGACAGACCAGAACAAGTCATTATTCTGCGCCTCAGGACAGGACACAATAGATTACAAACCACATGTAAACAAAATTCAAGATTGGTGAATCATCCATGTGCACATGTGGATTGGCGTCGAAGAGTACATACTCCAAGGCTGCCCAAAATACAACATATCTAGGCAAACATTCTGGCCTAGAGAGACAAGAGTGTAAGATAAACTCTATGAACCGCTGAGTGAACTAAAAAAGACAGTTAAATGCATACAAGAGACACCATTGCAGTTATAGACATACTTCAAGCGAACAAAAGAAGAAGAAGAACACAAAGACTAATTGCTTTAAATACTAGGGGATTCAAATGAAAACCGTAAATGTTTTTAATATATATTCTGGAAAGGTAAGGAACAAATGTATAATTTTTCGATGTAGTCGCCACTGCATTCAATGCAAGTCCTCCAGGGCCGATAAAGTGTTTGGATTCCTGTGGAAAAATCGACTCTGGGGTCCCTACTCGGTGTGCCTGACACGGTCGTCAACAGTCTTTCGCAGAATTCCCGCCGTTTTGAAACTTCTCACTCCACTCATACACTTGCTGGACTGACAGGCATGCATCACCATACAGGACCTTCATTTGCCGATGACTGTTATAGGTTTCATCCGTTCACTAATTTGTTTAAAACAAACGGATAACAGAATGTTGCTCCTATTTGGTGAATGTCAAAAGTGTGGAAGCCGCCTTTAAACTGTACTTATGACGTCACCATGTTCGTCTGTACCGCGATGTCACGTTCTTAATACTCGTGAATCCTTAACAACAATAATGACAGGTTACAAGACAATAGCAGGATTATTGTAATTCCTATATCTCTTTTAAGGTTTTCATTTGAAGCTCACTCATATGTGTGCCTGTGTGTGTATTTTTGTGTGTGAGGAGGGGGCGGGATAGCACAGTGGCTTCCCGATCAGATCCGGTTCCAGGTGAAGACAGGCAACAATACAAGTGAAAAGATAACACGGGATGGACGAGCAACCATCAGCTGTAGTTTATTGTGTACACCTGTGATTGTGTTCTTGGTTTGGTCTTCGTCTGCGATCAACGCTTGCTAATGCGCGATGCATAGCATCCATTGTAATGTGTAGATGTCCGCTGTCCTAGTTCTCTGCCACATAGGTTTCCCACTTCGACTGTTGAGGATGATGGATTCTTGTAAAGCTTACTAATTCCACTTTACAATTTTCGTTTATTTACTAATTACTTATATTAATATACTTATATTAATATATAAGTATATATATATATAAGTATATATATATATATATATATATATATATATATATATATATATATATATATATATATATATATATATATATATAACTTATATTAACCTGGCCAAGGCGACACGCCACACATCTCCTACGTCATCGATTGGATGATACATTTTGGAAACCGTTTACGTGATTGATAAGGACAATGCATGTTGTTTAACACACAAAAGTGTCGCTTGTTAAAATTCGCTGAAGCCATCGCCATTAATCAGCAGAAGCCAACCTTGTACAAACAGAAAGATATGATAGTCAGTTTAAAATTTCCAAATTACCGTGGTAGACAAATGAAATTACTGTGTGAATATGAGTATATTTCAACTTGAAGGATTTATCTAATCACTTTAGTCTATAGTATGCGATTTCTGCCATATGTACCTGACGAGATGCAGCGAAATATGCCAGTCCATAAATGGTACAATCTACTTTTTTTTTACCATTGACGTGTTTTCTACTGGAACAAACTACTTCTGTTGCTGTTGATGTTGCTGGGGCTCCCTGGTCTATTGTGCCTTCCTAATCTTCTGCAACAACACCTGCATCTCCTCCCCCTTGTTTTTTTTCCCCTCAGATGTGGGTCCCAACCTTTTTTTTTTGCAGAATTTCAGTGCACGCTTGTCCTTCTGGATGTTCAACAACTCTTGACATCTTTTTTCCTATGGAGAGAAGCCAGCAATCTCACGAACAAGATCTCTAACAAATTGTGCATGCTTTGTTGCAGCCCCCTTTCTGCCACTAGGTCTTTGCTTCCTTCCAGCCTCAAGTTTGTCAACCTTGTGACCCTTGTCTAGACCAACTGCCAATTTATAACGGATTCCCATTTTTTCCTACGTTCCTGTTCGATGGCGAATTAAAAAAGGGAGTTCAGTCTACTGTTTCCGGTAAATTGCTGTTGTTTGTGTCTTCGTTATTCAAATTCACTACAGGAAAGCATTGTTTTGTATTGACTTATTGTATTTTTACAGCTTTGTGCAATTACACCAGTTTCATTTTCTTGTAATACAACAG
>OY992883.1:82136189-82142243 GCA_963921405.1 Cepaea hortensis
GCCTTCCATTCTTGTTCATAAGGCCATGTCTGACACTGACAACAATCAACAAGTGTGCAAATACAGCTCGTCAGTAGTCGTTATGTCTCCGGCGAGAAATGTCAGTGTTGTAGGGATGGAGACAGATAAGTAAAGTTAACAGACCGCCTTTGACACCATGAAGTGCCTTGGATATATGATCGTCTTCTGCATCTCTTTTAAATTTCTCAACTAAGCATAGGTTCCCTACCAACTGAAGCCAAGCACTACTATCGTTTGCTGTCTCCTGCAGTTCCTGTCCATTACCTTTCCGTATCTCTATCTCTAATTCTTTTCACCATGTGCTTGAATGTCTCTCTCTCTCTCTCTCTCTCTCTCTCTCTCTCTCTCTCTCTCTCTCTCTCTCTCTCTCTCTCTCTCTCTCTCTCTCTCTCTCTCTTTCGTTTCCCTGTAATCCTGTTTCCTGTTTACAAAGGAAGGACTTCATAGTTATACTATTAGCAGGCTTTCTCATTGTATGCCCTACCCAGCGCCAGCATTATTCCTCACTTCTTCATTCACTTGGAGCTCTCTAGTTCCCTCCATGAGCCTGACTGTAATGATTAGTCACACCAATATAGGCTTTAGGTTATACGTATTCAGCAGTGAATTTATGTTTGTAATTCACGAGTAATTGTTGCTGTCATTCTTCATGATTTCTTATACCCTTACTGCAGTCTTGATGTTACGTTACAATTACATATTCTACTTTTGGCGCTAGATTTAATTTCTTTTGACTTTCATAAATGTACCAATGCTGTGAACGCTTCTCTTGTGTTTTTATTTTAATTTTAATATCTCTACCTTTTACCCGGTATTTGTCTGCATTGCTACCTAAATCTGTACATGACTCCACCTCCTGAAGTAAGGGGTTCACCAAGGCGGATCGTGTTATCATTTGCTTGATTTATTCTCATTATCTTTGTCTGTAGACCGAATTGTTAAGCCCGCTTATCTAGACCTCTCATCGTGTTTCTTTAATTTATTTTCTATATGATTTCACGCTTGGGATAGCAGGGAAATGTCTCCAGTAAAGTCCATATAACAAACTGTTCTGTCAGTTTTAAAAAAATAACTTAGCTACATTTCATGTCTTTTGTTTCTTTTTCTACTGTTTGTTATTTCTTGGCAAGTTTGCTTACGTTCAGTGGTTTGTCCGTGCTCACTAAACGACCAGTAATCATACCATAGAATGAAAACTAGCGCAATTCGGTCTGCTTCCAAATCTCCCGCAGCTGTGTCTCGAACGCGGTATGTGGGATTACGAATTGCATTCGTAACCCTTCGCCACATGGCTCTGTCAGGGAACACTGAATGTAACTTCAGTTGATGGTTATTGTTGTCCTCGTAATGCCGCATATCTCATTAATTGACATGGGATGATTAATTGCCGTAAATGACTTCCCGTATGTGCCATGGGGTTATATCGCCGAAATGTTGTCATTGCGTTATGTCTGCTACCATATTAACAGCTTGTCAGTCATAACCGTGACACACTCCTACTTCCTATTTTCCGCCATCTATTTCTGTTTGATCCACACCTATTTTTTGTTTGGCACTGAATTCGCTATAGTCAGCAGGAATAATAAATGTGGCACACAGCGTTCCTGCTGCATTCTTGTGGTTATTTCACATGTATCCGTTAATTTACCGTCACGAAGAACTCTGTACTTTAGGTAAATTGTGCTAGCTCTAAATTTATAGATCAGTCGGCACTCCTTGGGCGTTGTGTCGAATATTACGCCAGCGCCTTTACTTCTTACTAAAGTTTCTGGTACTAATTTTAGTCAAGACAAACTACCCCTTTTCACGATTTGGGGCACATTGGACACATGGGGCTAGACATTATTTTATAGACCAATGGACACACGGCGACTGTTGTGGTCAGTGTCGTGCCGTCACCTTTACTTCCCAAAGCATTTTCTGGTGTCTATGTTAGAATGGATCTCTCCGGGAGCCCGGGTCAGTGGAAAAAAATGCTCGTCTCGAACAGCATTCAAACACATGTCCACCAGGCCGGCCCGCAGGCGTGCAAGCCACTACGCCACCCTGGCTGGCGGGAACAGATCATACATTGTAATTTATTCTTGTTTCATTGTCTCTGTTCATGTTAACATCATCTGTGAAACAGATCAGGTAGTCAGGATGACCGAATGGATAAGAGCGCAGGCTCTTAAACTTTCGGTGCCCTGATGCCCAGGTGGTGGGTTAAGCCCCAACATGGAGGATAGGAATTTGAACGGTTAAGGCCTCTGGATTGTTTATGCTTGTGGCTACGGTTTGCATATGCATTTTCCTCATATTGGGACTATTGGTGCATGGTTCCGTTGCTCTGCTGCTGAGTTTAGTGCGTGGAGCGACACTGTGAGCTGTGTATTTCGTGTCGAATGCTTTTATATCTGTCCGCGGTTGTTTGTAGCGTGAACTGCATGTACGGAATGCTGGCGGTCGACCTGTCGCTGAACTGACTGGGTTGCCTTATGCAGTAATGTGTGTCTGCTGGGTTTCTAGTGACTGCTACTTCCATCGACGATGAAATGTATTTTTCGTGGAGGGATTTTTGTGTTGGCATTCTGGGGTGGCTTTATGCATAGTGTACCTGTGCGGGCTGTTGATTTGTCGAGGCTCCTGTCTGTTACACTTTTCACATGTGGCAGTGAGGAGCATTTTGTGTAATATTCTCTGACACAGGAACGGAGTATAATGGGGACAACCCATTGCCGTGAAGTTGGAACAGCGACAAATGACTAATAATGACCCCTTCGCCGGTCAGTTGGACTGAAATGTTGATTTTCGTCCTTCACTTGAAGAGGGAAATTACAAGTACCTAAGATGTAGGAGTGAGTTCGCCTGATGGCGGGGGACACTGGTAATAAGGAAAACTAATCCACACATCAGGTCTGTACACTAGAAGTAGTAGCATGCGCAAGGACTACGATTGAGTTCAAAGCGAGGGAACGCCAAACATAAAAACGAAATATGTGAAATTCCTGCTATGACACTTGAACTCTCTAACTTGGCCTAAGGTTTATGTTGTTTTCATTCAACATTCATAAGGATTATTGTTCCGTTACCTCTAATTAGTTCTAGATTTGCTGAGCTCAATTTTATACCAACTCTCTCATATTTGTCATTGCGGACGCTTCAAATTAATTTGAAAAGTATTAATTTTCACATTTGTGATACTCCAGTTGTCTGATAAGAGGAGTTACATAAATCATTGTAATTGATTCTGGGTTCGATCCTCCAACGCACTTCAGGTACGCGATTAGCAACAATGGGGAAAGTAAACAGCCTTGTCACATACAAGTTTTTAATCGACACCTGATAGCCATGCAATATTTTCACAGCGGTGTCCTGGTTTGAAGGAGTCCTTTAATTGTTTTTAATAGCTAACATTACACAGCAAAATCAAATCTCCACAGATTGTCCAAAATTTAAATGTCTACTCAATTAATTGTTCGTAATCCCGTATACCCACGTACGAATCACAGCTGCGCGTGATTTGGCAGCAGACCGCGTTGCGTTGGTTTTGCGTTGGTATCGATGCCGGTCGTTCAGAAAGCAGTGGCAAACTACTGAACGTAAACTTGCTAAGAAATCATAGCGACAGAATTGCTGGTGTTGACTGCGATGTCCTGTAAAAGGATATGGTGAAAAAAAAACTCAATTAATTGATCAGTGCAAAGGATAATATATCTTCACATGTGACCTCCCATTTGGACAGAAGGATGATGTATCGCAGAATTCTCGCCGAAGCGGGTGTTTTATTAAAATTGACCTGAGCTCCCAGGGCGGCCCTAAAGTTACTACCAGTGAATGTCTTAGAGAGTGAAGGCTGTCGGCTTGATGTTGACCATATCACAACTGAGGTGACCATTGATCTATAATAATATGAATGTAGCACCATATGTCTGCCAGCATCTGTGGCAAAGGGTTAGCTAACGGAATTCGCAATTACGCACATCGCGTTCGAAATCATCTATGGGTGATTTGGAAACAGACCGTCTTGTGTTGATTTTTAACAATAGTATGAGCGGCGGTCGTTCAGAAATCATTGGCAAACTACTAAACGTAAACTAGTAAATCACAAACAGCCCAAAAAATGATGGGATTGAATGTGACGTGCTATAAATGACATGCAATTGACTAACCATATGCCCAACCCGCCATAGGGCGTGTGACATTGCCCCTTTCTAGCCTAGTGTTCCCTGCCCTTCCATTTATCTTATTGAATATTCCGGGATTATACTAAGGCCAGTCATCGCCTTGTCACGATCAGCGTGTATGTCTCAACGCCAAGGATTGGCGGGAAGTGGAAACACAATAGCCCTCCTCTGCCTATGAATGTCACTTGACTGGATGAGTCACCTGTCATCCCGACTGCATTTTCTTCAACAAGACAAATAATTAGCATAACTTTCCTACAACTGTCTTCTTTTTGGACAAAAATCAAAAGGGGCACAGCGAAAAATAACAGAAAACCTGTCAATACCCTGATAGGTCTTCTGGCTGTGTACTATACAATGTCAGGTGCAATAGACAAAAGCCTACAAGGGCATAATTTTCACCAGATGTATATCGTATTTGTGTTGTGCTGGAGGAAGTCCGGATATAAATATTTCTGGTGGAGCAGAGGACGTTTTGGGTTTGTGGTTTAGGTGTCCGTGGCTCCGTCTGAGATGTTTACTTACGCTGGCTTGCGTTTTCCTTTTATCGATCTGCCTGTCTGCCTGCCTGATTGCCTGTCTGTCTGTCTGTCTGTCTGTCTGTCTGTGCGTGCGGGAGGGTGTGTGTGTGTGTGTGTGTGTGTGTGTGTTCGTGCGCTCCGCGTGTGTGGGTGTGTAGATGCCTGCCAGCCTGCCAGACTACGTGCATCTGTCTGCCTGCCTGCCTGCCTGCCTGTCTGTCTGTCTGTCTGTCTGTCTGTCTGTCGATATCTATCGCTCTCTCTCTCTCTCTCTCTCTCTCACACACACTCTCTCTCTCTCTCACTCATACGCACATCTCTTCCTTTCTCTTTGGCTTTCTCTTTTTATCTCTCTCCTTCTATCTCTCCTTTCTTGTCTGTCTCTCTCTCTCTCTCTTTCTCTCTCATCATTCTCTATCTGTCTCTCGCCTTCTCCCTCTCTCTTTGTCTCTGTCTCTCTGTCTCTCTTAAATTGTCCATTCGAAAGAACCATTTTTAATATTAAAAATGTGACCCACTTCGGCATAAACATGTGTATGGCAAGGTACCTCTGGGCAGATTTCATCTATGGTCAAGGGCTCAGTTTACCAGGGGTAGATTTTCTTTCCTAAAAGATTTGCCAGGATATCGGTCTTGCAGCCTACCCCATGTAATTTCCTGCTGCCATGGTATATTCAACGTGCACTATTTGCACAGCCTTTTGTTTTTAGCCCTTATTAGAAAAGGCTAGGTTACCGATCTCCCTACCGAAGAGATGAGAGGTTATGTGATATTATTAGATACCAATAGTTCTTGAACCCTTCATAGCCCTAATCTGGGATCTAACTCTGCACCCTCCGCCAGTTTGAGGGGGACACCGTAAACTCTCAAAGACGGCAGCCCTATACCAAACCAAACGTATTTGTTAGTTGTCCCTCGTGATAAACTCTGCATTTTATGTCACTACATGTTGCCTTTTTTATTTTTTTAAAGTGAATGATGTTCTATCGGATCCTATAAAGCCTCTACAGTTTCCAAAGAGATTATCTATAAATCTGTCAAGGTCTCTTCGTATTCTATAAAGCTAATATGAAGTGGCGAATTAATTTCATTGCTTTGATCTGCTAGAATGGTATACTGCTTTTGTTTCTAAATTGGTCTTATTTAATCTCTATATCTACTAACTTTAATGTGTTTATGTTATTTATATTCTCGTTACCTGTTTAGATATTTAAATCGCCCCTGTTGTAAATTAACATGTCACTCCCTCTTATTGCTCTGCCCTTAGGCGAAAATTATGTTTGATGCACGTATATATGTGCATGCAATCAGCATTTGGCTACGGGATTACGAACGCAGTTCACAGT
>OY992883.1:82792443-82957443 GCA_963921405.1 Cepaea hortensis
ATTACGCTCAGTAGTTTGCCATTGCTTTCTGAGCGGCCGGCTCAGTATCCCGCAAGTCACGAGCGGGGGTCGAACCGCCTCAGCTCTCGCTCCGCTACGAGACTCTGCGTGATAAACGGGATTACAGAGAGAAAGTGTTGTAACCCCACAGCCAGAGAGACCGGCGATAGTAAGATAGCAACATAAATAAACAGGTATGAAAGATAAGAACTCAGCAACATCTACTGAAGTAGGAGGAAGGAGAGGTTAGGCAGGGAAGTTTGCTGAGCCAGACTTTTATCAAAGGCAAGCCAAATGCCTTACCGAGCTTCAGCGTCAGCGCTACACACCAGGTAAGATCGTCAATTAACAGGGAAGTTTCCATCACCAGGCACAACTCTTGAGCAGATGGTTGTTTTCTTAAATACGTAGCTCAGCAAACAACACGCGCAGGCGCATCTACGCACTTAAATACACCCACGTTCTATGTCTGAGAAGCATCATAGCTTCCGTTTTTGTATTATAAGTTATTACATCAGCGTGTCGCAGATTCTATGCAGACGTCATTTTCATAACGTCCCGCTGCAACTTCCCCCCCCCCCCCCCACCTCTTGCCAATTGTCACGCAGCCTCATGCTTACATTGTCTGTAATATCATGTGTCCATCTTCGAGCTGGTCAATCTCCGCATATTCTCCGACCATGCTCTCCATCACTATTCTTTCCATGCCAGATTGACGTTTAACACGACCAAAGTATTTCTGTTCCTGAGACAAGATGCTGTTTATTAGATACTTTTCCTCAATCTTCAGGTCTTGTAGAATTTCGGTATTAGCTGTTTCGTGATATCGGTCATATCCCCATTGAGCGCGATTGCCTCCCCTGGCTTATGGGTTCTGCCTGCCCACATTTTCTGTCTGCCTTTGTTGCCCTAGATTTTGTTTTACGAGAACTTCCACAAGGTACTAGTGGTTTGGCATTCGACGTGTCCTTCACGTAGATAAGATTTTCTTCCACTGTTTATGAGCTCCATCAGCTCATTGAAGCTTTCCTAATGGAGTTATACCGGCAGGTGAATAGGATCAAATGTAGCATTAGAAGGAGAAAAATAGAAACAAAGATGCATTACATAATCTGAGATTGATGAAATAATTGCTGAATAAGAACAAGATCAGACAATAAGGGTACTTCGGACAAATAAACATACACAGTTCCTCGTTAGACAATGTGAAGGGAGGAAAAGTGAAAGGGAAGATGGTGTTATCAGTAGGTGGACAAGATCAAGAGATAGACTAGAGAAGCCTGGCCCATGCATCTTGAAGACACAAGAAAGAGGGTGTTGAAGAGGGGGGGGGGGGAATCATTGCAGCCGACCTTCAATGTGGAGACAGCACTTGATAGTGATGCTGCTGCTGCAGCTGATGATGATGTAGAGTTTGTATTCTTTGCTTCTCTGCAGGGTATCAACCTATTATATTTCTTGTGTTTATTACTACCATGTATGTTAGAAGAGATTATGAGCAGAATAGGGCAAGCAAAAGCCGCATTTCAGAAAATGAAAAGTATCTGATGCAATAAATCACTACCAATGAATGCACGAAAGTGAGTGGTGAAATGTTATATAGAACCTGCATTGCTGTATGGCAATGAATCACTGAATATGAATGAACAAAAAAAAAAAGAACTTAGAACAGTGGTTCTCAACCTTTTTTGGCCCGTGCCCCCCTTCACCATATTTTCAGAACGTCACCCCCCCCCCCCTTTCATATTTCCTATCTAAAAATACCCCCACCTCTACACAGTATACGTAAAAATGTAAGGTAAATTTAATAGCACATACTAAAACAAGTCTAGACATCCACATAAATCATGATTTGTGGGTCTACTTACTTTATAAAATGAATTTTAGAAGGATGAGACGTACTTAACTGTAAAGTATGAAGGGAAAAACAATATCAAGTAATCGGTTCTTGTAATAACGCGATCTTGAAATGGTCTTCATTCCCCCCCCCCCCGGGGAAACCCTAAAATTCCCCCCCCCCCTCTGGGGGGGGGGGGAAATTCCCCACCGGTTGAGAACCACTGGCTTAGAAGTAACAGATGTGGTTCCTGGGACGAATGTTGTGACTACCTTGGACTGGTAGCGTAATTAACAATGATTGTTTGGAAGAGGCTAATGAAACTAGAACATTATATGCAACTGTAAGAAAGAGATAAACATCATTCAGTGGTCGTGTGATGAGAGAAGAGGCATTAATAAACATCGTAACAACAGGAAAGATCAGTGGGAAAAGAAGCAGGGGCATATAAAGAGAAATGATGCTGGATGGACTAAGAAGGCGACATGCAGGAATTTGAGCAGCAGAATCGATCAAGAACAACAAGGAACGAGATGTGCCGAGAGACACGAACGCCTACACCATTTGGCAGAACATATTGTGATGATGATAATATGTTAGAAACGCAAAAAGCCTTAGCTGCACTCGTCAAGTTAAGCAATCCCAGAGTTTCGTTCGCTGTTAAGCGTTCGTGCCTGACATGGATGCCATGACAGCTCGTATGTTCCCGTCTTACCCGGCATGCCTCTGTGAGCTCAGGTCTATGCTGGCAACTAGGCAGACGCGAGGAATGCGGCCGACAACATGGTAGCAACGAAAAGTGGGTTGCCGCTCTCTGTCTCTCTCTCTCTCTCTCTCTCTCTCTCTCTCTCTCTCTCTCTCTCTCTCTCTCTCTCTCTCTCTGTCTCTCTCTCTCTCTGTGTATGGGAGGGGGAGAGGAGGTAAGGAAGTTAATACGATGCAGGAATGGAGAGGTAATGTTATCCATAACGAGAGGTGCAGACATTCACGCATATGTTCACGCGATCGCACACACTACATACACATACATGTAGTAGCCGCAACAAAAGAAGAGGGAGAAGGGCAAGAAGAAGAAGAAGGAAAGACAAACTTGTCTAACACACGTACTCGTCAAAATAACGTCATCATAAAGCGAGTTACGCTACACTGTTTCGTCAAGTCTGTGGCTCAGTACATCCGTTTCAGCAAACATTGTTTGGGGAATGCCTTCCTACCCTTTGACTGGCTCCAGACTACGTAAAAGGTGGTAGAGTTGTGTCTCACTTCGCCAGGTCTCTATCCCCTGACTTGTCCTTATCAGTAGCAAGCAACACAATCACTGGCATAGCTCTTGGGGGAGGGGGGAACTAAATCCCTCAAGTCCCTGTACCGCTTCAAGGTAGAGACAACGGAGCGGCCACACGTGTTCTATCTCCGAGGTTGACCAAACGCTTGCTGCACATTGGCACACTCGCCCAATACGAGCTCTTTGACACAACTCTGAGACCATCTCCAGGCACTCTTCCGACAGACGGGTCTAAATAGTTCTGCAGTGAATAATTTTATATAACTAACACTAACCCTAACCCTAACCCTAATCACTTATTCACTGCATAACTATTTAGACCCGTCTGTCGGAAGAGTGCCCATCTCCACGACCATGTGTTGTACCGATTAGCGTGGGAAGTCGTGTTTCGCAATCTCACACGATCAAGGGAGTCTTGGATTAGGTCTGAGTTCTTCTTCCGATTATACTATGTGGGTAAGCCATCCAGATAATTCTCTCTTCGTTATCCCCATGGTCTTGTCCCCCATCAAGTTTGCCAGTTGTCACCAAGTTTTCAAGTTCATTCCTCGTTATGTTGTGGCGAAAAAAAAATATTGCCAGTCTACTTCTAATTTACAAAAGCACAGAGTCGATCCACGACTCTGGTGATCGTGTGAGATGGCGAAACATGACCGCCTACACTTATCTGCATGGCGCATGAGATACTAGACCAGCTGATAACCAAGGTTTAGGGCCTGGTCTGCCCTGCCTTGACATTTTTTCTTTAGGTTGCATTTCCTCGCACTAGGATAAGGCTTGTACCCTCCCAATTGCGCTCTTCCGCCCGAAGCCGTTGGCACAATGTGGGGTATCGGGTTTGGTACGCGCCGCCCAGCATGAGATGATGATGACTTCTAACTTCTCTGATCAATGTACGGATTTCACTTGTTTCATGACTAATAATAAAGATACAGAAAAAATACTGGATCAAACTGGGAAACGTCATTAAAACCAACTGGAGAGGGTAATGTGTAAGTCACAAGAAAATCTGTGAGAACAAATTAAGCAAATTCGCCTTCTTAAACCCCATCTAAAGCTCTGCAGTGTGGGTATCTGGACATTGTTTTCCCACTGCCCATGAGGCGGATATCCGCGAAATGTTGTTGAAATCTTTAACTGACTCCGTGCCGAAAATTGATATATCGCCACATAAGACATCCCATTTGGACAGAAGGACGATATATCACCACACTGGTGGGGGGATATTGTGTTATTGCTTTTGTTTCGCGGTATCTTCTACACTTGTAATGCTCAGTGAATGAACATTTACTTTATAATATTTGTTAATTTCATTTTTGTTTGGCACAGAATCAGTTACACCCTCAGAGACACCCTTAAAACACAGTCTTGAGGAGTACTGGGTATATAGTGCTAGCCCCAGATTTGTACAGACCCATCGGCACTCGGTGGATGATGGGGTCAGTATCCCACCTGTCGCCTTTACTTAACAGAACATTGCCTAGTACCCACTTTAGGCAGAATCGGTCTGGGAGCAGTGGCGTAGCTGGGGACGCAGGAGGAGCAACCACCTCCCCTTTACCCAGTCCCCGATGTTTGGAAACTGACGCCCAGTTCACAAGTACGATAACAGTCATCCTTGGCGCTGTTTTATATGTCATGACGTCATTTTATATACTCTCTCCCCTAACGTCACAACCTAGCTACGTATTGTAAGTGAGCTCACGTTCTCGTAAAAACAACATCCGCTTTGATGGGGATTAGAATTCATTACCACCATGCAGGAAAAGGTACTAGTTAGATGTTTATCCTTTACAGGTCGTCGCAGGCAGCCCCATTGTTTTTTGGCTATTTGTAATTTCTTAGCAAGTTTACGACCAGTAATTTCCCATTGCTTTCTGAACGATCGGCACCCATACCATCGTATGAAAACTTCTCGTCCTTGACTTGGGGACTTAAATTACAAGTACCTCTGAAGTTGAAGTGAATCTGCCTGATGGCGAGGGACACTGGTAATAGGGAAAGCTAATCCACACACAAAGATCAGTCCAGCGCACTAGAAGTAGTATCACGGGTATGGAGTACGCTTGAGTTCATAATGAGCGAACACAATAATAGCAAAAATAATATGACTATGGATGAAAGCCTTTGCCAACTAACACAAGAACAAGAAACACAGCAACGAGAACATTAAGAGCTGGTTTGACAATCCCGAGATCTCTAGAGAGTAGTATTTTAGTATTTAGATAAGTTTCTGATGCCCTGGTAGTTCTGTGGGCCCGTTTCTGTGTTCACAGAAGAGGAGTTGGCTGAAACGTTCGATTTTATGTGTTTTTTATTTGTTGAGAAGTTTAGTTACAGTTTAGGGTATTTGTTTTTAAGTATGATGTGATTTGAAGCGTACAAAACCTTGATCAGATTTGAAGAGTGCATCAAAATATCTTACGTGAGATATAAAGAGAGGAATGTGCATCAAGATATCTTAGGTGAGATATACAGAGAGGGATATGCATCAAGCTTTCGTAGGTCAGATATATAGAGAAGAATGTGCATCAAAATCGTAGGTGAGATATAAAGAGAGGAATGTGTATGAAGATATCGTACGAGAGATATAAAGAGAGGAATGATATAAAGACGAAGATGTCTTAGGTGAAATATAAAGAGAGGAATATGCTTGCTGATACCATAGACATTATTTGAAAACAGGAATGTGGACGAAGCCATAATAAATGTGATTTGAAGAAAAGGATGTGTTCGTAACTGTTGGTGGAAATTATGTTGAGAAATAAAGGGAAAATGTGTGTATATAAATTAAACTGGTTTCAAGTTGTTATCATATGTAGTTATTTTTCCACAGCCATTTGTGACTTACTTATTAACTTACCTTCGTATGAAAAGCATGGATCCATATTAACTGTGGTTTGATTAGAGAAATGTCCATGGACCTAGCAAAGATGGGTTTTAGTGATAGAGATTTGCACGAACCAAGACAAGTCAAGGATCGGCTAGGGGACATCATCGCTACTCACAAACCAGAACTCGATTCAGGAGAGAAGACACAAAGAACACTCATCGTTTTCTTACCTTCGATCTCGTCTCTGGAAAGTTCAGACTGAGGAAGAAAGCAAATGAATTTGAAAGCACAAGCGGTATTAGAGCTGATAGTGATACATTAACAGCAGGTAAAACAAAGGACCATGTTGCACCACTTTAAGGCGCACTGAGCATTTGGTGCTGGATCCATATTGTATAGACCAGTCGGTATCACGCCGGTCGCCTTTACTTCCCAAGACGTTTCCTGGTACTCATTTCAGGCTGGGTCAACCTGGCAGCCCGTGTCCACTTTAAACATTCGAACCCGTCGATAAATTATTAGACACAATAATAATAACAATCGAAGTCAAATTATTAGACACATAATAATAATAATCGAAGTCAAATTATTAGACACATAATTATAATAATCTAAGTCAAATCATTAGACACATAATAATAATAGTCGAAGTCAAATCATTAGACACATCATAATAATAATCGAAGTCAAATCATTAGACACATAATAATAATAATAATCGAAGTCAAATCATTAGACACATAATAATAATAATCGAAGTCAAATTATTCGAGACATAGTAACAAAAATAATTGAAGTCAAATCATTAGACATATAATAATAATAAAGGAAGTCAAATTATTAGACACATAATAATAATAATAATCAAAGTCACATTAACTAAACACATGGTGATCAGCTTGGCCGAATGGATAAGAGCGCTAGTTAACAAACATGCGATGTGTTGTGCCAAGGTAGAGGGTTCAACCCCTACACCGGCCAGTTGGACTAAAATGTTGACTTCTCGTCCTTGACTTGTGTGCGTAAATTACAGGTACCTCAGACATCTGAGTGGGTTTGCCTGATGGCGAAGAACACAGGTAATAGGTAAGGCTAACCCACACGCAAAAATGAGTCCAGTGCACTAGAAGCAGTAACACGTGTACAGGCTACGCTTAAATTCACAGTTAGCGAACGAAAACAAATTTAATGTGACAAAACGGTCATATAAAATTATCCAAGAAGGCAAGAGCAGATTAAAAAAAAAAAAAAAAAAACATACATTCCAAAGTTTAACCAGTGTAACCAACGACTTACAATAATAAAACAATCACTATCATCTCATCACGCAGCTAGTCCTTTGTAGACCGCCGCCCTCACTGGCGGAAAGAGTCTCGATCCTAGGCCAGTTCCCTTGTCTCATGCATTGTCATGCCTAGGGTGGAGGTCTTTGAATTCCTGGGTCTACTGTTGTATAAGTCGATCACCGCCTCTTCTTCCAAGAAGCACGCTTTCTAGTAATTTTCTTTGTACGTTGGAAACCACTCTTCTACTAGATCTTTGGCCCTCAACCTACTCACGCCAAGCCCTTTGTAGACTTCAGAACTTCAAGATGGGCTTGAGCCTGAGGTATTAAGGAATTAGTGCTGTCTCCGCGAACAATGTAGGTTAAGGTTTTCCTATTGCCCTCTTCAGAAGAAAAAAAAATCCGCCACCTTACAAAGGATTCGAAATCGGGTCTATCGAATGGTGGCCCGGCTTTCTAGCTACTCCACCAAAGTTCCTCCAATAGGTAGTTAAAACAAGAAAAGCAAAAGACTATTTTACACACCAGAAGGTGAACTGGACTGATGGTACTTGACCCATATTTTTATAGACCAATCGGCACGTAGCCGGCTTCCTGGCCTAGAGATTAGCACCTTTTCTCAGTAATCTCGTATACTCTCGTAAGTAACGTGACGACGGTGAGAATCAGCGGTGGTTCGAATCGCGTCGGTAACTTACGGGGTATGTGAGCCGGCCGCTCAGAAACAATGGCAAACTACTGAGCGTAATCTTGCCAAGAAATCAAAAATCAGCTGAAAGATGCTGATGTTGGCAGCGATGTCCTGTAAAGGATATGCAAACATTTTTAATTTTAATCGGCACTTGGTGGCTGATGTGGTCGCCTGTACTCCCCTAGACATTTCCTGGTAGCCATTTTAAGCTGGGTTGACCTGAGAACGTAGGTTAATTTAAAACATCGGCCTGGATCACACGAATTAAACCCGTCATCACCGGACACAGAGACGAGTGTCTAGCGATTGCTGTTTCCGCACAACAAAAAAGTCCCAAAGCAGAAGCCTGCTGTAGGTATGTCACGTGTTAGGGCATTCAGTGTTAGGGTTACATTTTTGTTTCATTCGGGAGACCCGGGTTCGAATCCCCTGTAAGGCGTGGAGTTTTTTTTTTTTTTTTCTGTCTGGGTCGAAAAGAAAACTCTAACCTGCACAGTCCGCGGCGACTGCACTAGCCATGCGGCCTTAATTCCTCAGGCTCAAGACATCCCTGTCCTACACCGCAATGTACTATAGGTAGTAAATGACTGTTTTTTGACAGTTACATTTTTGTATGTCGGAGTGTGGGGAGAATAGATGACCAGTCTTTCCCTCCTGTAGCGGATGTCGAGAGCTGACATGAAGCCCTTGTTCGACAGCGTTCGTGCCATTGTCAGCATAACTTTCTAAAGCTATTTTCCACGCCAGTAATCATAGCTGGCTGCTTGAGTTAGAGAAGTACAAGCCACAACGGAATTTGGTGTGTTCGCGTTCCTTCCAGAATGAAATCCGCCATTAACGGAGCGATTCCTGTATTCTGCACAGCGTATGCAGTTTAAAATGTGCATTTTATGATAGACAGTTTATAACAAACAGGAGTGTACTCTACTTAGATTTGTCATTTACTAGACATCAGGACAAGACTGGTGAAGTCGTGTATTTCTGCGCTATGAAAGTGAGAAATGTGTGACATTCAGGCACAATACTGTTCCTTTAACAGATTCTGTCCCAAACAACAAAAAGTACGTTTGGATAAAACAAAAGTGAATGACGGGAAATGGGAAGTAGGGGTGAGCGACAGTTGTGGCTTAAAAGTTGTTAATATGGTAGCAGACATGTTGTATTATAACGCACTGACAACATTTCAGCAATATATAAGCCTATGGCAGATACGGGAAGTCGCTTAAGACGATTAATCATCCCATGGCACTTGATCAGTTAAAAAGGAAATCCGTTGTAAAACGCGCGATTCGTTAATTCTACATGACGTGTGATCTTCAGTCTTTAACATTACATGTTTTGTATTTAAACAATTATCTTTTTCTATCCCATGCAGTTGTTACCAAATGGCGTTCATGACACTCTTCAGATCTCGGACCTTGGTGTTCTGGGTCAGTTTTATTGATGATATTATTCCATGCCTTAGACCATCAAGTATCGTTTCTCAGTGCTTTCTCTTTGCCTCTTATATCGTTGATCTTTCCGGTCGTCGTGATGTTCTCCAATGCCTCTCTTCGCATTATACCGTACGTATAACCACAAAAGTTCCGGACCCCAACATGGCGGTTAGGCATTGAACCGTTATGTCATCAGACGTGTTTATGCTTGTGGCTATTTTTTGCATTTGCATTTTCTTCATGTTGAACTGGCTGTACATGATTTCGTTGCCCTACTACTGAGTAAGTGCGTGACGCGACACTGTGAGCTGTGGGATTCGTGTGGAATGCTTTTACATCTCCCCGCTGTTGTTTGCACAGAACTTTTGATATTCACAACATTCGTCTAAGAAACCACATCTCTGTTGCCTCCAAGCTTTTCCTGATTTGTACGTTCAGATTCCAAGAGTCCCTTCCAAGCAACAGAACAGGTTCGAAATAACACTTCAGTACTCTCTTTCTGTTATTCATGGAAAGTGATTCACGCATCTTAAGATTTACCTTGGCCCGTTCAACGCGTATGGATGTCGGCGTGGCAAAGAGGTGTAGCGTGTTTAAACGTTCTCTTTTGAAGACGGCTTGGTGGGTTTGTTGGACACCCTGGTCAGTAGAACTTTAACGCTGAATGCACTGGTCAACTATTGAAGGTAAAATTGTCTATCAAATCACAAACAGCCAAACTAGTCTGAATGTGATTGCGACGCCTTGCAAACGACACCAAACTTTAAACATAGATGATATTCTTAATCTCTGTCATGCATCTTCCGTATAATGCTATGATTGACCGCAAATATTTGAAATTATAGTCTTGGTATAACATTTTTCCTTCTCTTGTTATATCACTTTTTTGGTGTTATCTTTTTCTTTAATATATCATTCTGTGTTGTCTTTATATAATAAAGTTGTATGTTCTTTACAAGGGTTACAATCAATTCCAGCATTTCTATCTGTTTGTGATTTACTAGGCAAATTTTATATTCGATAGTTTGTAATTGCTCCGGATGACCGACACTTATGCCATCGAAATCAACGCAAGACGGCCTGTTACCAAATTATCGGCAACTGATTTCGAAACCCTCGACTCGCTATGCTAGCTATATATAGTCATAAACATCAAATGGTTAGAGGATGTTTGTTGCTAATATGTAAGAAACATATACTCACAGCCATCTCGATGTACGAAGCGGTTGGAGCCTAAGGTGTGAGGATAAAGGTAGACCGAAAAGTTCTCAGCTCACCTCGGAGTCTCAGGTAAAAGTGAAGACAGAAACTGACTTTCTCCAGGTGAGCTCTGTGCAGCGCAGGTGAGTTCATTTTCTATCGCGGGGGTGTGGTAAGCTGCGGGAAGTAGAGGGGAGAGGAAAGAATGTAAGAGATGCATGCATTGTGTGGAAAGGCCAGCTTCACGTAGTGAGTAAACACACAGCTTGTGCCAAAGCAGATTGTGGCCACGTGGCTTGTGTAGCTTCGTCATTAACTTGTAGTATACTCTGGAGAACAAGCAGACAGCGATATATTTGCTTGCCTAAGAGCCGTTCATTGTGTCAGAAAATATACACGTGCAAACACAGTAACTGCCTCCGCAGCTACACACACGTACCTACTAAATGTATATCTGTCTGCACACCGTATACACACACATGACACATGCTGAATATAGGCAGTCAAGCAGTCAGATTGGTAGGTAATTAGCACGGCGAACATACAGATATTACAGATAAGCTTGTACTGATACGTCATACGGATATACATTGTTACTCACTCTCGTGCTCAGAGACGCTTCTTCTTCTTTAGGTTTATTGTCTGCAGCAGAAACTGGCGATCATGACACTTCAATACCCCCAGGCATTTTATATTTTGATGAAGCTGATGATGTTTGTATTATTATATGTTAAACATATGTTTAAGGTTTCCAATATAATATTTCGTTTTCTGTCTTCTTCTGCTTCTCTTGTCTAGTATTTTCCCGCACAAGGTTAATTACTCTATTCGGTCTCCTTTATTGATCTCTTTTCGCCTCCTCTCTCTCTCTCTCTCTCTCTCTCTCTCTCTCTCTCTCTCTCTCTCTCTCTCTCTCTCTCTCTCTCTCTCTCTCTCTTCTGCCCTTATCTCCCAGTGGAGCATAATCCCTCAACCAACTAACGCCAAGCCTTTCTATTCATTATCAACCTTCTTGCGCCAAGCCGTCCAAAATGTCCCTTTTCTCCTGCAGCTCGCTCAGTGTGCTCCCCATATTATTAATATTAACCATCTATGTCTCTTTCCCGCGTGATTTTGAGTTGAGACTCCCTATTCCCAACCATACCCCACTTCATCTCTCTCCCCCCCCCCCTCTCGCTCTCTCCCTCTCTCTCTTGTTTGACCTGTGGGTGTCAGAGAACATACTTCTGAGTATGAATCTGAGAGTGCAGAGGATGGCTCGCCCTAAGCATGTTAGATATGCCAGTTAGGTTATTTCATTGTCACTGAATAGATCAATATGTTTATTTCATTCTTCCTAGATAGGCCAGTTATGTTATTTCATGGCCCATGAATGGACCAATAAGTTTATTTCATGTTTGGAGTCCGAATACAATCACATAATATGCCTAAGAAGCACAGTGAATAGAAACACACGCACGCACGCGCACACACATTCACACATACACAGATATAGTTGAGTAGAGTCTTCATCAACGGAACAATAACAACAACAGCAACAACAACAACACAATAACAGACAGATAACACCAAGGTTGACTTATCTCAACATTCAGAGGTTTTCAAACTCGGAGTCATATTTTCTGTTTTTAATTCAAACTCTACGAAGAGCTCGGCAGCTTTAAATTCCTGTTTTAGATACCATTTATTTCATTCTTGCCAGATATGTCAGTTATTTTAATTCGTTGTTTCTGAATAGGTCAGTTAGTTGACTTCATTGTTACAGAATAAGCCAGAATCCCCTTGTACGCTATTCACATACAATGAAATAGCTGCTGAATTGTAGTATTAGCTCGTTCCACTTGTTCAATAAATATTGGAGACACAGATGAATGTAACTGTCGATTTCGTAAAATGACAGCTAAACATTTTGCTGCAAGATAGTGCAACATATGCGGAACAGAGATGATCATTTTGGCTCATACCTGCTCCATTTGAGAACAAACACTATGTAGATGTCAACAAGCTCATGTTAAATGTTGCATTCTTTAAATATATTCAGATTAATGTGGGAATGTGTATGGAGAAGAAAAAGAAGAAGAAGAAGAAGAAGAAGAAGAAGAAGAAGAAGAAGAAGAAGAAGAAGAAGAAGAAGAAGAAGAAGAATTAACTAAACACAGAGATTGTAATTCAACCATTATGCTACTGTAACACGTAACAAAAACATTGCCTGTTGCTGCGCTCTGCTGAAACGCGCGCACGCGTGTGTGTGCGCTCGCGTGTATGTGCGCGCGTGTGTGTGTGTAGAGATGGTTAATTAACATATTTATAAACCGTGCTGTGTTTGTGTAACGAAGTAAAAGTGCACATAAGTAAAGAGAGTTCTCGCCTGTTCCCACGTAACTGCATTGGCGTCGAGATTTGGCGCTGCGTCAGAAGCTGGAGTGTAGAGCAGAGACGCCACATCTGCAGTTAGTGAAACCCACCCAGTCTTGACTGCCCCAGCTGCAACTAGGTTTCCTTCGATATGCGCAGTCCAAATCACATTACTCTTTGGGCTATAAAAATCAAGCGAATGTATAACTTATCACTGACTTTCCCACTAAATACTTACACCCTGCCTGTTGACACGGTGGTTATCTGTGCGAATACCAACCGACTATTAAAAGTTAGTTGCATATCGGAAGCTATTAAAGATTTTTTAAAAAGACAAGATCCCAGACACCGAAGTCTTAGAAAGAGCGTCCATGCCCAGTATCAACACTCCATTATAATGAAGAATTAGATTCGCTGGGCTGGCCACTTAACTAGCATTCCAGATCACAGTCTCCCTAAACGATTTTTCTTCTGTGAACTAAGCAGTTGTAAACGCTCCCAAGGCACTGAAGATTTCACTAAAAGCTTATGGAATTCACCACGACACATGGGAGACTGCTGCCAAAGACTGAAATTCGTGGCGTACATTAATACGCAAGGGTGTAGTCACTTGTGAAGCAAACACGACTGCAAGAGCTGTGAAAAACAAGACTGGACAAATTTAAAAAAAAAAACTACAGCAGAAGATCTTCCTCCTGGAATGTCAAGCATTCTTTGCCCACATTGTCAAAGAACATTTCGAGCCAAAATAAGCCTTAGCAGCCGTCTTAGAATTCACGGCTCCAAACATTCAACCCCGCTGGATAAAATGAAAGGTCATCATCATTCTTGATGGACAAACACCAGTTGCATACCCTTTATATGACGTTACACTCAACTCCAGCATATTTGACTGTTTGTGATTTCTTAGCAAGTTTACGTTCAGTAGATTGCCACTTCTTTCTGAACGACATCACTCCTATTATTGTGTGAAAATTAACGCAAAGCAGTCTAATGCAAACTCTCCCGCAGCCGTGTTTCGAAAGCGGTATGCGGGATTACAAATTGCGTCCGTAACTCCTTTGCCACTGAACCGGCCGAATACCAATCAACATTGTGTTAATTGACGTTGTTTCCCAAACTGCCCCGGTCTAAACTGGGTGCTAGCGTATACGGGGGGAAGTCATTAAGTAACAGGGATTTTACAAATGAGCGCGAAATAGAAATGTGTTTGGGTGTGTGTGTGTGTGTGTGTGTGTGTGTGTGTGTGTGTGCGTGCGCGTGCGTGCGTGCGCGCGCATGTGTGTGTGTTATTTCTCAACATAGTCCGTCTGCCTGGCAACACGTGGAAACCTGTCCACTAGCTTTATTGTCTAGGAATAAATGTTTGGATGTGGCCTTACATTTTGCACCGCCGACATTACATTTTTGTCATCAGCAAACTTCTGACCCCGGAAATGTTCTTCAAGGGTCCAAACAAGTGAAAGTCCCATGGCGCCATGTCTGATCAGTATGCTGGATGTTTTAAGACCTCACATTTCAGAGCACATAGTGTATTCTCTGTATGCGCAATCGTATGAGGGTGGGCGTTGTCGTGCAGCAACAATACTCTTTTTGAGGGAAGTCCCCGGCGTTTCGATCGTTTTGGGAGCTTCAGTTTCTTCACTAGCATGTCGCTGTGTCAAGCACAAGTCACAGGTTCATACCTTTCCTGGGAGGTTAGCATGGCGGTTGGATAACAACGATCGTTCTTAAACATCCTGTGTGGTGATGCCGAGGTAGCGCATTCATCCCCAACATTGGTCAGTTGGACTAACATGTTGAGTTCTCGTCCTTGTCTTCGGGACGTAAATTAGAAGTACCTCAGAAGTCGTAGTGGATTCGCCTGATGGCGATGGACACTGGCAATAGGGAAAGCTGAAACACGCCAAAATCAGTCCAGTGAAATAGAAATAGTGGCACGGGTATGGTATACGCTTGCGTTCAAACGTTAAAAAAAAAAAAAAAACCTTTCCTGAAAATGCACCAATATAGGGCCCTTGATATGCCAAAAGGTGGTCATCATGAGGGTTTTTGTGTCTTGATTTTTTTCTAGATTGGAAAACACACACACACACACACACACACACACACACGCACACACACACGCGCGCGCGCATGCACAAACGGTCTCCATATTGAACCATCATCTTAGGTAGATTCCATAAGTTTTCAAACCCTCTGACCACAAAAAACGAATAGTGCCTCGTTGATCTTTCAAGGTGCAGGTCGATAATGGGGTAGTCATTTTGTAATCGCTATTGTGCATGCGAATACTGCTCTATTCTTACGATCCCTACATAGGGTATTGCTTAAGCGCCAGTTTGTGCCAGCTTTTTAGTTTTTTAGTTTTAGTCGTTGGATCAACATCATGGCACACGGTTTAACCCATAAGTGCTCCGTTTTCCTCCTAACTCAAACCTGAGTCTGGAGAACCGCAGCTCAATGCACGAACTCCGTTGCATCGGCGAGAATCCTGAAATACTTTGGGTAGATTTTTAACTCGAAATTTTTGCCCGGGCAGTGCCGTTAGGCTACTCTTGTTCGATTTCCAACTGCCAAGGGATTTTTTACGTGCCCAACAATACACACGGGCGTCCGATCTCACTACCCAGAGACCAGGGGAAATGTTCTTACTGGACGTCCAGGTGGATTTTTTAAAATAAATCCCGGTCCTCACCGGGGCCTGAACCCGGGACCTCCAGCACTCGAGGCGGACACCATACCTTGAGACCACTCAGCCCCTAAACTTATCCGAAGGATCCGAAGAGAATGTTTGCTGTCTCTGGAGCGGTCTCGGCTGGCAAAGATTAGTTTCATCTTCGTGCCAGGGCATGCTGGAGTACAAGGAATTGATCGGGCTGACAAGCTCGCAGGTGAGGCTACGGTGGAGGGCGCACGCGCCATGGACCAGGCTGACATTCTGAATGCTCTACGAGAAGTAAGACTTTTGCGTGAACCAAGGGATGACTGTGAATCTACAACCATGGCCAGACTGCGAGAACAGCAAATTAAAAGAGGGGTGGCCAAACAAGAACACGACGCATGAAGCCAAAGAAGATTGATAAACCAACACAGAACTGGTGTCGTTAGCCGCTACACGCTGCGGGATTTGCTGAGGAGGGGATCCGAGCACTTATGGACTGAATGGTTCGATGTGCAATGAGGATGATCTGTCGGCTAACTAGCTAACTAACTAACCACTAAGCAAAATAAAGTATCTACATACCGGATTAAGGGAAAGGGGTCACGCTGGACCTTTTCCCAATGTCGGATTTACCATGGACAGTACGGTGGAAAACTGCAAATGGCGCAGATGATCCAGAGCTACAAAATGGGGCTCTCACAATAAATATGTCCGACGTGCGAACAATATTTCGAAACAAAATTTTACTTGCAAGTTTTTTTTTTTTTAAATTACTGTTTACATATATATGGAGAGAGAGGGAAAGAGGGAGAGAGGGGGAGGGGAAGAGAGAGCGTGTGTGTGTGTTTGTGTGTGTGTGAGAGAGAAAAAGAGAGAGAGAGAGAGAGAGAGAGAGAGAGAGAGAGAGAGAGAGAGGGGGGGGGGGCAGAATCTGGTTAACATATTCAGTGCTAAACAGAAAGCAAGTTTGGTTGGACAAACCAAACATAAATGGCTGGAAATGGGAAGTATTGGTTTGTCACAGATATGACTTAACAATTGTTAATATGGTAGCAGGCATGTTGTATTACAAATAAAATTAAAGAGGGTTTCACACGGAAAACTTCTATATAAGAACCATTGACAGATACGTGAAGTCACTTAAGACGAATAATCATCCAATGACACTTAATCACTTAAGTACTTAGGAGCACACAAGATTTGTACCCAGTCCTGCCTGTATGTCTGTTTGTTTCTTTTCAAGTTAAAGATACTTGTTTTAATGGAGATACAATGAAAATGATACAAATGCTCATAATGTGACATAGTACATTATGTCTTCATAGGTTCAGAAAATATCTTGATTCTTTCCACTGTTTCTCAAGCTCCGCCCGGAGCCGTTTAAAAAAGTCATCATCTATGTTATCATCATCCCAGTTACCTTCCCACACGTTGATGATCACGGGTGTCTCTTCTTTCCCTGTCTGTTTGTAACCATGAAGGTGTTTCACGGGTAACGTGTATTGGTTAGATCAGTGGTTCTCAACCGGTGGGGAATCCCCCCCCCCCCTTATCTTCCAAAGGGGGGGGGGGGGATTTTAGGGTTTCCAGGAGGAATTAAGATTATTTCAAGATCGCATTAATACAAGAACCAATTACTTGATATTGTTTTTCCCTCTAAATTTTACGGTTCTGTACTTTTCGCCCTAATGAAATTCGTTTTATAACGTAAGTAGACCCGCAAATCACGTTTTATGTAGATGTCTAGACTTGTTCTAGTATGCGTTATTAAATTTAGCTTCCATTTTTATGTATATTGTGTAAGGGTGGGGAGGATTTATAGGGAGGAAATTCGAAAAGGGGGGGGGGGGATGACGTTCTGGACATATGGTAAAGGGGGTATGGGCCAAAAAAAGGTTGAGAACCAATGGGTTAGATCTTTCTTATTTTCGGGTACCGGCTATGACTTTCAGAGTGCACCCTGGACACGGCATTTGTGCGAACTGAGTACAAGGTGTTATTCATTGTCTGTGTTATTCCGTTAATTTATTAATTGAGGGATCTGTACTGGCCGTTGACGCTGTATTTACATAGCAATGCTGCTCTTTGGTTGTCTCATTACATGACAGAACCATTTGACTCGTGAATCATCACATCTTGCACATAGAGGCTTTTCCTAACTTCATCATATTTAGCTTCCCGTTAGCCACGAGTTGCGCCTCTAGAGACTAAGAGGACACAGGGCACAGCCTGTAAATTTCTGGGGACTTTGATAACCTCCCACAAGAGTAGTTAGAACCTTTAGCATGAGGGCAAATAACTCATAGCAGAATGTGATATTTTCATTATCAGGATCTTAGTTATGGACTTCTGCATCAATGTTCACACATAGCTGTGTTGTGCAGGTAGAGCATCAATCATAAATAAAATAATAATTTTAAAAAAATCCCAGCATCATCTTCCTCATTGAATTCTTTCAACATGAACTCGATTTCACACCAACCCTCCTTTGTCGCCTTTTTATGACATACGTTGCATAATCATTTACACTGTTACTGTTCTTTGATTCTCTGATGAGAGAGAGAAAGAGAGAGAAAGAGAGAGAGAGAGAGAGAGAGAGAGAGAGAGAGAGAGAGAGAGAGAGAGAGAGAGAGAGAGAGAGAGAGAGAGAGAGAACAAAGGGATTCTTTTTAGGCTGCGTTATTATTGTGCATGTTAGATGTGAGGGTCATAATTCTTGAAAACCTCTTATCTGGCAACTCTCAGTTTGCTAGCCAACCAGACAGATGAATGGGTTAATATAACTCATCGTCATCATCAAGTGCCCTGCCAGCCGGCCTAGGCGTTCTTGTCTCTCCACAGATCTCAGTCTTTTTGTTTTCTGGATCAACTCTGCTGCTGATATTCCCCCATGCCACTGTCTCAATCTATTCAGCATCATTTCTCTTGGCCTGCCACTGTCTCTCTTCCCCTTGATCTTTCCAGTTGTCTCGATGTTCTCCAATGCCTCTCTTGTTATAACATGATCAAAGAAAGGTGTTTTAAAATAACTACTAATTTTAATTTCTTGTGATTCCATTAATTTCTTAGTGTTATGAGAGCTAACTTCCTAGTGTTATGAAAGCTACTTTCCTGGTGTTATGAAAGCTAACTTCTTAGTTATGAAAGCTAACTACCTGGTGTTATCAAAGCTAACATCCTAGTGTCAAGAAAACTAATTTCCCTGTGTTATCAAAGCTAATTTCTAGTGTTATCAAAGTTAATTTTCTAGTCTTATGAAAGCTAATTTTTAAGTTTAATGAAAGCTAATTTCCGAGTGTTATGAAAGGTCATTTTCAAGTGTTATGAAAGCTTATTCCCTAGTGTTATGAAAGATAATTTCCAAGTTTTATGAACGCTAATATCTTAGTGTCATGAACGCTAATTTCCTAATGTTATGAACACTAATTTCCCAATTTCCTAATGTATTGAAAGCTAATTTCTTATTGCTATGAAAGCTAATTTCCTAGTCGTATGAAAGATAATTTCCTTGTGTTATGACAGCTAACTTCCTAGTGTTATGAAAGCTAATTATCCCGTGTTATGAAAGTTTATTTCCCAGTGTTATGAAAGCCATTTTCCTAGGGTTATGAAAGTTAATTTTTTAGTGTTATAAAAGCTAATTTCCCAGTGTTATAAAAGCTAATTTCCCAGTGTTATAAAAGCTAATTTCCTAGTGTTATAAAACCTAATTTCCAAGTGTTATAAAACCTAATTCCCCAGTATTATAAAAGCTAATCTCCTAATGTTATGAAACCTAATTTCCAAGTGTTATAAAAGCTAATCTCCTAGTGTTATGAAACCTAATTTCCAAGTGTTATAAAACCTAATTTCCCAGTGTTATAAAAGCTAATCTCCCAGTGTTATAAAAGCTAATCTCCCAGTGTTATAAAAGCTAATATCCTAGTGTTATGAAACTTAATTTCCAAGTATTATCAAATCTAATTTCCTAGTGTTATGCAAGCTCCTCTTCCCTTATTAACCCACGGACGATTCCTCTATTGTCAGCGGACTGTTTCAGCACGCGAGTTCAACTGTCTTGTAAAGTGTGCAGACCAGAGTTGAGAGAAAGTGGTAACTCCCTCGAAACAAACGCAATTCTGTGATCCTGTTTACGTGAATCAACAAATGCACCATCGTAGAAAAGAATAAGTGTATGCATCTATGCCTGCATTGTCTGTATTATCCCATATCTTAACCCAGATTCCACTGCAGACCCCCATTTACACGTATTTTCTATAGGTTTTCTTCTTTTTTTTTTCTTCTGTATGAGTACATAATGAAGGGGAAGGCACATTATTAACAGCATTGCGACCTGGTCTTTTAAGGACTTGCCAGCGCGAGACACGTGCGGTGTATGAATTTACATCTGCCGGGCGCGTGCTTGCAGACGGTAACCCCTCGCGTGCAATCAAAACCGTTGAGCAGCCAGCAAAAACCAGAATCCTTGCCTTCTGATAGCGTATTCCTGTCAAGTAATTTCTGATTGCTCGGAAGCCTGCAAGGTAAACGTGGGGTTTTCTAACGATTCAGAGGCAATAAAACATACATTTAGAGGTGTTAGCAAGAGCCAAGTAACTAAAACATATTTTAGACTTCAGAACACTAGCGCTGATTATAACTTCTTTCGAATTTTTAGAACAGGAACTCTCACCCCATTATATCTCTTAACAGGAATGTGGGACAGGCAAGCATACAGACAGGCAGGCAGGCAGGCAGACAGACAGACAGACAGGTGGACGGAGGGACAGACGGACGGACAGACAGACGGTCGGACAGACGGACGGACGGACAGACAGACAGATGGACGGAGGGACAGAAGGACGGGCAGACAGACAGGTAGATAGATAGATGGACGGAGGGACGGACGGACTGACAGAGAGACAGACGGGCGGACGGACAGATAGACAGACGGACGGCAGGCGGGAGACCAACAGACGGACAGACAGACAGACAGACGGACGGACAGGTAGATAGATAGATGGACGGACGGACGGACGGACGGACAGACAGACAGACAGACAGACAGACAGACAGACAGAAAAAACAATGGAAGAAGAAGATGGAGCATAAAACTACAATATGAAACAGTAATGGTTTAAACAGAGGCAATCACCAAGGATGATATGTGTATTGGATACACAGAATGGTGACAGTAAGAAATAAGCTTTTTTGTGTCCTTTCGGCATTCGTGTTTGGTGACCCTCAGGAACTCATTTTTGAATTCAAGAACTTATGCTATTATATATTTGCCAGGCGTGATGCCAGTCCACATCACCCATCGATTGCTGGCTGTTTTATACATATGTAGGGCGAGCACCATATATCCAACAACCCACTGGAGTGGTCAAGGTTCCTTTACTTACTACCCTCTTGTCTTCTTCTTCTCCCCATTATCCCAAGCGGGAGTCAAGAACTTTCAACCGACTCTTGCCAAGCCGTTCCATCCTTTGATATCTAATGCTATTCCGTTTTGTGTCCTTCACATTCTATTAATTTCGGTCTCTTAGTTTAGATCAACATCACGGCACACGGGTGTAACCCATAAGTGCTCCGTTCTCCTCCTAACTCAAACCTGAGTCTGGAGAAACTCAGCTCAGTGCACGAACTCTGTAACACCGGCGAGGATCGTGAAACACTTTGGGTAGATTTTTAACTCGAAATTTTGCCCGGGCAGCGCCGTTAGGCTACCCTTTTTTGATTTCCAACTGCCAAGGTATTTTTTTACGTGCGCAACAATACACACGGGCGTGCGATCTCACCAGAGACCAGGGGAAATTTTATTACTAGAAGTCCACGTGAAATAAATCCCGGTCCTCACTGGGACTTGAACCCGGGACCTCCAGCACTCGAGGCGGACACCATACCTTGAGACCACGCAACCCCCTCATTTCGGTTTCTCTTCTCTGCGTATTCTAGACCTCCATCTATTTCATTTGCCCTGTGAGTTCCAGAGAAGGCACTTTCTAGGTATACTATTACCAGGGTTTCTCAATGTGCTTTCTAACCAACCTCAGCGTCTTTTCCACGCCTCTAGATTCAATGTAACATTTTTATTCTCCTCATAAACCCCCGCTTTTTTCTGTCACACCATGTTAGTGTTTCTATTCTGCGGTGACACTAGTTAATGAGTTAATAAGGGGCTGAGTGGTCTCGAGGTATGGTGTCCGCCTCGAGTACTGGAGGTCCCGGGTTCAAGCCCCTGTGAGGGCCGGGATTTTTTTCACGTAGATTTCTTATAATAAAAAGTGCCCTGGTCTCTGGATAGTGAGATCGGACGCCTGTTTGTATTGTTGCGCACGTAAAAAATCCCTTGGCAGTTGGAAATCGAAAAAGAGCTGCCTGGGCAAAATTTCGAGCTAAAAATCTACCCAAAGTATTTCAGGATCCTCGCTGGTGCTACGGAGTTCGTGCACTGAGCTGAGATTCTCCTGACCAGTGTTGCCATTTTAGTGCTTTTCGCACTAAATTTAGTGCTTTATCAAGCCATTTAGTGCGAAAATATTGCTTTTAGCGCGGCTCGCAAATTTAGTGCTTCACAAAATTTTTTCGGTGCTTTTTGGTGCTTTTTTAGGGTGGATAAAAATTACTTTAAAAATCATTTTGGGAACACTAAAAAGGCGAATTTGAACTGAAGCGAGGGAGTAAAACAGTCTTAGTATGTTACCGCGCAATATTCAACTAATTTAACTCCCTTTAATACGATTTACCTGAAAGCGAACGCCATCTTGCAGACAAGTCCAAACGTCAATATATTAGCTTTTAATCGAGTTCATAATTTTGTGGTGTCTACATTATCCTTTCATTTAAGCTTATTTGTGTTTCACCATAAGCAAGAAATATTGTCAACATTTCAGAGAACAGTGGCTCAGTGACACGAGATTTCAAAAATGGTTGTTAAAGGGGATAATACTAAGTGTTTTTGCAAATATTGCAAATGTTCAATTGCAGCCAGGTTAAATGATATTGAGAGGCACAAGAATACAACGAAACATCAGAAAGTCGAACAACCATTCAGTACACAAAGGCAAACAACAATTGCATTTGGCAAACTAAAAGATGATGTCAAAGAAACAGAAGGATGCATGTCTTTGTTCATAGCTGGCCATTGTTCGCTTCGCGTTGTTGACCATTTAAGTGAACTCTGCAAGGTACACTTTGGTGACAGCAAAGGTTGCAAGAACTTTAAGCTTAGGAGAATTAAGTGCAGAGCAGTTATTTCAAATGTACTTGCACCATATTTCACAACAGACTTGACAGCTGATATTGGCAAAAATAAATACAGCTTATTGATTGGTGAGAACAATGACATTTCTGAAACTAAGCTACTTGGAGTAGCTATTAGGTACTATTCAGAGACAAGAAAGCAGTTTGTGGTTACTTACTTAGATTTAGTTGAACCATCCAATCAGCCATTGTCAGAATATTGCAGCAGTGGGTCGAACTCAGAACTCATTTTGATGTAGCAAGACTCAACGAGCGCTGTTATACAGCAGAACTTCTACATTCTATGTTTAGCGACATGAAAAACTATGTGTATCTCATATTTCTCAAGCATATTCTCGGAGAAGTTCAATGTGTGAATAAGAAATTCGAAGCAGATATACAGGATCCAACACAACTACTCAGCGATCTTGTCCAGCTCATTGATTCTATCAGTTCAAAGATTGCTATTCCTGGGGAAAAAATAACAGAAAGTGATGCTATTCAAGATTATTTAGATCCTAATCCCAATCTAGGTTATGGGTTTGAGAAAGAAATAGCAGACTACAAGTTTCCCGATGAGAAAGAAATTCGTGGAAGTGTCATCCAGTTTTTAATAGAGATATTGACACAGCTGCATTTACGTACACCCGATAACGTTCGAGTGTTGCAGTCCATGACATGTCTTAGTGGAAGTGAATTTCTACAGCCAATGAAGCCCTGTATATTGGATCTTGCTAAAATGTTTGTAGAAGATGCAGCTATTCTCACTCGCATCGATTTCCAGTGGAGAAAACTTCATCATATGCAGTGGACACAGACCTCTGACACACTTGGACTGTGGGCAGAAATAGCCTCATACAGGGATACCACCTGTGAAAATCCTTTCCAAGATTTTACAGATTTAGCTTTAACTGTGCTCATTTTACCTCATTCTAATGCGGACGTGGAGCGTATTTTCAGTCAGATGGCAGTTATAAAAATCAAAATTGCGGAACAGACTGAACACATCACTAGCCAGGAAGTGTACAAGTACACATCACTAGCCAGGAAGTGTACAAGAACACATCATTAGCCAGGAAGTGTGCAAGAACATATCACTAGCCAGGAAGTGTACAAGAACACATACCTAGCCAGGAAGTGTACAAGAACACATCACTAACTAGGAAGTGTACAAGAACACATCACTAGCCAGGAAGTGTACAAGAACACATCACTAACTAGGAAGTGTACAAGAGCACATCACTAGCCAGGAAGTGTACAAGAACAAATCACTAGCCAGGAAGTGTACAAGAACACATCACTAGCCAGGAAGTGTACAAGAACACAAAATTATGAACTCGATTAAAAGCTAATGTATTGACGTTTGGACTTGTCTGCAAGATGGCGTTCGCTTTCAGCTAAATCGTATTAAAGGGAGTTAAATTAGTTGAATATAACTGTCTGAGATAGAAGCAGTTAAAGTTATAACTGAGATAGTAAATGTCTGAGATAGAAGTAGTTAAAGTTATAACTGAGATAGTAAATGTCTGAGATAGAAGTAGTTAAAAGTATAACTGTCTAAGATAGAGGCAGTTAAAGGTATAAATGTCTGAGATAGAAGCAGTTAAAGGTATAACTATCTGAGATAGAAGCAGTTAAAGGTATAACTGTCTGAGATAGAAGCAGTTAAAGGTAAAACTGAGATAGAAGCAGCTAAAGGTATAACTGTCCGAGATAGAAGCAGCTAAAGGTATAACTGTCCGAGATAGAAGCAGTTAAAGGTATAACTGTCTGAGATAGAGGCACTTAAAACTATAACTGTCTGAGATAGAAGCAGTTAAAGGTATAACTTTCTGAGATAGAAGCAGTTAAAGGTATAACTGTCTGAGATAGAAGCAGTTAAAGGTATAACTGTCTGAGATGGAGGTCAGCATGGCCAAATGGATAAAAATGTGCGTTCTTGAACATCTGATATAGTAATGCTGAGGTAAAGGGTTCAAACCTTACACAGGACAGTTGGACTAAAATATTGACTTCTCGTCCTGGACTTGGGGACGTAAATTACAAGTAACTGAAGTCCGAGTGGGTTTGCTTGATGGCGAGGGACACTGATAACAGGGAAAGCTAACCCACATGCAAAATTCAGCCCACTACTACTGGAAGTAGTGTGTATGGACTACGATTGAGTTCAGAGCAAGCACACACAAAATCTCTGAAATAGGAGTAGTTAAAGGTATAATTGTCTATGATAGAAGCTGTTAAGGGCAGCGGCCTTACAGCTTCCTTTTTGCGATTTCGAACTACCTTGGGATTTTTAACATGCACACTTGCACATGGGACCTTTGTTTTTCTCCCCCTTATCTGAGAAGGCTAGGCATCCGATATCACGATACAAGAAACCAGGGGGCCATGTAATATCATGAGATGCCAGTGGGTTTTGGTGAAAATGCCCAGTCCCATGCTGAGATCGAACATGGAACTTTCTGGGCCTGACCTTCTGAGACCGTGACCTCTTACGATGATTTCCAGCTGTTGAGGACTCTTTAACTTTTTAAAGTTATGAGAGCAGGGATTTTAAAAATTAAATTCACCTAATATGGGTACTGCTGGTCTCCCTGGCCTAGGAGTTAATGTCTTTCTCTGTAATCTCGTATATTCTCATGAGTAACATAACCTGCGTGAGAATCGGTAGTGGTTCTCGCAGCGTTGGTAACTTACCGGGTATGTGAGCTGATCGCTCAGAAAGCAATGGCACACTACTGAATGTAATCTTGCCTAGTACATCAACAGCAGCTGAAAAATGCTGACGTTGACTGCTACGTCCTGTAAGGGATATGCAAAAAGAAATATGGGTACCAGAAAATGTCAATGATAGTAAATGTTGCCGGGTAGATAATGGCCGCATAACCCATCGAGTGCCAATTTGTTTATAAAACGGGCTAGTATCTTATACCCAGTACACGTCAAGACATGGAAAAGGATGCTTTATTTACATTTTTTAAAAATAGTTATAAGGTAATGTCAACTTTTTAAGAGAAATATAAATTGTCCAGTATCTCTACTTTTTACGTTTTTAAAATCAAATAACGATGTGAACTTTTTGATGTCCACAGAAATCAAGTTGTCCATGATGTCCCGCCGGAGAGGAACGAATTTTGGTGTGGTCTTACTTGCCACTCAAGTCGTGGGCTTTGGAATAGATAAAATACCCCCTGCCACTCTAGCCCTTATTGCTGGACAGACAGCAATCTTTCTGGATATGTTTCCAGAATACTTCCCAACATTAGAGACTGTGTGCCTCAGTCCGTTGGGTATGTTATAACAATGTGTGGGATGTATCTGCCTTAGCTGCCTTTGTAACATAGTTTGTAGCTTCGGAAATTTACTTATGTATAAAATTTAAATGTCAAAAGAAATAGAGGAAGACTGAATAACATATGGAGAAGCAGAGACAGAAATGAATAATGAGGGGTGGGCATGGATGGAGCAGCACAGGATAGCTAAGGACAGGATGGTCTGGCGTAAGTTGCTTAGGGCTTATGTCCCAATGGGGAATTAAGAACAAAAGATGTTTATACTGATGATCATATATTATATATAGTTAAGCATTTATTTGTTTATAAATTTAACATAGATATCACTTTCAACATATGTTTGTAGTCACCATTTTAACTGTAATGTTTGTATTCACCGAAGTATTTGAATGTTTCAGTAATTGATAATAAGGAATGGCAGAGATTAATCCTGGGTGCCCTGAGCCATGGATCTGACATGCATCTTTACTACAACATGCTAAGTCTTCTCTACAAGGGCAGCTTGTTAGAGAAGAGGTTTGGCACTGTATATTTTGCTTATCTCGTCAGCATTTTTACAGTTCTGACCGGCCTTGTGTTCATTGAAATAGAGCTTCTACTGGGTAATAACTTATCCTGCGCTGTTGGATTTTCAGGTAGAATATCTGTGAGCATGGCTTATGTGTTTGTGTTAGTTGAATTGTTTTATAGTTGTGTTTTATTCATCAATTAGGTTTGTTGATATTGGTTTGCTTTTTAGTAAAGAAACACTTTCATTGCAAACAGGTATAACTCTGTAACTTATGTGGAGTCAATCCTGATGCATGGAAGTGAATCTTGGACAATCAGCAGATTATTAAGGAAAAATTTATGTGGAAGCTGCAGTTTATTAGGATATTGATGAGAACATTATGGACAGTTAAACAGTAAAGAAATCTTAAAAAGACGTTAACTTACACAGAGAACTGGTTACTCGCATAAAAAAAAGATAATCCACATTTTTTCGGCACATGAGAAGCTGGAGTATATTGTGATAACAGGTAAACTGGAGGACATGAGAGACGGGAGACTAAGAGAGAAGATACTGGACAGTTTGACATCATGGCCTGGAGGAACATCTTTATCAGAATTGATTGGCAGCACAAGAGACAAAATGCTGTGGACAGACATGATGACCAATGCCTTTGTGGTGATGACCAATGCCTTTGTGGTCTGGACTATGAAAATAGCTCCAGTGCTGCAGTCTCCTTCTATGGATCACAGGTGGAAAATTTCAGTGCTGTGCCCATACCCTGTAGCACTGGCGAGGGTTCAGATGTGAGTATACTGGGATCACACTATAACAAAGCGCACACAGAGAGGACTAACTGACTCTGTTGGTTGAATATAAATGGAGTTTTATTTCATATTGATGACCACTACAAGAATCTTATTACAATTCCAAACTCAGGGTGACTTCTCTCTTCTAGTCCTAGATGTTTACTGACTGCCCTAACAACAAACTACGTCACGACTTGAGCATCTCTCTCCTCATCCCATCCTGATGCTCAAGCGTGCTGTAGCCTTGCACACCTAACTAATACATTCTGCTACACCTTCCTATGTTTTGAAAAGACTTTTTCCCTTCAAAAAGTCTTTACTCCTAATCCCTCTATACCCTCTCTTTGCTTTCACAACCCCTCTAATCTTCCCCCAAACCAACAATCTATTCGTAACTCTTTCCCCTGCCATATAGTAAACCACTATACATTCTTGTTCGTTCTTGGTTCCTTTACAAAATATATACATCATAAGAACAGCTCGTATAAATCATTATCGTACATTTGACATTATGAAATTCCTCACTCTTTCACAACACAGGATAGACAGAAAACAATGTAGTTAGAAAAAGTAAAGAAGGGGTGCGCACCCAGTTTGTGAAAAGTACAAGAAGTATAATAGTATAATGAATGAATAGTCAACACAATCCCATTTACCTCTCTTTCCCACGAAAAAACTTTTGTAGAAAGTTTTTTCTAAAATATATCTTATGAAATACATATCCGCTTACTATAAATTAAGTTGTTCTAAGTTTTCTCAACATATATATATTCAACATTTATATTGCCATCCACAACCTTGTCTATATTTCTGATATCTCATCTCCAACCACGAACCAATGTTCATATTCCATGAACATTTTAAATTAATTAACGCTGATTTTTCACAGCTCCTATATCTTTCCCCCTCACATCCCATGATATGCTTCCTTGTCTACCTATATATACCTCAGCTTATATGCTGCCATTCACAGTCTTCCCCCCCCCCCCCTTTCTTCTTTTTTTTTTTCTATATACCCAACCTTATATCTTCAAATAATGCTGACTTTAATGCAGCTCCTACTTTACTTTCTCATAGCCATCCCCGACCTATGTTTCTAATACTTCATATCCATAAGAACCTCTTCATGCCGATTATTACAGCAACTTAATATTCACAAAGAGAATGTGTCTCTCTATTAGCCCTCAGTAGTTTTATTAACTCTTTTCTGAACGAAGGGTCTTAAATAAAGCCCCATGTATTTTCTTTATTCTAGCCAACACCATAATTATTTAAAAATTAAACTTACTTAACTAAATTTGTAACATATTTACTAACAAGGTAACTTAACACACAAACAACTTAGCTAAATAAAATCAAAACAGGACATCATACACCCCAAATAGTTTTTTATACATATTTATGTTTCCCCTCATATTAACTAAAGATGTCAACTCATTCAAAGAAAAACACATTTTAAAATAATATAACATGCATTCTATCAAATCAGAAGAAAATATTCTAGTATTACCTAACACTACTGGTCTCTTTTACGGACCAATAGTTTGTACGCAAAAGTCTAAGAACACAATAACCCTATTCTAAAATCAAATAATAACAATCATTTTACAGGACCAAATCAAGCAAAAAAAAAAAACATATTATATATGAGGCATTAAAAGCTCAAATTCAATAAAAACAACTGTCTTCTCGCTAAAGAGAAGGTTTTCAAAAAAAAAATATAATTCACTTAGAATTAACTACGTAAAGTGACCCAGCAACCTTGGCCTCCTATACGAACCAATGTAACACATATCTATTCACACAAGTCATTCCATTATTTTTATAACCGAGAAAACACCACAACTCACTGCCAAGTATATATATCTGTTACCTACAGACCAATTCCTAACTTAAAACAATATCTGTTCTCTCAATAAAAGTCATTAACCAACAATGACCGTACTATCTACCAATAGAACTTGTGGTTCGGCACACCAATTGTTTCCCTTTCATTTGTAGCAACTTCTTAATCACTACCATTAATCACTGTATTTCTAGCACCAAAAACTTGTCTATTTACTATAGAGTACATCTACCTGCTGTACTATTGACTAAGAAAACTCAAGAAGTTGAAACATATGCTTCACTCGAATTTACATCTATATTAGTTATCTTAATACCTAACTACTCCTCAAAACCATTTATGAAAAGTATCAATAGAAGCCTTTTCCATTTCCACTGTCTCATATACTTCATCAAGTATCTCTTTCCTTTTTAAATCATGAAACTTATTTCTTGCTATCTGCAGTATTTTCTATCCATTTACTTCCTACGTTTCCACTTCTTCAATAACTCCAAGTTTCTTTGAATAAGTGCTATCTCTACACCAATATCTTCTTCTTCGTATAACTTATTAGTTTCTTCCATACTACTATTTGATTCTGACTTTTCATCCATTTCCTCTTCTTCATCTGTATGTCTCTCGCTAGCAGCCGCTAATTTCTTCCGTTCAATATCCCATCTAATTTGTCTATCATTATTTCTTAAGGACCTTTCTAGTAGAGGCATATCTTCACCGCTTGTTGAATAATCTCTGATTCTTCTCTGTCTTTTTACTTCTTTCTCTCTTTATCCATTCTTCTTTTCGTTGCTTGTCTAGTATTCTTAAATGGAGCACCTATTTCCTCTTCCATAGACTCTATACTATCATAATGATCATCCTCATTTACATTTTCTTCTTCTATCGTTTTCGGCATTGTCTGTTCTTGAGTATCATCGCACACTGGAGTTGTTATTAACTGATTTTGTACTGGATCTTTTCTAAAAGCTGGGGTTATTGTAGCTCCTCTGACGACTTGTTCATCTAAGTATCCGGTGTCTGAATAATAATTATTATTATAATTATTATTTCCCTTCTCATCCTCATCTCTTCTTAAGTGTTCGACGTGTGCCCTTGCCACATGTCCCGTGATCTGGTTCTTGATACTATACGATACATTTTCTAGCTTTTCCAAAACGTAATAACCTGGGACCCAACGAGCATCAAACTTAGAGTTCCTCCTATGCTTCTTGTAATAAACTCTATCACCCACTTTAAACTCCTGTAATTTTGTATTCACGTTTTTGTACTTTTTCTGTCTTTCTCTAGCTTTAATTATATTATTTATGCATTTCTTGTATGATAGTCTCTTGAAAGTCTACCCCCATATATTTCCGTCTTGGTTTTAACAGATTATCTATAGGTAGTATTGGTTCTCTCCCGTGTATTAAATAGAATGGTGAAAACCCCGTGCTCTCATTTTGATTTGTGCGTATAGCGCTAAGCGCAGGTCCTAGGAATAAATCCCAATCTTTTTCATGTTCATCGACAATCTTTGCTATAATATCGTACAATGTCCTATGTTGTCGTTCGTTCTTAGCATTTGAAGAAGGTCTATAGTATGAGGTCTTTACATGTTTTATATTCAAATCTTTTAATAACTTTTCGAACTTCTTATTCACAAATTCTTTACCATTATCCGTGAGTACAATCTGTGGACAACTAAACCTTGGTACGAATTCCTGTAAAAAAATATTAATGATAGTATCTGCGCTCTTATCTGGGATTGCATAAACTTCCGGCCAAAGACTGAAGACGTCCACCATATGAATTAAATATACGTTCCCTGATAATGTTCTAGGGTGAGGACCTGATATATCTAAACTAATTTTTTGCATTGGAAACGGAGGAATATCTGTATCTTGTAAGGGACACTTAATTGTTTTCATATTCCTTAATCTGCATCTTTCACACGTATCTACATATTTACAAGCAGATTTAAATAAGTTCGGCCAATAATATTTACTCGTAAGTGCTTTCACTAATTTATCACGACCGAGATGACCATTCTCATCATGATATGCTTTTAAAACTTCACCTTCCAAATGTTTTGGAATATATTTCCTTAGCTGTTCGTTCCTTTCACTCATATAATATAACTGTTCATCCTCTTGCAAAACTAAATAATTCTTCTTATATTTATTCTCCTCCGTTTCTTTTAATTTCTGTTTTATTTGTAAGACTTTTGGATCTAATTCTTGTTCTTCTTTCATATTAAATTGTGCTAAATGTGGGTCTTCTGCTCTAGGTTCAGACTCTTGATCCGATGGTAAACTCTCAAAATTTTCTCTGTTTATTATGGCAGAATCTAATATATTAACTTGCCAGTTTCGGTCGTCTATCTCCGGTTCACCCTCATCTTCTGTGTTTCCGGATGACTGTGGATACGGGATCCTAGACAATAAATCAGCACATGTGTTAATCCTACCTGGTATGTATTCAATTCTTGTATTGTATCCCTGTAGATTCAATGCCCACGTCTGTATTTTCCTGTTCTGCACTGGAGCTTCTAACAGAGATTTTAAAAGCATGTGGTCAGTTCTAATAGCAAAATTTGCGTTATGTAAATAGTAGTTAAGTTTCTGTAGAGCATAATGAATAGCATACGCCTCTTTCTCGATAGTCGACCATTTGCGCTGAGACCTGCTAAGTTTATGAGACAAGAAATAGATTGGCCTTTCATTTTTAACCCCTGGTATTCCAGATTCTTTTCCTTCATATGGTTGAACCAAACAGGCTCCTATAGCATTATCGGAAGCATCTGTATATAGTACTAGCTGTTTATTCAAATCTGGATGCGTCAATAGTTGTACCACTGTTAAGCTGTTTTTTAAAAACTCGAACGCTTTTTGACACTCATCATCCCACTTAAATCTAGCGTATTTTCCAGTTAAATTAGTAATAGGTTCTGCTATCTTTGAGAACCCTGGAATGAACCGCCTATAATACCCACAGGTTCCAATAAACGCACACACTTCTTTTACGTTAGTTGGAGGAGGTAACTCTTTAATAACCTTTATCTTGTCTTGGTCTGGTTTAATTCCGTCTCTATTAATAATATACCCCAAATATTTTGTTTCTGTTTTTAAAAACTCGCATTTACTAAGCTTCAATTTAACATCATGTACTCTTAATCTGTCGAATACTAATCTTACATGTTTTAAGTGGTCATCCACATCCCCTGCTGTATAGATTAGAATGTCGTCTATGTATGCCAATGCAAACTTTTGCATACCCTCTAATACCTCATTTATTAACAGCATGTAGTGAGATGGAGCCGTTCGAACCCCGAATGGCATTCGTAAAAATTCGTAAGAACCCATATGAGTACAGAAAGCACTTTTCTTTTGAGCATCTTCCGACATCGGAATACACCAGAATCCTGATCTTGCGTCTAGTGTTGTAAAAAATGTAGAGCCATTAAGCAACCCCAAAATATCATCAATCACCGGCAATGGGTACGCTACATTCTTAGTGATTTTGTTCAACGCCCTGTAGTCACAACAGAATCGATGTGAACCGTCAGGTTTTGTCACAATTACAATCGGAGATGACCATTCTGACTTCGATCTTGTTATTATTCCTGCTTTCAACATATCTTCTATTGCCTTTTCAACAATTTCTCTATTCCTTAAGGGAGTTCTATACGGTTTTAAACTAATTGGTGGATGATTTCCCGTATCTATTTCCATTGTAACTGTTTTTGTCCTTCCCATTTCTAAATCATTAATTGCGAATACATCCTGATTTTCTTTTATAAGTTGTTCTAATACTTCCTTATTTTCTGGTGGAGCCTTTAACTGTGTCAACAATTCTTGTTCCCTTGTCATTTTGTCTAATGAATGTATTTGGGCTATATTTCTTCTGAATGGATGGATCAATTCATCCTTCTGCACGTTCCCTTTTCTTCCGCGTCTGCGTCTGTTATTAATTCTTTCAGTAGGAGTTTCTGAATAGTTTGTTCCCGGCATTTTTACCCTATCTGTTACTAATATGTCACTAATGTTATGTTCTAGTTTGGCTATTACACATCCTCTGTATAGTCTAATTTCTCTACCTGTGTTGTTAATAATCATCACTGGAAAGGTTAAGTGTTTATCTAATGATATTATTCCATCCGGGACTTCTAGACCAGGCTCATCAATTACTTCCTTTTGCAATTCAGTGATTCTAACTGTGTGTCCTGCCACATAGTATGGGTTTCTCTTTACCTTTGCTTGTATCAAATTAACCGACTGTGGTTTTAACGTCGTAGACATTTTAACTCTAACTAGTGCTGATATATGCATGTCTTCTTCCATATCTACATATACGTCCTTGAATTTTAATTTGTGTAAATCAAAGAAAAGTCTTATTCCATTTTTTAATAAAAAATCTCTTCCTACAAGCATATTTCTATTTAAATCTTTCACTACATGAAAAAGATGTCTTACGTTGATCCCTCCTAATTTAAAATTGATCATTGTTTGTCCAATTACTTGTAAATTCTGTCCTGTAACAGAGTGAAGATTATTATGACTCTTAAATATTCTACAATTTCTCATTATTTTATATAAAAAACTTTCTTTAATTACACTAACCTGAGCTCCTGAATCAATTAATGTACGAACTCTATATTTTCCTATTTCTATTATACATGAGCTAGGATCTGTTTTATTTTCCGTAAACTGTTTGATTTCATCTAGTTGAAAGTATTCTCTACTCGTTCTACTATACCTGTTATTAACATATTCTTTAAATCTTGGGACCTTGTTATTTTCCCTCCTACTGTAGGTCCTATTTAATAGGTAGGGCGCCGGTTTTCCTGCGTTCTTGTACCTGTAAAATTTATGTGTCTATCTTCAACATTCCTATTCAACCTGCTATTGCCATTTCTACTTTGTGTATTCGACTGGACACGCCTGTTACCACAAAAGCGAAACCCGTGTCCGCGTTGACCACAAAACCAACAGACTATATTTGTGCTATTTGTGTTTCCTACTGTCTCACTTGTAGGATATCTCCTTTGTCTACTTCCATCATAAGCATTTCTATTACTACCTTGTAACGTCTGTATACTTCCTCTCCTAATCCATCCGAACCTTGTTTGTCCTATCTCCATAGGCTCTTCAATCCTGTCTTCTCGACTAGTTCCTATTTCTCGCCCTGTTCTCAATCTAAATCTACGTCTCAAATTTTCTTCCTGTACCGCAATATCTACAGCTTGTGATAACCTCTCGGGATTTTCTCTCATCAACTTAAACTTCAGTCCATCGGATTTTATGCCATCTACAAAAATCCCGACTAACATCCTCTCCACCTCTTCTCCTCGTACATTCTGTCCTAAGAATGTCTCTTCAGTCAAGTTAATCAACCTATCGCTGAACAATTGTACCGTCTCTCCAGTGTTTTGTTTAGACTGTCTTAACACCGAAAATGCATGTTGTGGGTCCGTTATTTCCGCGTACTTATGGGCCAGGTCGTCTTTGAACTGTTCCCATGTCTCATCTACTCTAGCCTCTAATTTTCTTCTGATATGATCTGAAACCGGTTCTGTTGCTGCTTGATAAGCAAGTTTCATTTTCTCTTCATCTGATGCTGACACCAAATATGCATATTTCTCTATGGAAGTTACCCACTTCTTAAAATCTCTTGCTTGTCCGCTAAACTTAACAATTTCAGTTGTCATTCCTTGTTGTTTCATGACTGTGTTAAGTCTATCTATCACCGTTCCTACCCCCGTCAAAACTTGTGCCAATGAATCTTGTTCTGTCATACTGAAATACTTCTGTATACCCTAATAAAATCAACTTTACATTTGTAACCAGCTAATTTAAAGATATGATCGTATTTACTTTACACAATAAGAATTGTTCAAGCAGTCAATGGTATCTAAAATGATATTTAAGGTTTATTAATTACCATTAGCTCTGCTCCCGATCCAAGAAAGACGGATTCCTCTATGTTCGCTGAAAGTTTTCTTGTCAGGTAGAACTCAAACGATAGGAGTCTGTGTTAGTTGAAATGCCCCTCCAACCGATCACGTACTTCAGGGAGTTTCTTCTTCGAACGCTTCAGTAACTTCAGCCCCTGGTCGGGCCCCTACCAGATTTCTGGCTTCTTTTCACCCCGAATAGGGCACATCAAAGCGACGACTTGAAAAACCAGAGTAGCTCAGTAAAGCGATTTAACTTTGGGTCCCCTCTTCAGCAGGTCGGCAGCCCAGTCCGCCCAACCACCTCCGAGGGTTCCCTAACAACATCGCCTGTGTTGAAAGCCTTCTAATTTCTTCTTATTTTTCAAATGAGCGATTGACTTGTTTGACTTATTCAAGGTCACGCTTCAACGGCTTTCAGTTCGCTCCAGGCAATCTTGATGCAGAGTAGATATTATTCTCTCAGTATAACGTCTCCACTGGACTATATTTGCCTTCAAGTTTCTTCTTCTTGAGCCTCTTGTTTCGCAGGAGCCCGAGAAAACGTGCTGGTTGTTCCTATTCTTTTGCTCAGTAGGATGGTGACAATTGCACGCACTGCAACCCGTTATGGCAAGCCGGTTTTCATACCTCTCCTGACAACAACCGCCTGTACAGCTAGGATTCTTGATAGCAGGTCCGTACAGCGAGGTTCACTGAAGAATACTTACAGACAACCACCCCTAGCCGGGCTTTTGGCTGCTGTAACTCTCACAGACGACGTAGTGGCCATTTATTAAACTCGTTTTACGTTCAATATGAGTGTAGAACTGTGCCGTAATCCTGTCTTCGGGCAATTGATACGAGCAGCACAAAGATCTTCAAAATTTTGGAGCTACTTCGACGTGTTATTTCGATGTGTCGATGCAGACAGTGTTTTGAGATTCCGCAACAACCCAACTAGGAATCCTGGTCACGGCACCATTTCGTCCTTTATAACAAAGCGCACACAGAGAGGACTAACTGACTCTGTTGGTTGAATATAAATGGAGTTTTATTTCATATCGATGACCACTACAAGAATCTTATTACAATTCCAAACTCAGGGTGACTTCTCTCTTCTAGTCCTAGATGTTTACTGACTGCCCTAACAACAAACTACGTCACGACCTGAGCATCTCTCTCCTCATCCCATCCTGATGCTCAAGCGTGCTGTAGCCTTGCACACCTAACTAATACATTCTGCTACAACACATGCTGTAAACATTCTTATTTTGGGTGACTTTTTCTAATTTTGAAATTTGGTCTGGGCAGCAACTTCTCACTTTCCACATGCCAAGGATTGTTAACATGTGCAACATGCACATAGGTCCTAGGAGTTGTTCAGCCTTGTCCAAAAGGAATTTAAATAGTGTCAGCATTGTTTTTCTGATCTGGCAACTTCTGCAGTTTGTCTTGTTCCAGACGTATTGGCGTTACTTTTCCTCTGGAGTAAACTAGGCAGGCCGAGGTAGGGATCATGCTGTATGGACAACACATGCTCTCTACAAGTCATCCCAGGCTTTGTGCTATGAAGAGGTATAACTCCCTCCCTGTACAGATGGGTAAAAGATCTCTGGGTCGGCCGCTACTATGGTACAAAGATGTGTGTAAGCGGGACATGATTGATACTGGCATTGATATTGCATCTTGGGAGCAAGTCACGGCTGATTGTGTTGCATCGTGGGAAAAGATCAGGGATGGAATAAAAACAAAGGAGAAGATGACTGCAAATAGCTCACACACTGAGCATGTGAGACATCAGATGATGAGTGATGGTGGAAATGACCATGTGGACAAATGCTTACTGCGCAAATTGGTCTGTTCAGTCACATTCACTACCGCCATGGTTGTAGTTATTATGCCTTTTTTTAAACACAATATAACAAACTATCTTCTCTTAAGATGGCAAGGTGCCAGTAATATAGGGTATATTTTTAATTGATTGTGCAGTGTTTGAAAATATTGCCGGTCCAAGTTTTGTATTCACCCTCTGTAAAGTTCATGCAACATAATAGGTAAATACAAAACTTGGACTGGCAATGTTTTCAAACACTGCACAGTCATTAACAATACACCCTGTAGTTGTAGCATGTCTGACAAGATCTGTTGTAGAGTAGTGGTTATTCTCGGTAGCTGCGACTCCATTTAAGGGGGTTATCATTGTGCCTCACTGTTATTTCACAATATCTGTTGTGAGTGGTTATGCTATGTTATAAATGGCTACATTACCTAGTTTATAAATACAAGACCTTCAGAGGATCTACTGCCCAGGTCAGCAGGGATCTACAATAATGAAATAGCTGATGTTCAGCTTCAACAGCACCAGTTGTTGAGAATACTGAGAATGAAGAAGGACATATAACGTGCCTCACATATAACATGCTATGGCAGACCAACATAAAGGTTGGTTATGACATGTGGCATCTTGTGTGGAGGCATATACTGCACACATGGACAGTAAGGGTGGGAGGTCAGCATGACCGAATGGGTAAGAGCACCTTTTCTTAAACATCTGATGTGCTGATGCTGAAGTAGTTGCTTCAACCCCTACACCGGTCAGTTGGACTAAAATGTTGACTCCATGTCCTTGACTTGGGGATGGAAGTCATGGTTTCTGGAATAAGAGGCAGCAGTCAGCCAGCAGGCAGATGGACACAGGACATTGCAGACACTTTGGGCTTGAGGGTGTGTGAGACAGGAGTCAGCCAGCAGGCAGATGGACAGGACATTGCAGACACTTTGGGCTTGAGGGTGTGTGAGACAGGAGTCAGCCAGCAGGCAGATGGACACAGGACATTGCAGACACTTTGGGCTGGAGGGTTTGTGAGACAGGAGTCAGCCAGCAGGCAGATGGACACAGGACATTGCAGACACCACGGGCTTGAGGGTTTGTGAGACAGGAGTCAGCCAGCAGGCAGATGGACACAGGACATTGCAGACACCTTGGGCTTGAGGGTGTGTGAGACAGGAGTCAGCCAGCAGGCAGATGGACACAGGACATTGCAGACACATTGGGCTTGAGGGTGTGTGAGACAGGAGTCAGCCAGCAGGCAGATGGACACAGGAAATTGCAGACACCATGGGCTTGAGGGTTTGTGAGACAGGAGTCAACCAGCAGGCAGATGGACACAGGATATTGCAGACACCTTGGGCTTGAGGGTTTGTGAGACAGGAGTCAACCAGCAGGCAGATGGACACAGGACATTGCAGACACTTTGGGCTTGAGGGTGTGTGAGACAGGAGTCAGCCAGCAGGCAGATGGACACAGGACATTGCAGATACTTTGGGCTTGAGGGTGTGTGAGACAGGAGTCAGCCAGCAGGCAGATGGACACAGGACATTGCAGACACCATGGGCTTGAGGGTGTGTGAGACAGGAGTCAGCCAGCAGGCAGATGGACACAGGACATTGCAGACACTTTGGTCTTGAGGGTGTGTGAGACAGGAGTCGGCCAGCAGGCAGATGGACACAGGACATTGCAGACACTTTGGTCTTGAGGGTGTGTGAGACAGGAGTTAGCCAGCAGGCAGATTGACACAGGACATTGCAGACACCTTGGGCTTGAGGGTGTGTGAGACAGGAGTCAGCCAGCAGGCAGATGGACACAGGACATTGCAGACACCATGGGCTTGAGGGTGTGTGAGACAGGAGTCAGCCAGCAGGCAGATGGACACAGGACATTGCAGACACCATGGGCTTGAGGGTGTGTGAGACAGGAGTCAACCAGCAGGCAGATGGACACAGGACATTGCAGACACCTTGGGCTTGAGGGTTTGTGAGACAGGAGTCAACCAGCAGGCAGATGGACACAGGACATTGCAGACCCCTTGGGCTTGAGGGTTTGTGAGACAGGAGTCAACCTGCAGGCAGATGGACACAGGACATTGCAGACACTTTGGGCTTGAGGGTGTGTGAGACAGGAGTCAGCCAGCAGGCAGATAGACACAGGACATCGCAGACACTATGGGCTCGAGGGTGTGTGAGACAGGAGTCAGCCAGCAGGCAGATGGACACAGGACATCGCAGACACCATGGGCTTGAGGGTGTGTGAGACAGGAGTCAACCTGCAGGCAGATGGACACAGGACATTGCAGACACTTTGGGCTTGAGGGTGTGTGAGACAGGAGTCAGCCAGCAGGCAGATGGACACAGGACATTGCAGATACTTTGGGCTTGAGGGTGTGTGAGACAGGAGTCAGCCAGCAGGCAGATGGACACAGGACATTGCAGACACCATGGGCTTGAGGGTGTGTGAGACAGGAGTCAGCCAGCAGGCAGATGGACACAGGACATTGCAGACACTTTGGTCTTGAGGGTGTGTGAGACAGGAGTCAGCCAGCAGGCAGATGGACACAGGACATTGCAGACACTTTGGTCTTGAGGGTGTGTGAGACAGGAGTTAGCCAGCAGGCAGATTGACACAGGACATTGCAGACACCTTGGGTTAGAGTGTGTGTGAGACAGGCGTCAGCCAGCAGGCAGATGGACACAGGACATTGCAGACACTTTGGGCTTGAGGGTGTGTGAGACAGGAGTCAAGCAGCAGGCAGATGGACACAGGACATTGCAGACACTTTGGGCTTGAGGGTGTGTGAGACAGGAGTCAGTCAGCAGGCAGATTGACACAGGACATTGCAGACACTTTGGGTTTGAGTGTGTGTGAGACACGCGTCAGCCAGCAGGCAGATGGACACAGGACATTGCAGACATTTTGGGCTTGAGGGTGTGTGAGACAGGAGTCAACCAGCAGGCAGATGGACACAGGACATTGCAGACACTTTGGGCTTGAGGGTGTGTGAGACAGGAGTCAACCAGCAGGCAGATGGACACAGGACATTACAGACACTTTGGGCTTGAGGGTGTGTGAGACAGGAGTCAACCAGCAGGCAGATGGACACAGGACATTGCAGACACCATGGGCTTGAGGGTGTGTGAGACAGGAGTCAGCCAGCAGGTAGATGGACACAGGACATTGTAGACACCATGGGCTTGAGGGTGTGTGAGACAGGAGTCAGCCAGCAGGCAGATGGACACAGGACATTGCAGACACCTTGGGCTTGAGGGTGTGTGAGACAGGAGTCAGCCAGCAGGCAGATGGACACATGACATTGCAGACACCATGGGCTTGAGGGTTTGTGAGACAGAAGTCAGCCAGCAGGCAGATGGACACAGGACATTGCAGACACCATGGGCTTGAGGGTGTGTGAGACAGGAGTCAGCCAGCAGGCAGATGGACACAGGACATTGCAGACACCATGGGCTTGAGGGTGTGTGAGACAGGAGTCAGCCAGCAGGCAGATGGACACAGGACATTGCAGACACCATGGGCTTGAGGGTGTGTGAGACAGGAGTCAACCAGCAGGCAGATGGACACAGGACATTGCAGTCACCTTGGGCTTGAGGGTTTGTGAGACAGGAGTCAACCAGCAGGCAGATGGACACAGGACATTGCAGACACATTGGGCTTGAGGGTTTGTGAGACAGGAGTCAACCTACAGGAAGATGGACACAGGACATTGCAGACACTTTAGGCTTGAAGGTGTGTGAGACAGGAGTCAGCCAGCAGGCAGATGGACACAGGACATCGCAGACACTTTGGGCTTGAGGGTGTGTGAGACAGGAGTCAGCCAGCAGGCAGATGGACACAGGACATCGCAGTCCCATGGGCTTGAGGGTGTGTGAGACAGGAGTCAGCCAGCAGGCAGATGGACACAGGACATTGCAGACACCTTGGGCTTGAGGGTTTGTGAGACAGGAGTCAACCTGCAGGCAGATGGACACAGGACATTGCAGACACTTTGGGCTTGAGGGTGTGTGAGACAGGAGTCAGCCAGCAGGCAGATGGACACAGGACATTGCAGATACTTTGGGCTTGAGGGTGTGTGAGACAGGAGTCAGCCAGCAGGCAGATGGACACAGTACATTGCAGACACCATGGGCTTGAGGGTGTGTGAGACAGGAGTCAGCCAGCAGGCAGATGGACACAGGACATTGCAGACATTTTGGTCTTGAGTGTGTGTGAGACAGGAGTTAGCCAGCAGGCAGATTGACACAGGACATTGCAGACACCTTGGGTTAGAGTGTGTGTGAGACAGGCGTCAGCCAGCAGGCAGATGGACACAGGACATTGCAGACACTTTGGGCTTGAGGGTGTGTGAGACAGGAGTCAAGCAGCAGGCAGATGGACACAGGACATTGCAGACACTTTGGGCTTGAGGGTGTGTGAGACAGGAGTCAGTCAGCAGGCAGATTGACACAGGACATTGCAGACACTTTGGGTTTGAGTGTGTGAGAGACACGCGTCAGCCAGCAGGCAGATGGACACAGGACATTGCAGATACTTTGGGCTTGAGGGTGTGTGAGACAGGAGTCAGCCAGCAGGCAGATGGACACAGGACATTGCAGACACCAATTAGCTTGAGGGTGTGTGAGACAGGAGTCAGCCAGCAGGCAGATGGACACAGGACATTGCAGACACTTTGGTCTTGAGGGTGTGTGAGACAGGAGTCAGCCAGCAGGCAGATGGACACAGGACATTGCAGACACTTTGGGCTTGAGGGTGTGTGAGACAGGAGTCAGTCAGCACGCAGTTTGACACAGGACATTGCAGACACTTTGGGTTTGAGTGTGTGTGAGACACGCGTCAGCCAGCAGGCAGATGGACACAGACATTGCAGACATTTTGGGCTTGAGGGTGTGTGAGACAGGAGTCAACCAGCAGGCAGATGGACACAGGACATTGCAGACACTTTGGGCTTGAGGGTGTGTGAGACAGGAGTCAACCAGCAGGCAGATGGACACAGGACATTACAGACACTTTGGGCTTGAGGGTGTGTGAGACAGGAGTCAACCAGCAGGCAGATGGACACAGGACATTGCAGACACCATGGGCTTGAGGGTGTGTGAGACAGGAGTCAGCCAGCAGGTAGATGGACACAGGACATTGCAGACACCATGGGCTTGAGGGTGTGTGAGACAGGAGTCAGCCAGCAGGCAGATGGACACAGGACATTGCAGACACCTTGGGCTTGAGTGTGTGTGAGACAGGAGTCAGCCAGCAGGCAGATGGACACATGACATTGCAGACACCATGGGCTTGAGGGTGTGTGAGACAGGAGTCAGCCAGCAGGCAGATGGACACAGGACATTGCAGACACCATGGGCTTGAGGGTGTGTGAGACAGGAGTCAGCCAGCAGGCAGATGGACACAGGACATTGCAGACACATTGGGCTTGAGGGTTTGTGAGACAGGAGTCAACCAGCAGGAAGATGGACACAGGACATTGCAGACACTTTGGGCTTGAGGGTGTGTGAGACAGGAGTCAGCCAGCAGGCAGATGGACACAGGACATCGCAGACACTTTGGGCTTGAGGGTGTGTGAGACAGGAGTCAGCCAGCAGGCAGATGGACACAGGACATTGCAGACACCTTGGGCTTGAGGGTTTGTGAGACAGGAGTCAACCTGCAGGCAGATGGACACAGGACATTGCAGACACTTTGGGCTTGAGGGTGTGTGAGACAGGAGTCAGCCAGCAGGCAGATGGACACAGGACATTGCAGATACTTTGGGCTTGAGGGTGTGTGAGACAGGCGTCAGCCAGCAGGCAGATGGACACAGTACATTGCAGACACCATGGGCTTGAGGGTGTGTGAGACAGGAGTCAGCCAGCAGGCAGATGGACACAGGACATTGCAGACACTTTGGTCTTGAGGGTGTGTGAGACAGGAGTCAGCCAGCAGGCAGATGGACACAGGACATTGCAGACATTTTGGTCTTGAGTGTGTGTGAGACAGGAGTTAGCCAGCAGGCAGATTGACACAGGACATTGCAGACACCTTGGGTTAGAGTGTGTGTGAGACAGGCGTCAGCCAGCAGGCAGATGGACACAGGACATTGCAGACACTTTGGGCTTGAGGGTGTGTGAGACAGGAGTCAACCAGCAGGCAGATGGACACAGGACATTGCAGACACTTTGGGCTTGAGGGTGTGTGAGACAGGAGTCAACCAGCAGGCAGATGGACACAGGACATTGCAGACACCTTGGGCTTGAGGGTTTGTGAGACAGGAGTCAACCAGCAGGCAGATGGACACAGGACATTGCAGACACCTTGGGCTTGAGGGTTTGTGAGACAGGAGTCAACCTGCAGGCAGATGGACACAGGACATTGCAGACACTTTGGGCTTGAGGGTGTGTGAGACAGGAGTCAGCCAGCAGGCAGATGGACACAGGACATCGCAGACACTTTGGGCTTGAGGGTGTGTGAGACAGGAGTCAGCCAGCAGGCAGATGGACACAGGACATCGCAGACACCATGGGCTTGAGGGTGTGTGAGACAGGAGTCAACCTGCAGGCAGATGGACACAGGACATTGCAGACACTTTGGGCTTGAGGGTGTGTGAGACAGGAGTCAGCCAGCAGGCAGATGGACACAGGACATTGCAGATACTTTGGGCTTGAGGGTGTGTGAGACAGGAGTCAGGCAGCAGGCAGATGGACACAGGACATTGCAGACACCATGGGCTTGAGGGTGTGTGAGACAGGAGTCAGCCAGCAGGCAGATGGACACAGGACATTGCAGACACTTTGGTCTTGAGGGTGTGTGAGACAGGAGTCAGCCAGCAGGCAGATGGACACAGGACATTGCATACACTTTGGTCTTGTGGGTGTGTGAGACAGGAGTTAGCCAGCAGGCAGATTGACACAGGACATTGCAGACACCTTGGGTTAGAGTGTGTGTGAGACAGGCGTCAGCCAGCAGGCAGATGGACACAGGACATTGCAGACACTTTGGGCTTGAGGGTGTGTGAGACAGGAGTCAGTCAGCAGGCAGTTTGACACAGGACATTGCAGACACTTTGGGTTTGAGTGTGTGTGAGACACGCGTCAGCCAGCAGGCAGATGGACACAGACATTGCAGACATTTTGGGCTTGAGGGTGTGTGAGACAGGAGTCAACCAGCAGGCAGATGGACACAGGACATTGCAGACACTTTGGGCTTGAGGGTGTGTGAGACAGGAGTCAACCAGCAGGCAGATGGACACAGGACATTACAGACACTTTGGGCTTGATGGTGTGTGAGACAGGAGTCAACCAGCAGGCAGATGGACACAGGACATTGCAGACACCATGGGCTTGAGGGTGTGTGAGACAGGAGTCAGCCAGCAGGTAGATGGACACAGGACATTGCAGACACCATGGGCTTGAGGGTGTGTGAGACAGGAGTCAGCCAGCAGGCAGATGGACACAGGACATTGCAGACACCTTGGGCTTGAGTGTGTGTGAGACAGGAGTCAGCCAGCAGGCAGATGGACACATGACATTGCAGACACCATGGGCTTGAGGGTGTGTGAGACAGGAGTCAGCCAGCAGGCAGATGGACACAGGACATTGCAGACACCATGGGCTTGAGGGTGTGTGAGACAGGAGTCAGCCAGCAGGCAGATGGACACAGGACATTGCAGACACCATGGGCTTGAGGGTGTGTGAGACAGGAGTCAACCAGCAGGCAGATGGACACAGGACATTGCAGACACCTTGGGCTTGAGGGTTTGTGAGACAGGAGTCAACCAGCAGGCAGATGGACACAGGACATTGCAGACACATTGGGCTTGAGGGTTTGTGAGACAGGAGTCAACCTGCAGGAAGATGGACACAGGACATTGCAGACACTTTGGGCTTGAGGGTGTGTGAGACAGGAGTCAGCCAGCAGGCAGATGGACACAGGACATCGCAGACACTTTGGGCTTGAGGGTGTGTGAGACAGGAGTCAGCCAGCAGGCAGATGGACACAGGACATTGCAGACACCTTGGGCTTGAGGGTTTGTGAGACAGGAGTCAACCTGCAGGCAGATGGACACAGGACATTGCAGACACTTTGGGCTTGAGGGTGTGTGAGACAGGAGTCAGCCAGCAGGCAGATGGACACAGGACATTGCAGATACTTTGGGCTTGAGGGTGTGTGAGACAGGCGTCAGCCAGCAGGCAGATGGACACAGTACATTGCAGACACCATGGGCTTGAGGGTGTGTGAGACAGGAGTCAGCCAGCAGGCAGATGGACACAGGACATTGCAGACACTTTGGTCTTGAGGGTGTGTGAGACAGGAGTCAGCCAGCAGGCAGATGGACACAGGACATTGCAGACACTTTGGTCTTGAGTGTGTGTGAGACAGGAGTTAGCCAGCAGGCAGATTGACACAGGCCATTGCAGACACCTTGGGTTAGAGTGTGTGTGAGACAGGCGTCAGCCAGCAGGCAGATGGACACAGGACATTGCAGACACTTTGGGCTTGAGGGTGTGTGAGACAGGAGTCAAGCAGCAGTCAGATGGACACAGGACATTGCAGACACTTTGGGCTTGAGGGTGTGTGAGACAGGAGTCAGTCAGCAGGCAGATTGACACAGGACATTGCAGACACTTTGGGTTTGAGTGTGTGAGAGAAACGCGTCAGCCAGCAGGCAGATGGACACAGGACATTGCAGACATTTTGGGCTTGAGGGTGTGTGAGACAGGAGTCAACCAGCAGGCAGATGGACACAGGACATTACAGACACTTTGGGCTTGAGGGTGTGTGAGACAGGAGTCAACCAGCAGGCAGATGGACACATGACATTGCAGACACCATGGGCTTGAGGGTGTGTGAGACAGGAGTCAGCCAGCAGGTAGATGGACACAGGACATTGCAGACACCATGGGCTTGAGGGTGTGTGAGACAGGAGTCAGCCAGCAGGCAGATGGACACAGGACATTGTAGACACCATGGGCTTGAGGGTGTGTGAGACAGTAGTCAGGCAGCAGGTAGATGGACACAGGACATTGTAGACACCATGGGCTTGAGGGTGTGTGAGACAGAATCAGGCAGCAGATAGATGGACACAGGACATTGCAGACACTTTGGGCTTGAGGGTGTGTGAGACAGGAGTCAGCCAGCAGGCAGATGGACACAGGACATTGCAGACACTTTGGACTTGAGGGTGTGTGAGACAGGAGTCAGCCAGCAGGCAGATGGACACAGGACATTGCAGACACTTTGGGCTTGAGGGTGTGTGAGACAGGAGTCAGCCAGCAGGCAGATGGACACAGGACATTCCAGACACTTTGGGCTTGAGGGTGTGTGAGACAGGAGTCAGCCAGCAGGCAGATGGACACAGGACATTGCAGACACCTTGGGCTTGAGGGTGTGTGAGACAGGATTCAACCAGCAGGCAGATGGACACATGAAATTGCAGACACTTTGGGCTTGAGGGTGTGTAAGACAGGAGTCAGCCAGCAGGGAAATGGACACAGGACATCGCAGACACTTTGGGCTTGAGGGTGTGTGAGACAGGAGTCAGCCAGCAGGCAGATGGACACAGGACATTGCAGACACCTTGGGCTTGAGGGTGTGTGAGACAGGAGTCAATCAGCAGGCAGATGGACACAGGACATTGCAGACACTTTGGGCTTGAGGGTGTGTGAGACAGGGGTCAGCCAGCAGGCAGATGGACACAGGACATCGCAGACACTTTGGGCTTGAAGGTGTGTGAGACAGGAGTCAACCAGCAGGCAGATGGACACAGGACATTGCAGACACTTTGGGCTTAAGTGTGTGTGAGACAGGAGTCAGCCAGCAGGCAGATGGACACAGGACATCGCATACACTTTATGCTTGAGGGTGTGTGAGACAAGAGTCAGGCAGATGGACACAGGACATTGCAGACACTTTGGGCTTGAGGGGTGTGAGACAGGAGTCAGCCAGCAGGTAGATGGACACAGGACATTGCAGACACTTTGGACTTGAGGGTGTGTGAGACAGGAGTCAGCCAGCAGGCAGATGGACACAGGACATTGCAGACACCATGGGCTTGAGGGGTGTGAGACAGGAGTCAGCCAGCAGGCAGATGGACACAGGACATTGCAGACACTTTGGACTTGAGGGTGTGTGAGACAGGAGTCAGCCAGCAGGCAGATGGACACAGGACATCGCATACACTTTATGCTTGAGGGTGTGTGAGACAGGAGTCAGGCAGATGGACACAGGATATTGCAGACACTTTGGGCTTGAGGGGTGTGAGACAGGAGTCAGCCAGCAGGTAGATGGACACAGGACATTGCAGACACTTTGGACTTGAGGGTGTGTGAGGCAGGATAACTGGCAGCGGATCAAGAAACTTTCTGTGAGCATTGATGACAGCAACATTCTGCGATGTTGACCATTTGATGTAACTATTGGTGACTAGTTTAATCATAACAATGGCTTGAATTTCCAGGTGTCCTGTTTGCCATCAAAGTTTTGACAACACACTATTCCCCAAGTGAATTCAAGCACATCTACTGGGTAGAACTTATTCTCATACAAGTGCTGGTTCCTAATGCATCTTTTGTTGGTAGGTTTATTCTCTCTTATTGTTTGTCTGTGCATGTCTTTTTCTATCTCACTGTAAATTGTACTGTCTTTGTACATTGTGTTCTTTCTTTTATGACAATCTGTATATATGGCACATAATGCATACAGATAAAACTAATATAGAGAAAGAAATATATGTTAATTAGTAAAAATTCGAAGTGGTGGAAAATTTTGAATATCTTTGGTCGTTGATTACCAACAATGCTGACACAAGAAAGCAATTAAAAGACGAATATCTATTGCTCTTCAAAAACTTAAACAACTGAATAAATTGTGGCGCGGGACAGATAGACCTACAAAAATTATATTTTTAAGAGCATGCATCCTTCCCATTGCAACATATGCCTGTGAGACCTGGACACTTACTAAAAAAACAACAACTGAACAGCACATGAATGCCTTTGAATATAAATATTTTAGACGAGTTCTAAGAATATCTTGGATACAGAAAAGAACAAATACATCTGTAACATGCCTGGGTTCATTCACATTACCGGCCCTGAGAAATAATAGACAGAGGTAAAATGGGGCTGGGTGGTAGGTCCCCGGAAAGGGCAAATAAGAGGGCAGACGGGGAAGGTTGGAGGCAGTGAGTTTAAGGGGAAGTCAAGGAGGCGTCAGCCCGCGAGTTTGGTTGTGAGGCAGACAGCTTGGGGCTGGGGAGTAGTGTGTGGAGCCCGGGGAGGGCTGCAAAGAAGGGTAAAAAGACAGTGGAAAACATTGATGGGGACAGTTGAGTTTTGGGACCCAACAGTAGAGATCGGCGGTCTGGGAAATTGAATGATAGCGGAGTTAGCGAGAGAACTATGCCCTGTGTTTTCAGTGATAGGAATTCTGAGACTAAGTATTAAAGACTGAGCCGGGTTGTTAGCAGATATAGGGAGGTGAGGGTTAGACCCAGAGTGGGTTGGATCGAGTGAGTTCGGGCCAGGAGAGTGGCTGGTTAACTGTTGTGGTGGATGAGATTAAGTAGGGCTTGAGAAGGCAGTGTTATTCGAGTGTTAGGTTGTGATGAGGATATATTCTTGAATTACTAGTACTGGATTTATATATGTTGTGTGTTTTGTGTTCATTCATCATTAAAGGGATATTATGTGCGAAAACTCAATCTTGTTCAGTGACTAATAGATCTGTACTATAGTAATGACTTGTGTTGTGGGACAGGTGGTTAACCCAGCTTATACTCTGCAGTGATATAGAAGGAGCATCAGGATCTAGACAACGACCAATCTCATTCTGTTGCAAAAGAGATTGTGTCAATATCCATATGACAAGGTCTGAATATTGAAGGCTGGTTGGCTACTAAAGATGATAAAACAAAGAACATTTAAATAATTTGGTCGCATTAAACGTCATGAAGTTTGTAGAGAAAAATAATGGAGGGGTATATGATGGGAGGAGAGAAAGAGGAAGGCCAAAGAGAAGATGGGTGCAGGATGTGGCAGCTGATCTTCAGATGGGTGTATTGGACGTGGGCCATCTTGCTTGTGATCGAAAAATTTTCCGGAAGGTTGTTATGGGAACGAGGTTCTGCAAAGGACATGCTACTGAATGAATGAATATATGGTATTCTTTCTATTTGTACTATTTTTATTTATGGTCATCTGTTTTTGCTGTCTACAAATATGGTAATTAATTAGTCATCTTGATGTTTGTGCTGACTTTAGTTAGTCACATTTCAGTATTTTGTTTTATTTTCTAGCTTTGAGTATAGTTACCTTACTGTTTACATTGTCATGGTGTGTGGTGTTACTGCTGTTTACACCGACATGGTGTGTGGTGTTACTGCTGTTTATACTGATGTGGTTGTATTGCTGTTTATGCTTACATGATACATGGTGTTATTACTGTTTATACTGTTATGATTTGTAATGTAAAGTTATTGCTGTTTACACTAGCATATGTAGAGTTATTGCTGTTTACACTAGCCTATGTAAAGCTATTGCTGTTTACATTTAGCATATGTAGAATTATTGCTGTTTACAATGGCGTGTGGAGAGTTATTGCTGTTTACAAAAGTGTCTGGAGAGTTATTGCTGTTTATATTAGTGTATGTAGAGTTATTGCTGTTTGCACTAGTGTATGTAGTTATTGCTGTTTACATTAGTGTATCTAGAATTATTGTTGTTTACATTAGCATATGAGTTATGGATTTTTACACTCACATATGTTATTGCTGTTTGCATTAGTGTGTGTAGAGTTATTGCCGTTTACATTAGCTTATGTAGAATTGTTTCTGTTTACATTAGCGTATGGAGAATTATTGCTGTTTACATTAGCGTATGTAGAATTATTGCTGTTTACATTAGCGTATGTAGAATTATTGCTGTTTACATTAGCATATATGGAGTTATTCATTTTTACACTCACATGATATGTTGTTGCTGTTTACATTAGCGTATGTAGAATTATTGCTGTTTACATTAGCGTCTGTAGAATTATTGCTGTTTACATTAGCGTATGTAGAATTATTGCTGTTTACATTAGTGTATGTAGAATTATTGCTGTTTACATTAGCGTATGTAGAATTATTGCTGTTTACATTAGCGTATGTAGAATTATTGCTGTTTACATTAGCGTATGTATAATTATTGCTGTTTACATTAGCGTATGTATAATTATTGCTGTTTACATTAGCGTATGTAGAATTATTGCTGTTTACATTAGCGTATGTAGAATTATTGCTGTTTACATTAGCGTATGTAGAATTATTGCTGTTTACATTAGCGTATGTAGAATTATTGCTGTTTACATTAGCTGTGATATAATAAAACGTCCTTACCTTTTCCTATTTATTGACTCCCTTAAAAATACACAACCCCTTACAATTACTGTTTAAGTAACTTGCTTAGGTAGGAGTAGAAAATAAAACAGCGATAGACTGACTGTGGCACAGCTAAATTTATTTGGCTTTATTTTTTCACGTACCTGGCATGACCGGGACTGATTGAAAACAAAGGCCCAGTGTAGCCATTTTTGGTCAGTACTACACAAAGAGCAGACATGTAAAAGTTTTTCCCGTGTGGGGAAAAAGGCAATGTTGCCTTTTAAAACCATCACTCTCTAAAGCTATTGGTATGTTATATCTACATTATTAAGATGTATTTATGTATTACATAGACCAGTATGTTTAATTAAGAATTAGTTAGAATAATAAGTCAACAATTCTCTTAAACCAGGCTGGATGATGTTTACCAATGAAAAACATGTGGGTGCCACGCTGTAATTTTTCCGATGTTTTACAATTTCATATTCCTATGAATAATAACTTCTACGCATAGTGAAATATATCTCACTATCTATGCTTAGAAATCTGCAAATAATCTATGTACTGTAGAGATGAACTCTAAAGAACATTTTCAAAGAAACAATTTCTCAATGTGGGACTCTTGATCACATACTTCATAGTAAAGAACTGGTGTCTGCCACTTTCAAATATCCTATGTAGTGTAAATTCACTGTGAAGGATATCTCTGAACTTGTTTTATCCATGCGGAGACATACACATGAGTACGCATATCATGGACTCAGTTCATTTTGGATAAATTGTTTTCCTAATTCATAATCTGTAACTTGGAACTATAGTGCTAAATTTTAGTACAATCCTTTTGTTAACAGATTATCAACTACTCAGCATGAGTGGTGAACATATAATCATTTCATAAAATAGTGTTAGGGAAATGCCATGTTTGAGAATATAAATTCAAGAACAAAGGAAGTAAAAACGTTATCGAAATCAATGTTCGGATAGGATTCAATCCGCATCACCTCACCGTAGTAGGAACAGAAGCGAAGATTGATGTGAATAAATTGCTTGCAATATTCAGAAGACTGGACCATGCGGCATAAGTTATTCTAATAAATACTCCAAATAATAGCAGTCATTGACAAAATATATCACAGTGGCTACTATCCTCATCTGCGGTACGCAGTGGGAAAAAACAATGTATGTTTTAGTTATGGATTAACCCCTGAAGAAAATTCAAAACCATTGGCTCCGGCATTAAATTTTATGATTAATATTATTATGTATGATTATGATGTACTTGATCAGAAAAATGGACATGTAGGTTTTTTTCTGTTATGAGAATTTTCCCTGTTCTGATTGTTACTTTTTACTGTGGGAATATACATTTAATGTTGCCCCTGGGGATTAGAGGATGTTGATGTAAGAAACCTTGAGCATGTCAGTACACAAAAGGTGAACTGTATGGTCATTAGTCTTGGCCTAATGCTGATCATAGCGAAGGAATGAAGACGTGGCATTAGAAACCACAGAGATTCTGTATAGGCTATTCTCTTCAAGAATGAGAAATACAATGTCAACATGTTGGATGGACAGAATGACTTCACTCATCTAATAGTCTCAGTAACAACAGAACAAAACAGAGTGAAAAGATATATCGCTCATTATCAGAGCTAGCAACGTTCTACCACAAGTGATGAGGGACAGGGAACTTGGAAACCCACTCCTATCTCCTTCCCCTTTTTTTGTTTGTAATTGTCTTGTGAAAGTTAACACATCACAGTAGGTTAATGCTCGTGTTGTATTCTTTGTCATCCCTTTTCTATAGAAGAGAAGCGAGTGGTGGTTTTGGTGGAACTGCATTCCATAACTATCATCAGGATCCTGGGTTAAAAGCCTGATGAAGGTGAGTCAGGACTAAATGGCTTAACCATGTTCTGGATCTATAAATACATAGTTTACTGCTGCACTCATAAGCTGCAAACGCAAGCAAAGGAGATGCATACGAAGACAACTGACGGTGTGATTGAGGAAGTCCTATTTCAGTAGGAATATCCAGGATGGACTTCAAGATCTAATAATCTACAAAGATGAAGATCAACAGAGTACTGACAACAGTGTATCGTCTGCTTTACTTCTGAGAAGTATCTCCTATGGCCTCATCATTCAACCAAGTCAGTGAAACTATGGGACAATCCTTCTACAAGTTACTAAAACTAACAACAGTGAGTAACCTTCAACTGTTGGTTGGATTACCAAGTTAATATCCAACAATGGATAAGTCTTCGAAAGAATGTCTCACAGCTGCAACAGTTAAACATGGGATTCAGCCATTCAGCTATTCAACACCAAGTTCTAGAATACTAGACACCAACTCAAACAAATGGGAAGAGACACTGAAACAACATTATAGCCAATACAATCAATGTACCAACTTCAGAATCTCTGAACCATAACTACACCAGATTACCTCTAGGTTCCAAAACCTGAACACCATCAAAAAGACAATATAAAAGCAGCTAAATGTCTCTACATCTGCAACAAGAGGAATCATCTAATTGTTTGCAACCCTGTTACTGTGCTGGATTTATTCATCTTTGGATATATGTAGGTATAGATCAATTGTGGCCCTAGTCACAGATACTACCATGAGATGCCTCTCAGTCAATTAAAGTTCTACACTGGACTAGATAACAACGACTAACTCTTTGCTGGTCCAATGTCAACCTAAATGCCATGGGTTATAGACTCGCGACTTGGTGGGTGTAAAATCTTTGTGGAACTAATTGGGATTCTGATAATAAAATCAGAGCAGCTGAATGGACGTCTACTTGGCAACATGTATGGTGAGATGGTAAAGTACCTTCTGCAGAGCTTAAGTGGAAATTCCGGAAAGTTAGACCAACCTGAGGCCCCTAATTTCAAAAAGACACCGAGCCTACTGCAACAGAGTACTCGAATATTCTAGCCCGCGGAGGGATATGTGATTGTGTGTAATTTCTATTCTTGGATTATAAAGTATGATTTGCACCAGCCAATTACCAGTGAATAAATATTAAGAACATAACTGAGTGCACTAATTCGGTACCCAGATAATGGGAAAAGGATCTAATCTACAGCAAAGATGAACCCTTAACCGCACACCAGGAGATAAATGACACTATTAATTAGTTTAATTAGTAGTACAAAATGCTGTTTATATGTTGGTTTTTTTTTCCTGAAGGTAACAGGTCAGTAGTTTTTTTTTCAATGGTATAGATGGTGTCACAGACTCACCTAAAGAGCGGTACCAACCTAAAAGAATGAGACACTGGCGAAGGGATATAAATCCAGAAAAAGGGAAAGAACCGAGTCACTCGAAGGCTCGAATAATCTAGAGCCTTCTCGAAGGAACGGTCAGTGGGTCCACAGCCACGTGGACACTGATGGGGCCCGCCGATTGCGGGGTCCACGAGAAACTCAGAGAGAGTTACCACCCGTGTCGAATTAAGACACGTGTGGAAGGACAGACCCGGACTGGACATCGAGGAAGCAACAGGGCTTACCTTAAGGGGACGTGATAGTTTCAGACCCAAGTGTTTTAGGGGTCTTATACATACATTACTATCTGTTAGATAGCTGCTAGAGTTATTGTGATAACCATGTTCACTATGTTCATTGTAAACTCCTGTGATACGCAATGTGCTAAATGCTGGCGTGTGAAAACTCACTTCGCCAGCGTACTGTAATATGAATGTAAATAAATGATGCTCGATTGTATCTGAACGGAGTTTGTTGCCTGTATGAGTCCGAGTTTCAATCCCCTAGAGATCTAGGACTGTGACAGATGGTATAGTATTTTGACACCAACTCATTATTTTTAAAATGAGAGAATGGTAAAAGGTGTCAGTAACAAATGTTGATATGTTGGGTTCAATTTAATTAGATCTTTATTTGCCTTAATTATGAGGGTAAATGAAAGTAGACCCAATTTGTGGTTGTTGTGTTGTTTGTAATAACATTGGTTTTTTCTTGGGCAAAAAGGGTGTAAATGTATTAAGATAATGCCAACCATTCCCATGCCTGTCTGAAAATGCATAGTGGTTATTACACATATATATGTAACTGCAGATCTTGAGTTAATACCTGAACTGTTTGTCCAAAAGTGTTGTGTACATCAAGTAAATGTGGCGTCCAACAGTGGTTGTTTATATGTTGTGAGCAATCAATATCCTTCTAGCACTATAGTAAATTTAAAGGGTGATGAAGTGGGAAGGGAAACCTACACACAGATGCCATTGTTTCAAGGATTGAACTCTTTTCTCCTGGGATTTGTGGTAAATATCCCTGATCACCCTGCAGTCTAACCAGTGACCAGAGAATCAATAAAAAACCCTAGACAACTTCACATAATATTCTCATAAATTAAAATCCACATCCCACATTAGCTTATGTAGAGTTATTGCTGTTTACATTAGCGTATGTAGAATTATTGCTGTTTACATTAGCATATATGGAGTTATTCATTTTTACACTCACATGATATGTTGTTGCTGTTTACATTAGTGTATGTAGAGTTATTGCTGTTTACACTCACATGATATATGGTGTTTACTGCTGTTTACATTCACAAGATGTATGGTTGTATTAATGTTTATTTATACTGACACAATGTAATTGTACTGCTGTTTACATTCACAAGATGTATGGTTGTATTAATGTTTATTTATACTGACACAATGTAATTGTATTGCTGTTTACAAGACTTGACATGATGTGACTGTATTCATGTTTACTTACACTGATATAATAATTTGTGTTACTGCATTTTACATCATCATGATATGCAATATTATTGCTGTTTGTGCTGAGATTATATGCAGTATCATTACTGATTAGATGTATGTGGAAAGCTAACACAGCTCAGCAACAAATAGTAATAATATAAGCAACGGGTATCCACCGGAATAAGTGGACAACTCTGCAACTGAGCAGAGCAGGGCACTCACTTGTCCTTACAGTCGGAAATGGCTGTCAAAGGCAGAGGTAAAAAGACCACCATGTGAACGTGGAAGGCAAGGGGAAACCACCACATTATCTTCCCAAGACTTCATGGCAAAACATATATCAAAGTTAGTGAAGGACGTTAATGGCTGTCTTAGGGCATCCTCGTCCGGTAGGGACAGTCATGAGCCACAGGTGACACCAGACCGTCATCCAGCTACTGATGGCAAAATCTTAACTAAAATAAATAAATTTAGAGTAGGAACATGGAATGTTAGGACATTTAATGAGCTAGGAAAGTTGACCAATGTTCTAAGAGAGATGGATAGCATGAAAATGAATATACTAGGCGTTAGTGAGATGAGATGGAAGGGATCGGGCAAAATTATAGCTGACAATCGCACAATAATTTATTCTGGAGGGGATACACATGAAAAAGGTGTAGGAATAATATTAGACGAAAAAACAGCCAAGTCAATTAATGGATACTGGTGTATTTCAGATAGAGTTATTATGGTAAAAATCAAAGGCAAACCAATAGACATAAATATTATACAAGTATATGCACCAACAGCAAGCAGTAGTTATGAAGAAATACAACACTTTTACGACGAAATAGAAATGGCGACTGGCAAGAGAAGGTCCACCAGAGAGACGAATGGAGACGGATTGTATTTGCAGCAAAGAACCTCAATGGCTCGGAACGCTGAAGAAGAAGAAGAAGAAGAAGAGATGGCTCAAATTGGATCACAAGAAATAAAGATAATACTTGGTGATTTTAATGCAAAAGTAGGAAAGGGAAAAATGGAGGATGTAGTGGGGAATTATGGTTTAGGTACAAGAAATGAAAGAGGAGAAAAGCTAATAGAATGGGCAAATATCAATGATATGATAATTGGAAACACATGGTTTAAACACCATAAAAGACGACTGTACACATGGATAAGCCCTGATAAGAAAATACGCAACCAAATTGACTACATACTAATTAATAAAAGATTTAGAAATGCTTTAATGAATGTAAAGACAATGCCTGGTGCTGACTGTAATAGTGATCATGTACCACTATGTGGACAAATAAAAGTAAGATTAAAGAGAGGGAAAAAAATGGTTAAGAACATGCGACTTAATAAAGAGGTTCTGAAAATAGATAAAGAAATGCAAGAACAATACAGAGTGACTGTGAAAAATAGGTACAATGCAATAACTAAAATACAGAGTATAGATGAACAATGGGAAATGTTAAGGGACTCCATTCATCAAACTAGCAAAGAAGTATTACCGGAGAGAGGCAAAATAGCTAAGAAAAAATGGATGAATTAAGATATCTTAAAACTGATGGATAAAAGAAAACAGAGTAAAAATGACAAACAAGAATACGCTAAGATAAATAAAGAAATAAAAGATAAATGTGGGAAGGCTAAAGAAAGTTGGTTAAACGACCAATGCAAAAAAATTGAATTAGATTCCATTAAAGATACAAAAAATATGCACAGACAAATCAGTGAGCTTACAGGAAGAAAAATAAGAATAAATACAGGGTGTTTGAAATCAAAAACAGGAAAGATAATATTAGAGGAAGATGCTATAATGAAGAGGTGGAATGAGTATATAAGAGAATTATATGAAGGAGAAAGGGAAGAATTAACAGAAGATAGTAACTTAGAAGGTCCACCTATTCTGAAAGAAGAAGTCGCTGACGCTATGAAACGTATGAAGAAAGGAAAAACAGCTGGGCCAGATGAAATCACAATAGAAGAATTAGAAGTATTGGGAGAATTTGGAGTAGATATATTAACCAAAATGTTGAATGATATTTACAGCAGTGGATATTTACCCAGTGATATGCTGAAATCTGTATTTATAGCTATACCAAAAAGACCAGAAGCAATTGATTGTGAAGATTTTCGTACTATTAACCTTATAAACCATATCACTAAGCTTCTACTCAGAATCATAATGAGAAGAACCAAAAAGAAAATAAAAATGGAAATTAGCGAAGAACAGTATGGATTTGTGGAAGGAAAGGGCACAAACAATGCAATTTATACATTACGGACACTAATAGAAAGGTCAATAGAGAAACAGAGAGACATATATTTGTGCTTCATAGATTATACTAAGGCATTTGATAAAGTAAAACATGATGAACTGATTAAAATGTTGGAAGATATCAACACTGATGGAAAAGATTTAAGAATAATAAAGAATATTTACTGGAACCAAGTAGCAGCAATTAAAATGGGAAATAAAGAGGGTAGTTACGAACAGATAAAGCTAGGAGTACGACAAGGGTGTGTCTTGTCACCAGATCTTTTCTCCCTTTATAGCGAAGTAATAATGAGAGGGATCAAAGAGATGCCAGGAATACTAGTTGGAGGTTATAATATAAATAATATACGCTATGCAGATGACACAGTATTGGTGGCAGATAATTCAACAGACCTACAACAATTATTAGACGTTGTAGTAATAGAGAGTGCAAGGAAAGGACTCTCCTTGAATATCAAGAAAACAGTAACAATGGTAATATCAAAGAAAATGGTGACACCAAAATGTGACATAGAAATAGAAGGGAAAATCCTTAACCAAGTTGATAATTTTAGATACCTAGGGGCATTTATAACATCAGATGGAAGATGTACAACAGAGATTAGGAGCAGAATAGGGCAGGCAAAAGCCGCATTTCAGAAAATGAAGAGTATCTTATGCAATAAGTCACTATCACTGAATGTAAGAAAGAGAGTGATGAAATGCTATGTAGAACCAGTTTTGCTGTATGGCAGTGAATCTTGGAATGTAAATGAACAAATTAAGAAGAAATTAGAAGCAACAGAGATGTGGTTCCTGAGACGAATGTTGCGAATTCCTTGGACTGCCAGAGTAACTAACGACGACTGCCTGAAACAGGCTAACGAAACTAGAACATTATATACAACAATAAGACAGAGACAAACAGCTTTCCTTGGTCATGTGATGAGAAGAGAGGCATTGGAGAACATCGTAACAACTGGAAAGATCGAGGGGAAGAGAGGCAGAGGTAGACCAAGAGAAGTGATGCTGGATGGATTGAGACGGTGGCATGGAGGAATATCAGCAGCAGAGTTGATCCAGAAAACCAAAGACCGAGATCTATGGAGAGCAATGGACGCCTACACCAGCCGGCACGGCACTTGATGATGATGATGATAAGCAACGTCAATTTCACCATAATATAAGATATTAGAGAGGATTAGATCATCAGGAACGCTTAAGTCTGCTCCTGACCAGGCTACCAAAGAAGTAGTGTATCACTCTGGAGATATTTACTTAACACCACATCTTAATGAGAGAACTGTGGTAGCGTGGCCATCCGCCCAGTGGGCACAGGTTTGATTCACATCAGGGCGGATTCAAATGTTTAAAATTGACCTGAGCTGCCAGGTTGACTCAGCTTAAAATGGGTATCAGGAAATGGCTTGGGAAGGCAAGGTGGCCGGCAAGACACTGACCACATCACCCACTGAGAGCTGATTGATCTATACAAGTATGGGTTTAGCACCATATGTCCAATACAACTAAGGAAAAAGCAGCGGCTGCAGCAGGATAGAACAATATGTTGCAAACAATTAGGTATATTTAGCTCCTGTGAAAAGAAGAGACATACTAAACACAGACACCATATACATACCTTACAAAGAACTCCATCATAACACAGGTGAAAATGAAGCGTAACTTATCCAAAATCAGAAACAATCAATAAATCCATCCATCCATCATGTGCCATGCCGATAAGCGTGGGCGGTCATGCTTTGCCATCTCACTTGATCACCAGAGTCTTGGATCAGCTCCGTGTTTCTGTCTCGACCATGCCACGTGGCCAAGCCATCCATTGTGTAACCACATAAAGGTACCAAAAAGAGCCCCTTTAACCACCATTTCTGCTCCCACATGGGAACCTAGCAGTTGTGCCTATTTTATTGTGTTTTTTAAAAGTCTTTTTATCTGTGTTGTCCTGTCCTTAACAAAGATTCTTAGAATCAAAATGTCGGCCGTCCTTTGTGTCCTATAGTACTTATTTTTGTATTTTATTATTTAATTATATATATATTTATTGATTGTTTCTGATTTTGGATAAGTTACACTTCATTTTCACCTGTGTTATGATGGAGTTCTTTGTAAGGTATGTACATGGTGTCTGTGTTTAGTATGTCTCTTCTTTTCGCAGCAGCTAAATATACCTAATTGTTTGCAATACAACTAAGGCATGTAAAATGGTCCTTATATCTTCATTTATGCGTACAATGCATTTTGCATATTGTGCTTTGTTGGCTGTAAGCTCTAGATGATAGTTACTGCTGGAATGACCTTGTGTGTTGCAGGTCACCTGGCAGGTATTCTAGTGGGACTGGCTTATATTTGGGGGCCTCTCAGGTTTCTCATGGATGTATTTCTGCAGCCACTAGGCAAGTCTGGTTTGTATCAAGAGTCCACGATTCACATAAGCACATAACTAGTAATGCATAGTGATTGGCTGACATAAACATTTGTGTAGGTAGTGGTTAGTTCACATAAACTCGTGGTTAGCTAGTGGTAGGTTCACATTAATTTCTTTCTTCCCATGAACATGTATAAATAGTGGTTGTGTCATATAATAACATATTTCTGGGTTGTAATTGTGTATATGTGTATAGGTTGTGATTGGTTTACATGAACTTATCCATTGCTGTTTAAATTTGTATAGATAGTGGTTGGTTTACATGAACTTATCCATTGCTGTTTAAATGTGTATAGATAGTGGTTGGTTTACATGCACTGATCCATTGCTGTTTACATGTGATTAGTTAAGTGGTAGGTTTACATGAACTTATCCATTGCTGTTTACATGTGATTAGTTTAGTGGTAGGTTTACATGAACTTATCCATTGCTGTTTACATGTGATTAGTTAAGTGGTAGGTTTACATGAATTTATTGATTGCTGTGTATAGGTAGTGGTTGGTTTTCATGAACTTATCCATTGCTGTTTTTTACGTGTATAGTTAAGTGGTAGGTTTACATGAACATATCCATTACTGTTTATACATGTATAGTTAGTGATAGGTTTACATGAACCTATCCATTGCTGTTCACATGTCGATAGGTAGTGTGACAACCACCGAGGCATCTCCTTGCTTTCAATTGCAGGGAAGATTCTCACTAGAATTCTTCTCAATCGCCTCATGGCCCATCTCGATCAAGGTCTTCTTCCTGAGAGTCAATGTGGCTTCAGAAAAGAACGAGGAACTGTTGCTGCAAGACAGCTGCAAGAGAAATGTCAGGAACAGAACTGCGAAATGTTCTCCACTTTCATTGACCTTACCAAGGCTTTTGATACAGTCAGTAGAGAAGGACTGTGGAAGATTATGGCAAAATATGGCTGTCCACGGAAGTTTGTCCAAATAGTGCGGCTATTTCATGATGGTATGCAGGCAAGAGTACAGGAAAATGGTGAACTGTCTGAGCCCTTTCCTGTCACCAATGGAGTGAAGCAAGGATGTGTCCTGGCACCAACACTGTTCAGCCTCATGTTTTCAGCCATGTTGATGAATGCCTTCAAGAACAAAGACATTGGAATAGACATCAACTACCGCATGGATGGAAAGTTATTCAATCTCAGAAGGCTGACAGCTAAAACAAAAATGAACAGCAACACCGTCAGAGAGCTCCTGTTTGCTGATGATTGCGCTCTATATGCCAACTCAGAGGCAGACATGCAACACAATGTTTCAGCTTTCTCACATGCCTGTGCCAACTTTGGGCTCAATATCAACTTGGAGAAGACTGTAGTTATGTACCAGTCAGCTCCAGGGAATAATCAAACTGTGCCGAATATCAAATGTGAATGGTCATAGACTAAGTGTTGTGGACAAATTCACCTATCTTGGCAGCACTGTGTCACAAGCTGCCCAATTGATGACGAAGTGAATGTCGGAATCTCCAAGGCCAGCGCGGCCTTTGGCAGACTACAAGAATGTATGGGACAGACATGGAATAAGCCTTCAAACAAAGCTGAAAATCTACAAAGCAGTTGTATTATCCACACTGCTATATGCTTGTGAAACCTATACTGTTTATCAGCGACACGCTAGGAAATTAAACCACTTCCACACAGTCTGCCTTAGGAAGCTACTGAAGATTAAATGGCAAGACAAGATCCCAGACACTGAAGTCCTAGAAAGAGCGTCCATGCCCAATATCCACACTCTACTAATGAAGAATCAGATTCGCTGGGCTGGTCACTTAACTCGCATGCCAGATCACAGGCTTGCTAAACGAATTTTTTACGGCGAGTTGCTTTGTGGTAAACGCTCCCAAAATGGCCAGAGGAAACGCTTTAAAGACACTCTGAAAATCTCACTGAATGCTTTTGGAATTCATCATGACACCTGGGAGACTGCAGCCAGAGACTGAAATTCGTGGCGTGCATCATTACGCAAGGGTGCAGTCACTTGTGAAGTAACCAGGACTGCAAGAGCTGTAAAGAAAAGACAGAACAGAAAAACCACTGCAGAAAATCCTCTTCCAGAAACGTCAAGCATTCTTTGTCCACATTGTCAAAGAACATTTCGAGTCAAAATAGGCCTTATCAGCCATCTTAGAACTCATGGCTCCATACTTTCAACCCCACTGGATGAAATGAATGGTCATCATCATTCTTGATGGACAAACAACACAACATCCATTGATGTTTACAAATGTATAGGTAGTGGTAGGTTTACATGAATTTATTCATTGATGTTTACATGTGTATAGGTAGTGGTAGGTTTACATGAATTTATTCATTGCTGTTTACATGTGGATAGTTAGTGGTAGGTTTACATGAATTTATTCATTGCTGTTTACATGTGGATAGTTAGTGGTAGGTTTACATGAATTTATTCATTGCTGATTACATGTGTATAGGTAATGGTTATTTTACAAAAACTTATCCATTGTTGTTTACATGTGTATAGGTATAGTGGTTTGTTTACATGAACTTATCCATTGATGTTTACATGTGCATAGGTAGTGGTAGGTTTACATGAACACAGTTAGCTAGTGGTAGGTTCACATTAACATATTTATATGAGGGAGCTTCAAATGAAAACCTAAAATGTTTTTTTTTGGAGGGGGGGGGGGGTGTGAATATGTTTTGGAAAATTAAAGACAAAATCTATTATTTTTTGATGTAGCGTTTAGTGCAAGTCCTCCAGAGCCAATAAAATGTTTAGATTCCTGTAGAAAAAAATTCTCTTGGTTGCATGTAGCCACTCATACACCACCTGCTGTACCTCTTCATCAGACCAAAAAGTCTTTCTTCCCAATGACTGTGAGTTGTCCAAACAGGTGGTCACTTGTGGCTTGGTCTGGTGAGTACAGAGGATGTTGTATACATTGAAAGTGGAGATCTTTGATAGTTTCAACCATTGCATGGGCAGTATGGGGTTGAGCTTTGTCATGTTGCAAAAGGACACCTTTACTCAGAAGTCCATGTTTTTTGGATTTGATTGCTGGTCGAAGATGATTCCTGAAAAGATCTGTATACATATCACTGGTAACAGCTTTCCCTCTTGGCATGTAGTGCTCTAAACCATATGAAAATAGAGCTCATCTCAAAAGAGAGTCAGTATAACCCTTCCTGCAGACGACTACGTGCAAAACTTCCTTGCTCGCTCTCTTCATTTCTAGGTCGTGGTAGTGAACCCAGGTGTCATCAACAGTAACCATCACCTTCTGCTTCAAAGCACTGAAAAAGTTCTTGTCAAGCATCAATGCGTAGTTTCAATTCTGGAGTAAGCTGCTGTGGCACCCACCATGCGGTATTTTAGTGTGACGAAGTGGTCAAGCCGTTTGACTCGTGCTCCGAAGGTTGTGGGTTCGATTCCGGCCCGCGCCCTTCGGTTTACGAGTTAAATATTTCGGAGACTCCTGTGGGTCGTCGCTAAAAGCTACGGAGTTCGTGCTTTGTGCGACGCTTTCCGCGCTGCGGAAAGAGACCGAGCCATATGGGATAAAACCCGGTGCTATGAAGTCGACCCTGTCGACTTTTAAGCGACTTTTTTTTAAAGCGATGTGGTGTGTTGAAGCTTGACTGATGTCAAGATGTGTGGCAATGTCACTCAGTCAATCGATGGTTTTCCTGTACGAGGCCATCCATGGCTGCAATTGACTCTGGTGTCACTACTCGGTGTGCCTGACGCTGTCATGAACAGTTTGTCACAGAAGTCATGCCGTTTACAAATTTCATACTCCACTTCTACACTTGCTGGACAGACAGGCATGCATCACCATACTGAACCTTTATTCACCGATGAATGTCTATAGGTTTCACCCCTTCACTGATAAAAAAAAAACGGATAACAGAATGCTGCTCCTCTTTGGTGCATGTCAAAAGTGAGGCGGCCATCTTTAAACTGTCCTTATGACGTCACCGTGTTCATCTGCACTGTGATGTCACATCTTGAACACTCTTGACATACTTAACAACAATATTTACAGGTTACAAGACAAAGGCACGGTATTATAATTTCTATCACACTTTTAAGGTTTTCATTTCAAGCCCCCTCATAGGTAACGGCTGGTTAACTTGAACATATTGTTAACTACTTGTCTGTCCACATAAACACATTTACAGGTACTTTTTGTGTGTGCACATGAACATATTTATAGGTAGATCACATGTATAGGGTCACATGGTCACATGAACATATTTATAGGTAGATCACATGTATAGGGTCACATGAACTCATTTATAGGTAGTGGTTCTTCTGTTACTTGTTATCTCTCATTGGGACATAGGGTCTCAACCAACTCACTCCAGGCCCTCCTTTCCTTGTTCTATGTCAGTTATGAAGAACATCATTTCATGCTCATGTAGTAATCTGATAACATGTCATTGTTCTAAGTCAGTCATAAAGAACATCATTTCATACTCGGGTAGTAATCTGATAACTTGTCCCTGTTCTAGGTCAGCCATCTCAGTCGTTTAGAACATTTAATGCTCAGGTAGTAATCTGATAATTTGTCATTATTCTAGGTCAGTCATGAAGGTCATCAATTAATGCTCGGGTAGTAATCTGATAACTTGTCTTTGTTCTAGGTCAGTCATTTAGAATATTTCATGCTCGGGTAGTAATCTGATAATTTGTCTTTGTTGTAGGTCAGTCATCTCAGTCATGAAGAACATAATTTAATGCTCGGGTAGTAATCTGGTAATTTGTCCTTGTTCTAGGTCAGTCACAAAGATCATTTAGTGCTCAGGGAACCTCTGGCTATGGTTATAGGAGTCAAGCTGCTCCATCTGCACCTCCTTATGATGAAACAGTTTATAATCCAGACACAAATTCCTGGAGCTACTACAACTATAGGCCTACTGGTATGTTATGTCAGGTGTGCATATGGGTTTGTTGGATTTTGACCGTCTCTTTATTTGACAGTTTCCATGTGGATGTTTCATTTGATTGCTTTTCTTTAAAGCTTATATATTGAATTTATAGAAAAGTGATCAGTAAGGTAAAAAAGGAGTGTAGTCAGCAGTGGAATGGGAGATGGTAGACCGAGGAGTGGATGAAACAAGGCAACGAGCATGAGAAGCAAGGCAAGGAGGGGATGAAACAAAGCGATGAGCATGAGAAGTAAGGCCAAGAAGGAGATGAAGCAAGGCCGAGGAGGGGATGAAGCAAGGCTGAGGAAGGGATGAAGCAAGGCCGAGGAGGGGATGAAACAAGGCGTCAAGCATGAGAAGCAAGGCAAGGAGGGGATGAAACAAGGTGACGAGCATGAGAAGCAAGGCAAGGAGGGGATGAAGCAAGGCCGAGGAGGGGATGAAACAAGACGAGCATGAGAAGCAAGGCAAGGAGGGGATGAAGCTAGGCCGAGGAGGGGATGAAGCAAGGCCGAGGAGGGGATGAAACAAGACGAGCATGAGAAGCAAGGCAAGGAGGGGATGAAACAAGGCGACGAGCATGAGAAGCAAGGCAAGGACTTCCACAAATGTCCTGGCACTAGTAGAGCTTACAACTGTAGTAGACACCAGCCTCAGTATTGTTAATAATTGTATTGTAGCTGTTTACAGCTATGAGATTTCTACATGAGCAGTGCTTTCATGTGCATAGTAGGCAGATCAGCATTGCCGCACTGGTTCTTAAACATCCAGTGTACTGATGCTGAGGTAGGTGGTTCAACCCTTACACAGGTTAGTTGGACTGAAATGTTGACTTCTCATCCTTGACTTGGGGACGTTAATTACAAGTACCTCTGAAATCGGAGTGGGTTCGTCTGATGGCAAGGGACACTGGTATTAGGGAAAGCTAATCTACACACAAAAATCATTCCAGTGCTACTAGAAGTCACATGTATGGACTACGATTGAGTTCAAAGCGAGCAAGCGACCCCCCCCCCCCCCCCCTTAAAAAAATCAGTCCATCGTGTGCCATGCTGGTAAGCGTGGGCGGTTATGATTCGCCATGTCACTCGATCACCAGTCGTGAATCAGCTCAGTGTTCTTGTCTCGACCAATCCATGTGGTCAAGCCATCCAGGTATTTACTTCTCTATCTTCCCCTTGTTCTCTTCCCCTCGATCTTGCCAGTTGTCACCAAGTTCTCTAATTCATTTCTTCTCATCATGTCCAAGAAATTTTGACTGTCTACGTCTAATTTCTCTAATCAGTTTATGGTTTTCATTTGTTTCTTGTAGGATTTGGTCGTTGGTTTTTTTCTATCTGTCTATGGTATTCTTTGCATTCTCCTCAGAAACCACATTTCCACAGCCATCAGATGTTTTTTCAGCTTGACTGCTCATTGTGCACGCTTCACATCCACACAAAAGCACAGGTTCTTTGTAGCACCTCAACTCTTTTTCTCGCAGCAATTGATATCTTTTTATTGGTCAGTATGTTTTTCATCTTGCAAAAGGCTACCTTCGCCATGGCGATTCTTGTTCTAATCTCTTCAAGGCATCCCCCATCAGATGTTATGACTTTTCTGAGATAATTCTACCGATTCACTTGTTTAAGAATATTCCCATTTACCTGTATATTACAATGTGGTATTTCTTCCTTCCTAGTGGCGACCATAATCTGTGTGTTCTTACAATTTAATTCTAACCCTAGTTGTTCACCGTGTGCAACAACTGCATCTACTAAATGTTGCAGATCCTGCTCATTGTCTGAAATCAATACTGTATCATTTGCATATCTAATGTTATTGATGTTTCTTCTTCCAATGATGATTCCTTTCATACCTTGTACATTTCTGAAAATATTTTCACTATAAAGGGAAAACAGATCTGGAGACATTACACATCCGTGTCTCACACCTCTCTTAATAGGCTGATATTGACCTATTTCATTATCAATTCTTTATGGCAGCTTGTTGTTTCCAGTATATGTTTTTTACAAGTCTAAGGACTTTCCCATCAATTTGTAGATCTGCAATAAAGCAAAGATGTATTTCTTTATTTACTTCTATCATCATCATCATCATCTTCCACTTCTGCCGTCAAGCGTCATGGGGAGAAATAATTTGCGCTCCAGCGCCCGATGGGCGGCACTGGAGAGTGTCATTCCGTGTGATTGTACAATGTCTTTGATGTCATCAATCCATTTTCTTCTTGGGCGTCCTCTTGGTCTCGTCGCAGATGACCTTTGATGTAGGGCCAGTGATGGTAGTTGATGGTGTTGCATTCTAACGACATGGCCAAACCACTTGATCCTGTCTTTCAATAAATGTGGCACAAGGTGTTGATCCCTCTGTCTGTCTAATAACAGCATTTCTTATTCGGTCTCGGATTGTTAAGTTAGCAGCTCTCCTCAGGCATCTCATCTCACAGGTGTTTATTTTGCGAAAGTGTGATTTGGATAGTCCAAATTTGAGATTGGTAGCATAGGGTTGGTGTGAATATGTTGTTTATTATCTGTCGGTATGTGGACATGGGTGTATTTGGATGTTTCAGTATGGGTGATAGTAAGTGCACTAGCTTTTTGACATCTGATTTTGATTTCTCTGGCCAATCTGCCATCTTCTGTGATCATACTTGCTATTTATCTGTATACTTAGTGGGCCAAGCGATCTGCTAACTTGCATTACTTTGGTTTTGGCTGCATTTATACTCATATTGCTTCTATAGAATGTTCAATTACTGTTCTCAGCATGTACACATAATTTACTGTACCCTTGCCTTCTACAAACCCACATTGTTCTTATCCTATTTTGGGTTGCATTTTCTTCCTTACTCTTTGCATGATAATTCTTAGCAAAATCTTCGCGATGTGGCTCATTATACTAATTGTTCTATTTTGATCACGTTCCGAAGCTCCTGATTTCTTTGGGATTGCAATAAATACAGAATTACACAATTCATGAGGCATATCTCCAGTATTATGTATTGTGTTCAGCTTGGTGACTGTAGTCTTTCTTGTGATGATCTGATTATTTTTGCTTTCTTGTTTCCATTAGTTGTAAAATTTCTCAGTCATCCAATTCTTACGACCCACTTTCTTAAATTTTGGAACAGTTGTTTCTGCAGCCCAACTGATTGAATACTTCAACATTTCCCGTTGAAACATCCACATCTTGAAATAGGATCTCTAGATCAGACAGTATATCAAATCCGTTCTTTACTTCTTTGTTACAATTGTTTTGCATTTTCTTGTAATTTTTCAATGTACACATCGTATTTAGTGTTTCCTGGGGAATACTTGACTTTCTTTAACAATTCCCTCAATGTTCCTGTAAGAAATCTGTAATCACTGTAAGAGTCAGCATTGGGAACTGTTTTTTCGATTGTTAACACATGTTGAATGAAACCTTCTGCTAATCAGGATGTAATCAGTCTGGTTTATAATCCTGCTTTCAGGACTCCTCCATGTCCATAATCTTCTAGGATGTTGTTTGAACCATGTGTTTCCTACAGTCATTTCCTGCTCTTTTTGCCCTTTCTACAAATCTGTATCCTCTTTATTTCGCTCTCCCAAACCATGATTGCCTACTGTGCATCCATCACCTTGATTTCCCACTTTTGCATTGAAGTCACCCATGATGATATTTATTTCTGAATTTTTACATTTCTTCATAGCATTCTCCATGTCATTATAAAATTCCTGTTATACTATCATCACTGCATTCTCCTGTTGGGGCATATATTTTAATTACATTTATGTTAAAAGGTCTGCCGATTAATTTTACAAATAGAACCCTGTCTGAAACAGTCCAGTATCCTTGATCAGATTTTGATGTTTCCTGATCCAAGATAATTGCTACACCTCTTTGCCGTTCTTCTCCCCCAGAATAAATAATCTTATAATCTTCGTCTGTCATAATCCCTGCCCCTTTCCATCTTGTCTCGCACATTCCTAATATATTAATCTTCTCTCTTTCCATTTCTTGTTTGATGTTATCCGATTTTCCATCGTTGCTTAACATTCGAACATTCCATGTTGTTAATTTCAGTGTCTGTGTCCTTTTTTTGTGATGATCTGTCATTAGGTGAATCATGATAAACGGCAACTTTAAAGAAGGTAGTTAGCCATTGCTTTCCTTCTTGGCAGTGACCATACTGGCTGGGTGACTGTAGTCATTGTCTCATCTCATTAGAGAGATTGTCTGCCTACCGTCAGAAAACTTGAGACCATAACCAACAACTGTCTGTCAGCTGCCCTCAAAATTTCATCCACCACCTGCCTTCAGTGGTTTCTTGTGAACAATTTCCGAAAACAAATACGAAATAACACATCCTGCCCAGAAATACACAAACACTGCATTCTTTGAAGAAAGAAATGTTACATCGTAGCCATTTTACCACCAAAAAAAAAATTTGCATATTACATGTTCTGCTGTCCGCTATTGTGCTTCATCGTGTTCTGTTTATGTATCACTTCTTTATCTCTTGGTCTATCATTCTAAGTTTCCTGTATATAAACAGTTATATTGTCCTTTGTTAATATAACATTTGGTATTTCCCTGTTAATATATAGCTATTTCCACCAACTGACATATTTTCATTTATCTTCTGTTTATATAAATTTATATTGTCTGATGTTGTCATAAACATATATTTACAGCTGACTAAATACAATCTGGTTTTGTGTTGTAAAACAGTCAATGTTGTTATTTCAAATGTTTGCATTTGCTGTCAGGTGGTTTGAATGAAGATGAGCAGTACCAGAGAGCTATGCAGGAGAGCATGAGCAACAGCCACCAGGCTCCAAACTCACAGGGTAACCTCATTAAATAGTGTGATAGGTCTTAGTCAGACATGACTGAGCTACCGTATGACAGTAGACAGTACTACCTGCTTTCTGTTAGCTCCAAACTCACAGGGTAACCTCATTGAATAGTGTGATAGGTCTTAGACATGACTGAGCTACCGTATGACAGTAGACAGTACTACCTGCTTTCTGTTGGCGCTAAATGTTGGGAGGCACCAATCCTGACATCCCACATTGTGCCGTCGGCTTTGGGCAGAGGAGCGCAATTGGGAGGGTACAAGCCATACCCTAGCGCAACAAAATGCAGCCTAAAGATTAAATACCATGGCAGGGCAGACCAGGCCCTAAGCCTTTGGTCAGCAGCTGGTCTAGAATGGAAGCTCCAACAGGCGGACAGTTAGAGCATTGCTTTGCTGATCCGGCAGCTTTTGCAGCTTGTCATGTTCTAGACGTATTGGTATTACCTTTCCTATGGAGTAAACTAGGCAGGCCAAGAGAGGGATCATGCTGCATGGGCGACACATGGTCTCTAAATTCAACCCAGATTTTGTGCTATGAAGAGGTGTAACTCCATTTTAGAAACTATCGTCTATCAAGGCAGCAGGGTGCCAATCAGTTGTATTGATCTGTAGTAGTTTTTTGACCCACTTCCTCGTTTTTCTTTCAATGTTTAGTGCCAACAAAAGGACATGATGGGCAGTTTAAAATTATTGTGGTAGACAATTCAAATTACTTTGACAATGTGGTGTGCATTTCAGCTTGATGGTTATCTATTTTGCTTCAGTTTATGTTGTATGACTTCTGCAGTGTGTACCTGATGAGATGCAGAGAAATATGACAGGCAATAAATTGTGCAACCTATTGTTTGTGTCTTCATTATTCATATATTTCTTAGATATGGTATTCAATGGTATTTTTTAATTATTCACATATTTCTTATATACGGTATTCACTGGTATTTTAATTATTCATATTTTTCTTAGAAATGGTACTCATTGGTATATTCATATATTTCTTAGATATGGTATTCAATGGTATTTTCATTATTCATATATATTTTAGATATGGTATTCAATGGTATTTTCATTATTCACAATATATTCTTGTGTCAGGTCTTAGTCAGATATGACTGAGCTACCGTATAACAGTACACGGTACTACCTGCTTTCTGTTAGCACCGAACGTTGGGCGGTGCTTACCAAACCCGACACCCTACATTGTGCCAACGGCTTCGGGCGGAAGAGCGCAATTGGGAGGGTACAAGCCTTACCCTGGTGCGAGGAAATGCAAGCTAAAGACAAAATGCCATGGCAGGGCAGACCGGGCCCTAAGCCTTGGTTGGCAGCTGGTCTAGGATCGAAGCTTCGACAGGCGGACAGTTAGAGTATTGCTTTGCTGATCCGGCAGCTTCTGCAGCTTGTCTTGTTCCAGATTTAGGGGTGTTACCTTTCCTCTGGAGTGAACTAGGCAGGCCGAGAGAGGGATCATGCTGCATGGGCAACACATGATCTCTATATTTTAGCCCAGGCTTTGTGCTATGGAGAGGCTGTTCACATGCACCCACTGTGAACGGACATTTACAGCGCAAATTGGCCTTTTCAGTCACATTCGCTACCACCATAGGTAAAAGGTATGCCTTTTTAAAGCACAAACTATCGTCTGTCAAGACGGCAAGGTGCCAATGTTTCATTATTCATATATTTCTTAGATATGGTATTCAATGGTATTTTCATTATCCATATATTTCTTAGATATGGTATTCAATGGTATTTTCATTATCCATATATTTCTTAGATATGGTATTCAATGGTATTTTCATTATCCATATATTTCTTAGATATGGTATTCAATGGTATTTTCATTATTCATATATTTCTTAGATATGGTATTCAATGGTATTTTCATTATCCATATATTTCTTAGATATGGTTTTCAATGGTATTTTCATTATTCATATATTTCTTAGATATGGTATTCAATGGTATTTTCATTATTCATATATTTCTTAGATATGGTATTTTCACGTTTATAGTTTGTTACTTATAAAATGATTGGCTGTTGTACCCCACATCCCATAGTGGCTGGGGTTTTGTTCTTGTTTAAATGACAAATTTGATTAAAGAGAATTTTCTTCATCGTGTTCTGTTTATGTATCACTTATTTATCTCTTGGTCTATCATTCTAAGTTTCCTGTATATAAACAGTTATATTGTCCTTTGTTAATATAACATTTGGCATTTCCCTGTTAATATATAGCTATTTCTACCAACCGACATATTTTCATTTATCTTGTTTATGTAAATTTATAATGTCTGATGTTGACATAAACATTCCATTGTCCCCTCTATAAATATTTACAGCTGACTAAATACAATCTGGTTTTGTGTTGTAAAGCAGTCAATGTTATTTCATGTTTGCATTTGCTGTCAGGTGGTTTGAATGAAGATGAGCAGAACCAGAGAGCTATGCAGGAGAGCATGAGCAACAGCCACCAGGCTCCAAACTCACAGGGTAACCTCATTAAATAGTGTGATAGGTCTTAGTCAGACATGACTGAGCTACCGTATGACAGTAGACAGTACTACCTGCTTTCTGTTAGCTCCAAACTCACAGGGTAACCTCATTGAATAGTGTGATAGGTCTTAGACATGACTGAGCTACCGTATGACAGTAGACAGTACTACCTGCTTTCTGTTAGGGAGGCACCAATCCTGACATCCCACATTGTGCCAACGGCTTTGGGCAGAGGAGAGCAATTTGGAGGGTACATGCCATACCCTAGCACAACAAAATGCAGCCTAAAGATTAAATATCATGGCAGGGCAGACCAGGCCCTAAGCCTTTGGTCAGCAGATGGTCTAGAATGGAAGCTCCAAAAGGCGGACAGTTAGAGCATTGCTTTGCTGATCCAGCAGCTTCTGCAGCTTGTCATCATGTTCTAGACGTATTGGTATTACCTTTCCTCTGGAGTAAACTAGGCAGGCCAAGAGAGGGATCATGCTGCATGGGCGACACATGGTCTCTAAGTTCAGCCCAGATTTTGTGCTATGAAGAGGTGTAACTCCATTTTGCAAACTATCGTCTATCAAGGTAGCAGGGTGCCAATCAGTTGTATTGATCTGTAGTAGTTTCTTGACCCACTTCCTCGTTTTTCTTTCAATGTTTAGTGCCAATAAAAAGACATGATGGGCAGTTTAAAATTATTGTTGTAGACAATTCAAATTACTGTGACAATGTGGTGTGAATTTCAGCTTGATGGTTATCTATTTTGCTTCAGTTTATGTTGTGTGACTTCTGCAGTGTGTACCTGACGAGATACAGAGAAATATGACAGGCAATAAATTGTGCAACCTATTGTTTGTGTCTTCATTATTCATATATTTCTTAGATATGGTATTCAATGGTATTTTTATTATTCATATATTTCTTAGATATGGTATTTTCATTATTCATATATTTCTTTGATATGGTATTCAATGTATTTTCATTATTTATGTATTTCTTAGATATGGTATTCAATGGTATTTTCATTATCCATATATTTCTTAGATATGGTATTTTCACGTTTATAGTGTGTTACTTATAAAATGATTGGCTATCGTACCCAACACCCCATAGTGGCTGGGGTTTTGTTTTTGTAAATGACATAAATTTGATTAAAAAGAATTTTCTTAACATGACGAGTTATACAACAACCAGCTTGTATGTTGTGTTGTATTTTAATGTTGGTAGCGTTTTCTATGTTAATATTTTTTGGCAGTGTTTGATTGATTGATTGATTGATTTAGGAATCGACATCACAGCATTTGGGGCATTCCCATAAGTGCTCCGTCCCCATCCTCAGCAGCCAGCGAAGAGTTCCAACACTAATAGTACCAGTAGCAATCTGATTATAAGTCCGTCTTGCCTTTCCTTTGAGCGTCGGCCAGATCCCTTCGTCACTCCTCGTTGTCTCATTCTTGCCAGACCATGGTAATCCATTTGCTCCTCCGAGGTGTGCACGTGCTCCCACAAGGCCGCAACCACGTCTGCCTTGTCATGTATAAATACTCCACCAAGTTCTGCAGAGCCAGCCAGTCTGTCCGCCTGTTTATTTCCCAGCACACCGGCATGCCTCGGAGAAAAGATCCAGGCGATGCTTGTCACCCGTGACCTCCGAAGCCACTCCGCACGAAGTCTGCCCGTCCTCACTCTCGTCAGCATGCTTTCTGAGTCAGTTACAATCGCGATGTGTGTGTGTGTGTCATAATCTCCATCCAGCGGAGAGCCGCAGTGACTGCCTCCACTTCCATTCTTAAGGTGGATGTTGTGGTATCATATGCCAGGCTCTCCTGCCCCAAACATCGACCATTAGCTTTGGCTATGAACCCCAGCCACTTCTCTCACCTCTTGACACCGAACCATCTGTGTAGATAATCACATCACTCGAGTGAGCATTGTCCTGAATTAGTTGCTGGATTTCCACTTCCGTGGCCCCTGCTGGCCACTCCCTGGTTAATGTGATTATAACTCTGCACAAGTCTGACTGCTCCGCTGGCACTCTGACCCACTCCTCTCCACGCCTAATGTTCTCCAAGGGGCACACCTGTCTGATCGTATCCTCCGCCTGAAATATCCATGATTTCCCTCTTATCAGTCGCTGACCCTTAACTGCGTCCAGCGCCTTATGCAGTGGGTGGTCTGTGTGTGCAGCTAATCTGAGGTATGCCTTCGCCTGCATCACCTTGAGCCTACCAGCAACAGTCGGCAGACCAAGGATGTAACGCATACACTACTGGGGTGTCTCTAGTGCATCCCAGAATCACCCGCATAGCTTCGTTCTGTATGCACTCTAACTTCACCAGCTGACTCTCTGAGACAGTGAGCAGACCTAATCCATAATCAATTACTGAGAGGATCAAGTGCTGGTATAGTGTGAAAAGCATTCTCTGCTCTATGTCCATTGCAGCCATAGTTTTAAGTGCATTGAGTCCCTTTTGAGATCTTGTCACGACCGTCTCCACATGGTCCTTGAAGTATATGCTCCTGTCAAATGTGATCCCCAGATACTTCAGTTTGTTCTCCCTGCTGACATTTCTACCAGTATCTATCAGTGGGCAGTGTTTAAGTCCCCGCTAATCACTCGTATCATGAAGGCTAATGGACTACAATGGCTGGGGCATATAGAAAGAATGGAAGATAATAGGGAAACAAAACTCGCTTACACTCAGGAAATAAATGACCGTAGACCCCGAGGTGGACCAAGAAGACGGTGGAGAGATAATATATATACAGACCTACAAGCACTTGGAATCAACGACTGGCAAGAGAAGGTCCACCAGAGAGACGAATGGAGACGGACTGTATCTGCAGCAAAGAACCTCAATGGCTCGGAACGCTGAAGAAGAGGAAGGAGAAGAAGAAGTGTTTTTATGTTTTATGTGCCTTTATTTTCTGTTTTTTCTTTATGGTTAATATTTATTCTATTGATATAGTTGTAATGGTATTTGTTTGCCACATCTTTATTTTACTAGTATATTCTGTCACTATTTCTGGCCACTGTTGAAACATTGAATGATTGTTCAGTCTTCCACTTGTCATTACATGCAGTAGGGGAGGAGATTTCTGTGTTTAGCTGTTGATATGACTGATTCCGTGTCTCCAAGAGTCATTTAATGTTTTTTTCTGAACATACTCTTGCCTTGATGCCATCACATGGGTAGATGTTTGTGCAGCTGACAATACTATTTTGGTGTAAATATGACCATGTTTTCACCTGTGTAATTCTAAGGTAGCTGAATGTAATGTTTTTATCTTCTTAACCAGGCTTGTACCCAGACTTGGATGACTTGCGTTCTAGAAGATCTCACTTCTACAGCTGATTTCCCATAGCCATGTGTGTGGAGAACTTCAGTCAGGAAGTCGGCACTTAATAACCATACAGTGAAGAGAATGTTGCAAAACTGGCGCATTTAGGAATATGTTTTTAGCAGTGTGTTTTTCGGCCCACCTTTTAAGAATAAAACTTTGTCAAATGCAGATTATTATTTTGCGACAACCAGAGGTAGAAAAAAAAACTAGAACAATTCAATAGCCGGCTCCTTTTTCTCAAGAGCCAGCGTATTAATTTTTTAAATACAGGCTAAGAAAATAATTCAGAATTCAGGTGCCATGGCAACCAGGCCCTAGGATTTTTTCCTCCTCTGGCAAAGCATATTGTGAACATTTCCAAGATTTCTCAGGAGCATGTATATTTATTTATTTTTTTAATAAGGTCAAGAAAGCAATTGCAAATTCAGGTGCTGTGTAAAAAATCCAGGTGTCGTGGACTTTTCCTCCCCTGGCTAAAACATTGTGAAAATCTCCTCAGGTCAGGGTCATCATTGACTACAGTTTATTGTCGAGATAATGAGATGCAGACAACAGAGGGGGAATTGGCAGCTTTCAATTTTATCAGCATTTGATGGGAGGAATGTTTCCGTCTAGGAATCTGTTACTTGTTTTCATGTAAACTCCGCTAACTTGGTGTGCTTTCTATTTGTCTAGTGCAGTGGTTCTCAACCGGTGGGGAATTAACCCCTTGGGGGGAATTTTAGGGTTTCCAGGGGGGGGGGGGGGAAAGAGAAATGAAGATTATTTAAAGATCGCGTTAATACAAGAACCCATTACTAGATATTGTTTTTCCCTCCATACTTTACGGATCTGTATTCCTCACCCTTCTGATATTCATCTTATAACGTAAGTAGACCCACAAATCACGCTTTATATAGATGTCTAAACTTGTTCTAGTACAGTGGTTCTCAGCCGGTGTGGAATCTCCCCCCCCCCCTCTTTCCGGGGAGAGGGGGGGGGGGGAATTAAGATTATTTCAAGATCGCGTTAATACAAGAACTGATTACTTGATATTGTTTTTACCTTCATACTTTATGGTTCTGTACGTCTCACCCTTCTAAAATTCATTTTATAAAGTAAGTAGACCCACAAATCCCATTTTATGTGAACGTCTAGACTTGTTTTTGTATGTGCTATTAAATTTAGCTTCCATTATTATGTATACTGTGTAAAGGGGGGGGGGGGAGTTTTAGGTAGGAAATACGAAAGGGGGGAATGACGTTCTGAAAATATGGTGAAAGGGGGGGGGGGCATAGGCCAAGAAAGATTGAGAACCACTGGTCTAGTGTATATGTGTCTGTTGTGTTCTGACTGTGTCTGCTGATTTTATATGTGGTCATCTTGTCAATACTGAGTTTTGAAAATGGTTACCTTGACTTCATATGTGGAACAATGTGCGTGGTATTTTTTCCCTCTTAATATTTCAAACTCTAATTTTTGCCAGGTTTAAATTAAAGTATGTGTATATTCTTGCTTGTACAAAATGTACATTGTGTAAATCTGAGTCATATGTATAACATGCGTGCATATAGGTCAGCATGGCCGAATGGATAAGAACGCGTGTTCTTAAAACATCTATGTGCTGATGCCGAGGTAAGGGGTTCAACCTAGGTACTTTAGTAACATTTTCTAAATTGCTTTTTAATTATATAAGCTGCATAGTTGGATACATCTTGAAAAAAACAAATCCAACGATACCTTATTCAAGTCTGTAAGTCAATTATAAGCTGAGATATTAATGTTTGTGTGTCAGTTTATTATATAACAAAGGCAAAGAGAAAAAGGGTCAAAATCCCCTTTGGAAAGTGTGACAAAACTATTAAGCTAAGGGCAGATAACTGTTCTTGGGTTTTTTCTCGCTAAGGGGGATAACTCGTGTTGTTATTTTGAGGGCCACCTTTAGAACGCAAAATTCAAATGAAAACCTTAAACTCCCTCTTCCTCCACTCCAACCCCTCCTCCGCCTACTCCTTCTCATTCTTCCTCCTCCTCCTTCCTCCTAAAACCATTTTAATAATATGGCACATATTTGCAAATGCAAAATTAGTGCACCACGACTATCATGTAATAATAAAAATTGTGAATAATGCAATAAGCCTTAAGATGTATGGTGACTTTCAACTTTTATAAAATGCCAAATCATGCACTTTAGAAAAAATAAATTACAAAACCATGAGTTATTTAGTCTGCATATTTATTTAGTTGCATGTCCTTCACTGGACGTAGCAGACAACGCCAGCATTTTTGGCTATTCATGACTTCTAGGCAAATCTTATGTTCAGTAGTTTGCCATTGCTTTCTGAATGACTGGCACCAATACCTTTTTCGAAAAAAAAAACCAGCACCGCTGTGTTTTGAACCCGGGTTTACAGGATTACGAATTGTGTCTGTAACCCCTTCGCCACGAACAATAGTAGTCTGCATATACAAAAATATTTTTCTGAGTTATATTAATTGAGTAATTCTTATTAGCCGGTCTCTCTGGCCGAGGGGTTACACCACTTTCTCCGTGATCCCGTTTATCACGCAGAGTCTCGTAGCGGGTGAGAACTGGGAGCGGTTCGTCCCCCGCTGGTGACTTGCGGGATAACTGAGAAAGCAATGGCAAACTACTGAGCGTAATCTTGCCAAGAAATCAACAGACAGCTGAAAGATGCTGCTGTTGACAGCGATGTCCTGTAAAGGATATGCAAATAAAAAAAAAAAAACAATTGTTATTAATCAACTACATTATTAAAGCCAGCTCATTGGCAAAGAGGTTACGGACACAGTTCGTAACCCTGCATACCCACGTTCGAAACACAGCTGTGGGCGATTTGGCAGCAGACTGCCTTGTGTTTTTTATAAAATGGTATGGGGGAGCTGGTCATTCAGAAAGCAATGACAGACTATTGAATGTAAACTTGCCAAGAGATCACAGCAGCAAAATATGCTGGTGTTGACTGTGACATCCTGTAAAGGATATGCAACTAACTAACATTATTAAATCTTTCATGGATTCAAATCATCAGATATTAATAAAATAGTGACACCATCTATTCTGTTTCCTTGTCCCATAGATATCAATATATATGGTTTCTATGGGCTTTATTGATAGTGTATTATTATTTACTTGAGAAGCCTATTTCAATTATTTCTATTAGGTCAGATCTTGCATTAATAAATCATTACACCAATCTATTTAATTTGCTTTGCCATCCCACAAAAATATTACAGTGCCAGTTTCTATAATAAGCAAGCCAACAATTTGTAAATACATTTACATTGAAAGCTGCATATTTTACTACCCATTTACAATTTTTAATTAGGTCAGAGTTAAAGAATAATAATAAAGTGAACATTTTTCTCACTTTTAAGAAGAGAATCAACAGTATATGGTGTGTATATATGTGCGAGTGTGTGTGTCTATTTTTTTTTTTCCGCGTTTCCATCCTGTTTCAGGATATTGCGGTCAACACCAGCATCTTTCAGCTGTATGTTGATTCCTAGGCTAGATTACGCTCATCAGCACGCCACGACTTTCTGAGCGACCGGCTGCATACTCTCATAAGTCGCTAGCGTGACTCGAACCACTTCTAATTCTCATCCGCTCACGTTGACTACGAGAGTATTCGGGATTAACGGAGAAAGCTGCTAAACCCCTCGGCCAGGCAGCAATATATATATATATTGGTCTCCATGGCCAAAGGCTTGCAAACGCGGTTCGTGAGCTGGGTACCAGGCGTTCGAACCTCAGCTGCGACCGATTTGTGTAGCAGACCGTGTCGCGTTGTGTTATAACGTGCTAGTATGGGAGCCGGTCGTTCAGAAAGCAATGGCAAACTACTGAACATAACACTTGCCTAGTACATCAACAGCAGCTGAAAAATGCTAGTGTTGACTGCAATGTCCCGCAAGGGATATATATATATATATTTCATTTTGCATATCCTTTACAGGACATCGCTCTCAACACCAGCATCTTTCAGCTGTATGTTGATTTCTTGGCAAGATTACGCTCAGTAGTTTGCCATTGCTTTCTGAGCGGCCGGCTCACATACCTCGTAAGTTACCGATGCGATTCGAACCACTGCTGATTCTCACCGTCATCACGTTACCGACGAGAGTATACGAGATTACGGAGAAAAGTAATAACCTCTAAGCCACGAAGCCGGCTATATATATATATATATATATATATATATATATATATATATATATATATATGCCGGTCTCCCTGGCGAAGGCGTTAAGGTTGCTATTCATAATCTCGTATACCCAGGTCAAATACATACAAAAGTGTGTATGGACTATGAGTTCAAAGCGAGCAAGCGCCAACAAAAACATGTGTGCATTGTGTAACTCTGAGCACATTTGTATAATGTGTGCACTGTCTAACTCTGAGCACATTTGTATAATGTGTGCACTGTCTAACTCTGAGCACATTTGTATAATGTGTGCACTGTGTAACTCTGAGCACATTTGTATAACATGTGCAGTGGGTAAATCTGAGCTAATCTTTGTATGAAATGTAAACCTAAGATGCTTGAATAAAATATGTGCATTGTGTAAATCTGAGTCAGTTTCTATGAAATGTGTATATTGTGTGACCTGGTTAAGACAGGCTTGTATGGCTACTGAGCTGTAATCTATTTTGTGTTTTTGTTTTGTTGCTATAGGCCAGTTTACAAACCCACCAAAACATGTCAATATTGGAAAATGACTAGTTGAGTAATGCCATTAATAGCAAGCGGTATGTGGCACATCTTTTCTGTTTATTTTTAATTACTATTACAATTAGTATTATATTGAAAATGTTTTGGATATCCTTTACAGGACATCGCTGTCAACATCAGCATCTTTCAGCTGTATGTTGATTTCTTGGCAAGATTACGCTCAGTAGGTTGCCATTGCTTTCTGAGCGGCCGGCTCAGTATCCCGCAAGTCACGAGCGGGGGTCGAACCTACCCAGCTCTCGCCCCGCTACGAGACTCTGCGTGATAAACGGGATTACGGAGAAAGTGTTGTAATCCCTCGGCCAGAGAGACCAAGTATTATATTACTCTACCCTAATTTCATGTTTTGAAGTCATCCTTCTCTCTGTAGTCCATATAATTTCTTTTGCTGTCAGCTTGATCGTTATGATCACCTGTCTAGCTGTTTCCTTGATCTGTTTCTTTTATTTGTATCACAGGTTCTATTTACATTTTTACGTGTCCAAAATATTTCATGTTCCCAAGTTTTATTTGTATTAATAGCCAATCTTCGTCAATATTGAGTTCTTGTTGATAGACCTGTTTGTGCTGTTCTTTTCCTCCACCAAATAACTGTAATAAATTTGTTTTAAAGGAGGAAAGGCAAAGCCACATTTGCTTATCCGTTAATGTGTTAAATAGCAAACTATCATATACATAAGTTGCCACAGGAAACATGCATGCTGTTCGTACTCTGACTGCTTTTCATTGTCGTGTGTCCATTTAAAGTGTCGTCCCTGGAGTGAGGGGAGTCAACACCCACATTATATTTTACCCCTTTTTAATATCCTGGAGAATCCACTAGCTTCCGTCCAACACACTCCATCAGTTCATGGACACCTTTTCCTCTCTCTATCACTGTCGTACTATGCCCCCTCTCATTCTTCCCCACGCAACATATTCAACAACTCTTGCTTCTAAAAATTAATAAAGATTAATTTATTAAAAGAAAAGTGTAATGTACGTGAGACGTGTATGCGAAGAAAATGTGTTGTGTATTCTAATCTAATTGTAGAGGTCAGACTACAAAGTTCATGATCAGAGTCCACTCATCATGGCAAGGATTACCCGACATCACAAGAATCAGCACAATGGACCTCACCAAATGCCGCGTCTTTTCCGCCACACATGTCCTCCTCCAGGAGCTTTGATAACCATGAGGTCTGATTCCCATTCAAATCCACTGTCCGGAAATGATACTATTTTTGTTTCTAAAATAAAAACTGTTCTTAATAGTTTATAGAAACTGAGACCTCACAATTCCTGCCCAGTGAAAAAGTGGAACACTGTCCCATGAACATGACGTTTTTCCTTCTTGCGAAATGTTCTACAGTTTTCACTCTTAAAACAGTCATTGTATTTAGACTCAACTAGATATCTTAATTTTCTAGATATTGCCTTAATGTTATGATTTCCTTGATACGTGGAACAACCACTCTCCAATGTTTTGGTTTCATGTAATGTGAACATCAATCCCTACTGTTCTAGTAATAAGTGGACTGAACATCCATCACCACTGGTATGTTCACGAATGGTATGAAGTCAAAACTCATTACTATGTTGCGGTCCACAGGTATTGTGTAATCTTCTTAGTAATGTTATCAGTATTTATCCTGTAGGATACTTATACTATTCAGCTCCACCGAGCAATGTTTATCAACTTCTTCTAGCATAGGCCCAGTGAGAAAGTTGTTGGCCAATTTTCCTGCACTAAAAATTATCTGGGATCTGAATTTTCAATGGTTCTGTGTTCTTCATCCCAACCAGAGGGAACCTGTAAAATATATAATACAACTGGTGAGAGCCTCCCCGTCACTGATCCTTATTAGATGATCGTGGGCCGTCGGCCTCGCTCAGAAAAATACAGTGAACCTAACTCTGTCAGGGACAGATGAACTGAACACATAGGTTTTCATCAGGCCAAAACAAGAAGGAAAAAAAAACAACAAACAGAGTGCGGAACCCCCCCCCCCCCCCACCAGGGAGCACCCACTGGAAGATCCCAATTATCCCCCATTACTCAATTCTCAACTAGTAGAGCTTATCAACACTTCACTACTCTATTTTCAACTAACAGAGCTAATTATCACTTCACTACTCTAGCTAGTTTCAACCCTGCTACTGCCTAATTTAATTAGGACTAAGTATACAATATGTTCTACCTTATACAACACCGCCGTTCTACCAAATCACATCTACATTTGCCATGACAGGCACGTGTAAAATTAAATCCATTTAATTCCAAACACGGTAGACATTATTAAAATCCATAACTGCAGTGCCAAGGCACTTCTGCCTAAATCAACTGTCAGAGTTACGCTGTCTCACCCAATCGTGTTTTTGGCAAACGCCTTGAATTGTTCACGTGACGTTTTTGATGTCATGCAGGTGTCCCAATGTTCACAATAACAAGCCTTCAACTTTCTGTCGAGTGGTGACAATCAAAGCCGCCATTTCGTTTGATGTCGGGAAATTCTCAATGACAGACGAGACTGTTTTATCTCCCGAGCCGGGCAATTCTGCTTGGATCCGACTTGTTTTTTCTGTATTTGTTAAAACAATTGTGGCCTTGAAAACATGCCGTTAATCAGACTGCCTGTATTATCATCAACTGGTTAATCCACGGTGATTTTCATCTGTTCCAATCCATAACGGTTTTAACTGCTTTAGATTCTGCAGTGCACCGTTTGTTGTTCTTGTAATTTCTCTCATCACATTTCTATTGCCCATCAGCAGTGAACCTAGATATTTAAAAGTTAATTCTGTAATTTATTTCCATTGATAAATATTTCTGCTGACATATTTGTTCTATTAGTTGTCATTTGTTTCTGTTACACTGCATATGCATATTATTCTAGAACTGACCTCAATTCCCATTTGTGTTCTATGTAGATCGTAATATTGTTTTGTCAGCATATTAAATTTTAGGTCTTTCAATTCTTCCAGTAATACAGGGATCATATTGTTTTTTGTCAATCTCATCTCATCATCTTCCTCTTGTACCTTGTGGTGCTGAGGTGAAGTATAAACAGCGTGAGAGTGCCCACTTATGGGCTTCATGCATCGATATTCCCATGGACTCTGTTATTCCCTGCGTCCATCATTTACGTGGTCGGCCTCTTCCTCCGCCTGGTCTGTACAGTTTCACTTTATCAATATTTTCTAGACTATTTCTCTTTAATTTTGCACTTTCTCACTTTGAACTCAAGCGTAGTCCATACACACTAATTCTAGTAGTGCTGGACTGAACTTGTGTGGGGTTAGCTTTTCCTGTCCGATACTCACCCCATGCGGTGTGAAATTATTTGAGAACCCGTATGAGGAGAGAGAGATATTGCATCGGCAGGGGTTCTGGAAGAATCTCAAAACAGAGGGGAGACCAGGAGAACTTTCAATCAGATAGTGGTGAGAATGATTAGTAGTATGACTCTTTGCCGGCTGTTGAATGAGGGGACGAAGTGCATATGGGAATGTCCTCTGAGTGTAGTGATGTCGGTTTATAGCTCAACTCAGCTCAACCCCCTTTTTTGTATCGTTAGTGTCGATGTACTTATTCTTCATCAAATATGTCGTGATTCTGCTGACCATGACCAAGAAGAATATTTCCCCTTGATGTTCAGGAGAGATATCGGCCAACACTGGGCAATGCTGGTCGAGCTCCGCTCTTTGGGAATATAAATACAGTCAACTTTCCCACTCATGTTGACGTACTTTAGCTATGATCTGAAGATCTGATGAAGTTTCTTTAGGACATTCGGGCATCACTTGTATACAGTGTACAGTACACCATTTGGTCCAGGTGCTCACTTGCTGCGTGCTTTCTTAACCACGGCCATGACCTTGCTCCACAACGGAGGCTTGGCATTGAAACCCATGGCCGTTTTCTCCAGCCTTACACGCCCCTCAATCTCTCAAAGTGTAATGCCCCACTGGACATATGAATACATCTCCATAAGATGTTCTTCCAGCTCCTCTTTGCTGATATTGAGGCTGTCAGAATAAGTTCCTAGTAAACTGGTATGTTCTCAGAAGAATTTCCCTCGTGCCTCCCACTTTTTCTGTCTATACAGAAGCTTCGACAGAGTGCATTGTGCCTGGTTTTCAGACGCTGCCACACCAGGTGCAAGCCCCCCGCCTCTCTCTCAACCGTGGAATTAAACCATTTGCGAGCAGTATTCTTCTGTGCTCTTACTTCCTCTATCAGTTTTTGCCATGCTGCTCTTCTGCGAACTAACTATTTTCTTCCTCTCACCGTTTCCAAATTGATGCAGGGTGTGGAAGTACACTGTCTCTCCGAATCTGTGGATTTTGTCTTCTAGCAATGTTTATGTTAGCTCATGCTCTAAATCTTGGGACAATGTATTGTCGAATTTTGCTCATGCCGTCATCGACACTAATGATACAAAAAGGGGGTTGAGCTTCTGGTTAAGGGTCACAGACTAAGACGAGGCAGGTCCTGGATGGCACAGGCAGAACTTTCTATAAGTCAGGTGTGTGATCTAGAGACCATCAATCGTGAAAGAGAGTGGGTTGAAGTTCCGGAAGACATGACGGACTGGCACAATGTAATAATATCACTGGGTCGTGAGTGCAGAGAATGGGCAGCAGGCTGCACTGAGTTTGAAGTGCAACAGCTGATCCAGAGCAACACACATCAAGGTGACATAGTCATCTACGCCGATGGGTCAGTGGTGAGAAACAGACGTAGTGGCTGGGACTTTATCGCAAAGGATAATGGGCGAGTCTTGAAAAAGGAGAGTCTGGCATATGAGACTACGACCTCCAGCATGAGAATGGAAGTGGAGGCAGTAACAGCGGCATTCCGGTGGCTAGAGGAGACTATTGCAACACACGTTGTATTCATTACACATTCAAAGAGTATGCTTAGCAAGGTGGAGAAAGAAATGTTTCGTATGGAATGGCTCTTGTCGCTTCAGAGGTAACAGATCGTGAGAATTGTATGGATATTTTGCCCTGGCCATGCGGGTGTACGGGGGAATGAACAGGCGGATAGGCTAGCAGGGAATGCATCTCTTGGTGGAATTTTGCCTATGGACAAGGGGGAGGTGGTCGTGTGCTTGTGGAACCAGGTGGAGAAGGCGAAGGAACAGATTGAGAACCCATATGTGGAGAGAATGAGATTGCGAGGGATTGGCAGGGGTTCTGGAAGAATCTCAAAACTGAGAGGGAAGACCAGGAGAACTTTTAATCAGATAGCGGTGGGTACGATTAGTAGTATGACTCTTCACTGGCTGTTGAACAAGGAGACGGAGCATGTATGGGAATGTCCTGAGTGCAGTGATGTCGGTTTTTGACTCAACTCAACTCAGTGTGGGAGGAAACTTAATCTTCACCCAGGGACTGTCAGAAGGGTGCTCGGGCGTATCAAAGGAGCCATCGACTTGAATCTTCTCAGCTCTGTCAGGTCCGCCCTGGCTTAGATCTAGCTACTTACCCTTTTCAAGGGCGCGCTATCCATTCTGCTGTGGCGCATTTGTGCTTTTCTTCAGCCCAGCGTGAATTTGGCCTCTGTAGGTGATGAAGCTTTTACCACAGATGCACGACCAGTCTGTTGGTCAGTCTTGGTTATCATGAGGTCAGTTGCGTTATCACTCATACTGCCACCCCACCCCCCTCCCCCACCTCGGAGGACCCAGATGCATTTATCTTTTTTCTTATCATGCTTCACAACATGGACATTATACAGAGCACTGCATTAGGGATTGTCAGCCCAGTCTGATGTTGACTCTACCGTTTCACCAGTGGAGTCAGTTCCACCACTGTGCTTCAGCAGTGCCAGTCTTTCCAGATCATCAATCCATTCTCCTTTCTTGAATGTTTCACTCTCTTTATCTTGGGCTGGCCCAATCGGTTCACAACTCTGGGTGTCATTCTCCTGTCGTGTGTTTGGACCATGTATCGAGACGTATTGTCTCTGTGCTTGTCCCACAACGCCAGGTGTCATTCTTCTACCATGTGTTTGGACCATGTATCCAGACGTTGCATTGTCTCCAGGCTTGTCCCACAACTCCAGGTGTCATTCTCCTGCCCTGTGTTTGGACCATGTGTCGAGACATTGCATTGTCTGCGTGCTTGTCCCACAACTGCAAAATGTGCCTGCTCCCAAGCCACCCCTCCCTTAAGAAGGAGAACATTGTGCACTGGGTGCTTCATGCCTTCACACTTATCCTAGCAATTTTGCCTAGTACCAAGCATAGACTATTTAACTGTAAAGTTAAATTGGGACTGCTGTATGGAGCAGAAAGAAGAATGACTAAAACAATTTCTAATACACTACAAATGTTCATTAACTGATTCAGTGCAGAAGGATAATATATCAAGAAATGTAACCTACCATTTGGACAGAAAAATGATATATCGCCAAACTAGGGTCATCGTGTTTTGTTTTTTTTGGTTTGTGGTGTCTTCCACAATTTCAATACTCAGGGATTATACTTTACATCAAAATATTTGTTCATCTAATTGTGTGCCATGTTAGGTCCAGACCTACTGTTTGGCACTGAATCAGTTAAAGACATGGGAAAGAATGGTTCAAGCTGTAGGAGACAGTAAAAGCTGGGATGGCCTGGCATATGTCTGTCCACAGCCTATGCTCCAACCGCAGATAAGGAGCAGAATAAATTTCTGGAATGGGAAGGTAATGATTTCTTCACTGTACTGTACATTTGTGAGTGAATTTTAAAAAAAGTTGCATATCCCTTACAGCATATCCCTTGCATTCCATTCCAGCCATGGATAGCCGTCTCAAGCTCGGAAACAGATGAGTTGATATTTAGACATTCATGTAGTGTCGATCGTGTATTAGTTTAATCTATTTTTGTTTGTTTGTTCTGTGCTGACGAAGGCTTTGGCCGCAACGTTCATTGTTTTTTGTAGTTGTGCTTTGGTAAAGCTCTCAACCTACTTCTCGTTTTTCAGTGATTCATTCATATCCCTTACAGGACATTGCAGTCAACAACAGCATTTTTCAAATGCTGTTGATGTTCTTGGCAAGATTACGCTCAGTAGTTTGCCACTGCTTTCTGAGCGACCAGCTCACATACCCCGTAAGTAACAAACGCGATGCGATCCGCTGCAGAATCTCGCGCAACTGTGTTCCACACGTGGATATATGGAATTACAGAGAAAATCATTAACTCCTTCACAAGGGAGACTGGCTGTGAGTGAATAGGTAATCATTTTAATTCATACATGAATGAATGAATGAATCAAGCAGCTTTCATAGAGAAATACAACACTTATGAAGTATAAAAACAATAAACACACATAATAGTTAATTCACTGAAAATTTCAAATTAATACAACATCTGAGGCACATTAGCACTGTTAGCTGTTGAAAACCATCATATGGTTGACAATCTCACATCGCATCGGCAACCTCATGTAGACTCACATCCCATGGTTGACAATTTCATGTAGACACACATCACATGGTTGACAATTTCATGTAGACACACATCACACGGTTGACAATTTCATGTAAACACACACCACATGGTTGACAATTTCATGTAGACATATATCACATGGTTGACAATTTCATGTAGACACACATCACATGGTTGACAATTTTATGTAAAAACACATCACATGGTTGATAGCCTCATGTAGACACATCACATCGTTGAGTCTAATGTATACAGAAATCAAAAGGTTGACACATCACATGGTTGACAGCCTCATGTAGACACACATCACATGGTTGACAGCCTCATGTAGACACACATCACATGGTTGACAGTCTCATGGAGACACACATCACATGGTTGACAGTCTCATGTAGCCACACTGACATCACATGTTTGACAGTCTCATGTAGCCACACTGACATCACATGGTTGACAGTCTCATGTAGACACACCTGTCATCACATGGTTGACAGTATCATGTAGACACACATCACATGGTTGATAGCCTCATGTAGACACACATCACATGGTTGACAGTCTCATGTAGCCACACTGATATCACATGGTTGACAGTCTCATGTAGCCACACTGACATCACATGAGTCTCATGTAGCCACACTGACATCACATGGTTGACAGTCTCATGTAGCCACACTTGCATCACATGGTTGATAGTCTCATGTAGCCACACTGACATCACATGGTTGACAGCTTCATGTAGCTACACTTATATCACATGGTTGACAGCCTCATGTAGACACACTTACATCACATGGTTGACAGTCTCATGTAGTCACACTGACATCACATGGTTGACAGCCTCATGTAGACCCACTGACATCACATGGTTGACAGCTTCATATAGCTACACTTATATCAAATGGCTGACAGCCTCATGTAGACACACTGACATCACATGGTTGACAGTCTCATGTAGTCACACTGACATGACAAGGTTGACAGCCTCATGTAGACACACTGACATCACATGGTTGACAGTATCATGTAGCTACACTGACATCACATGGTTGACAGCCTCATGTAGCCACACTGACATCACATGGTTGACAGCCTCATGTAGCAACACTGACATCACAAGGTTGACAGCCTCATGTAGCCACACCGACTTCACAAGGTTGACAGCCTCATGTAGCCACACCGACATCACATAGTTGACAGCTTCATGTAGCCACACTGACATCACATGGTTGACAGCTTCATGTAGTCACACTGACATCACATGGTTGACAGCTTCATGTAGACACACTGACATCACATGGTTGACAGCTTCATGTAGACACACTGTGACATCACATGGTTGACAGCTTCATGTAGACACACTGACATCACATGGTTAACAGCTTCATGTAGTCACACTGACATCACATGGTTGACAGCTTCATGTAGCCACACTGACATCACATGGTTGACAGCTTCAATTAGCCACACTGACATCACATGGTTGACAGATTCATGTAGTCACACTGACATCACATGGTTGAAAGTCTCATGTAGCCACACTGCCATCACATGGTTGAAAGTCTCATGTAGCCACACTGACATCACATGGTTGACAGCTTCATGTAGTCACACTGACATCATATGGTTGACAGTCTCATGTAGACACACCTGTCATCACATGGTTGAAAGTCTCATGTAGACACACATCACATGGTTGACAGCCTCATGTAGACACACATCACATGGTTAAAAGTCTCATGTAGCCACACTGACATCACATGGTTGACAGTCTCATGTAGCCACACTGACATCACATGAGTCTCATGTAGCCACACTGACATCACATGGTTGACAGTCTCAAGTAGCCACACTTGCATCACATGGTTGATAGTCTCATGTAGCCACACTTGCATCGCATGGTTGACAGTCTCATGTAGACACACCTGTCATCACATGGTGACTGTCTCATGTAGCCACACATACATCACATGGTTGACAGTCTCGTGTAGCCACACTGACATCACATGGTTGACAGATTAATGTAGCTACACTTATATCACATGGTTGACAGCCTCATGTAGACACACTTACATCACATGGTTGACAGTCTCATGTAGTCACATTGACATCACATGGTTGACAGCTTCATGTAGACACACTGACATCACATGGTTGACAGCTTCATGTAGCTACACTTATATCACATGGCTGACAGCCTCATGTAGACACACTTACATCACATGGTTGACAGTCTCATGTAGTCACACTGACATGACATGGTTGACAGCCTCATGTAGACATACTGACATCACATGGTTGACAGTATCATGTAGCCACACTGACATCACATGGTTGACAGCCTCATGTAGCCACACTGACATCACATGGTTGACAGCCTCATGTAGCAACACTGACATCACAAGGTTGACAGCCTCATGTAGCCTCACCGACATCACAAGGTTGACAGCCTCATGTAGCCACACTAACATCACATAGTTGACAGCTTCATGTAGCCACACTGACATCACATGGTTGACAGCTTCATGTAGTCACACTGACATCACATGGTTGACAGCTTCATGTAGACACACTGACATCACATGGTTGACAGCTTCATGTAGACACACTGTGAAATCACATGGTTGACAGCTTCATATAGACACACTGACATCACATGGTTGACAGCTTCATGTAGTCACACTGACATCACATGGTTAACAGCTTCATGTAGCCACACTGACATCACATGGTTGACAGCTTCATGTAGCCACACTGACAACAAAAGGGTTACAGCTTCATGTAGTCACACTGACATCACATGGTTGACAGTCTCATGTAGCCATACTGACATCACATGGTTGACCGCTTCATGTAGACACACTTACATCACATGGTTGACTGCTTCATGTAGCCACACTGACATCACATGGTTGACAGCCTCATGTAGCCACACTGACATCACATGGTTGAAAGTCTCATGTAGCCACACTGCCATCACATGGTTGAAAGTCTCATGTAGCCACACTGACATCACATGGTTGACCGCTTCATGTAGCCACACTGACATCCCATGGTTGACCACTTCATGTAGACTCACTAACATCCCATGGTTGACCACTTCATGCAGACACACTGGCATCACATGGTTGACAGCTTCATGTAGTCACACTGACATCACATGGTTGACAGTCTCATGTAGACACACCTGTCATCACATGGTTGAAAGTCTCATGTAGACACACATCACATGGTTGACAGCCTCATGTAGACACACATCACATGGTTAAAAGTCTCATGTAGCCACACTGACATCACATGGTTGACAGTCTCATGTAGCCACACTGACATCACATGAGTCTCATGTAGCCACACTGACATCACATGGTTGACAGTCTCATGTAGCCACACTTGCATCACATGGTTGATAGTCTCATGTAGCCACACTTGCATCGCATGGTTGACAGTCTCATGTAGACACACCTGTCATCACATGGTGACTGTCTCATGTAGCCACACATACATCACATGGTTGACAGTCTCGTGTAGCCACACTGACATCACATGGTTGACAGATTAATGTAGCTACACTTATATCACATGGTTGACAGCCTCATGTAGACACACTTACATCACATGGTTGACAGTCTCATGTAGTCACATTGACATCACATGGTTGACAGCCTCATGTAGACACACTGACATCACATGGTTGACAGCTTCATGTAGCTACACTTATATCACATGGCTGACAGCCTCATGTAGACACACTTACATCACATGGTTGACAGTCTCATGTAGTCACACTGACATGACATGGTTGACAGCCTCATGCAGACATACTGACATCACATGGTTGACAGTATCATGTAGCCACACTGACATCACATGGTTGACAGCCTCATGTAGCCACACTGACATCACATGGTTGACAGCCTCATGTAGCAACACTGACATCACAAGGTTGACAGCCTCATGTAGCCTCACCGACATCACAAGGTTGACAGCCTCATGTAGCCACACTAACATCACATAGTTGACAGCTTCATGTAGCCACACTGACATCACATGGTTGACAGCTTCATGTAGTCACACTGACATGACATGGTTGACAGCTTCATGTAGACACACTGACATCACATGGTTGACAGCTTCATGTAGACACACTGACATCACATGGTTGACAGTCTCATGTAGCCATACTGACAATACATGGTTGACCGCTTCATGTAGACACACTTACATCACATGGTTGACTGCTTCATGTAGCCACACTGACATCACATGGTTAAAAGTCTCATGTAGCCACACTGACATCACATGGTTGACAGTCTCATGTAGCCACACTGACATCACATGAGTCTCATGTAGCCACACTGACATCACATGGTTGACAGTCTCATGTAGCCACACTTGCATCACATGGTTGACAGTCTCATGTAGACACACCTGTCATCACATGGTGACTGTCTCATGTAGCCACACATACATCACATGGTTGACAGTCTCTTGTAGCCACACTGACATCACATGGTTGACAGCTTCATGTAGCTACACTTGTATCACATGGTTGACAGCCTCATGTAGACACACTTACATCACATGGTTGACAGTCTCATGTAGTCACATTGACATCACATGGTTGACAGTCTCATGTAGACACACTGACATCACATGGTTGACAGCTTAATGTAGCTACACTTATATCACATGGCTGACAGCTTCATGTAGACACACTTACATCACATGGTTGACAGTCTCATGTAGTAACACTGACATGACATGGTTGACAGCCTCATGTAGACACACTGACATCACATGGTTGACAGTATCATGTAGCCACACTGACATCACATGGTTGACAGCCTCATGTAGCAACACTGACATCACATGGTTGACAGCCTCATGTAGCAACACTGACATCACAAGGTTGACAGCCTCATGTAGCCACACCGACATCACAAGGTTGACAGCCTCATGTAGCCACACTAACATCACATAGTTGACAGCTTCATGTAGCCACACTGACATCACATGGTTGACAGCTTCATGTAGACACACTGACATCACATGGTTGACAGCTTCATGGAGACACACTGTGACATCACATGGTTGACAGCTTCATGTAGACACACTGACATCACATGGTTGACAGCTTCATGTAGTCACACTGACATCACATGGTTAACAGCTTCATGTAGCCACACTAACATCACTTGGTTGACAGCTTCATGTAGCCTAACTGACATCAAAAGGGTTACAGCTTCATGTAGTCACACTGACATCACATGGTTGACAGTCTCATGTAGCCATACTGACATCACATGGTTGACCGCTTCATGTAGACACACTTACATCACATGGTTGACCGCTTCATGTAGGCACACTGACATCACATTGTTGACAGCCTCATGTAGCCACACTGACATCACATGGTTGAAAGTCACATGTAGCCACATTGCCATCACATGGTTGAAAGTCTCATGTAGCCACACTGACATCACATTGTTGACCGCTTCATGTAGCCACACTGACATCCCATGGTTGACAGCTTCATGTAGTCACACTGACATCACATGGTTGACAGTCTCATGTAGACACACCTGTCATCACATGGTTGAATGTCTCATGTAGACACACATCACATGGTTGACAGCCTCATGTAGAAACACATCACATGGTTGACAGCCTCATGTAGACACACTGACATCACATGGTTGACAGTATCACGTAGCCACACTGACATCACATGGTTGACAGCCTCATGTAGCAACACTGACATCACATGGTTGACAGCCTCATGTAGCAACACTGACATCACAAGGTTGACAGCCTCATGTAGCCACACCGACATCACAAGGTTGACAGCCTCATGTAGCCACACTAACATCACATAGTTGACAGCTTCATGTAGCCACACTGACATCACATGGTTGACAGCTTCATGTAGACACACTGACATCACATGGTTGACAGCTTCACGGAGACACACTGTGACATCACATGGTTGACAGCTTCATGTAGACACACTGACATCACATGGTTGACAGCTTCATGTAGTCACACTGACATCACATGGTTGACAGTCTCATGTAGCCATACTGACATCACATGGTTGACCGCTTCATGTAGACACACTTACATCACATGGTTGACCGCTTCATGTAGGCACACTGACATCACATGGTTGACAGCCTCATGTAGCCACACTGACATCACATGGTTGAAAGTCTCATGTAGCCACATTGCCATCACATGGTTGAAAGTCTCATGTAGCCACACTGACATCACATTGTTGACCGCTTCATGTAGCCACACTGACATCCCATGGTTGACAGCTTCATGTAGTCACACTGACATCACATGGTTGACAGTCTCATGTAGACACACCTGTCATCACATGGTTGAATGTCTCATGTAGACACACATCACATGGTTGACAGCCTCATGTAGACACACATCACATGGTTGACAGTCTCATGTAGCCACAATGACATCACATGGTTGACAGTCTCATGTAGCCACACTGACATCACATGCGTCTCATGTAGCCACACTGACATCACATGGTTTACAGTCTCATGTAGCCACATTTGCATCACATGGTTGATAGTCTCATGTAGCCACACTTGCATCACATGGTTGACAGTCTCATGTAGACACACCTGTCATCACATGGTGACTGTCTCATGTAGCCACACTTACATCACATGGTTGACAGCTTCATGTAGCTACACATATATCACATGGTTGACAGCCTCATGTAGACACACTGACATTACATGGTTGACAGCTTCATGTAGTCACACTGACATCACATGGTTGACAGCCTCATGTAGACCCACTGACATCACATGGTTGACAGCTTCATGTAGCCACACTGACATCACATGGTTGACAGCTTCATGTAGTCACACTGACATCACATGGTTGACAGTCTCATGTAGCCACACTGACATCACATGGTTGACCGCTTCATGTAGACACACTTACATCACATGGTTGACCGCTTCATGTAGCCACACTGACATCACATGGTTGAAAGCCTCATGTAGCCACACTGACATCACATGGTTGAAAGTCTCATGTAGCAACACTGCCATCACATGGTTGAAAGTCTCATGTAGCCACACTGACATCACATGGTTGACCGCTTCATGTAGACACACTAACATCCCATGGTTGACCACTTCATGTAGACACACTGACATCACATGGTTGACAGCTTCATGTAGTTACACTGACATCACATGGTTGACAGTCTCATGTAGACACACCTGTCATCACATGGTTGAAAGTCTCATGTAGACACACATCACATGGTTGACAGCCTCATGTAGACAGACATCACATGGTTGACAGTCTCATGTAGCCACACTGACATCACATGGTTGACTGCTTCATGTAGCCACACTGACATCACATGGTTGACAGCCTCATGTAGCCACACTGACATCACATGGTTGAAAGTCTCATGTAGCCACACTGCCATCACATGGTTGAAAGTCTCATGTAGCCACACTGACATCCCATGGTTGACCACTTCATGTAGACTCACTAACATCCCATGGTTGACCACTCCATGCAGACACACTGACATCACATGGTTGACAGCTTCATGTAGTCACACTGACATCACATGGTTGACAGTCTCATGTAGACACACCTGTCATCACATGGTTGAAAGTCTCATGTAGACACACATCACATGGTTGACAGCCTCATGTAGACACACATCACATGGTTAAAAGTCTCATGTAGCCACACTGACATCACATGGTTGACAGTCTCATGTAGCCACACTGACATCACATGAGTCTCATGTAGCCACACTGACATCACATGGTTGACAGTCTCATGTAGCCACACTTGCATCACATGGTTGATAGTCTCATGTAGCCACACTTGCATCGCATTGTTGACAGTCTCATGTAGACACACCTGTCATCACATGGTGACTGTCTCATGTAGCCACACATACATCACATGGTTGACAGTCTCATGTAGCCACACTGACATCACATGGTTGACAGTCTCATGTAGCCACACTTGCATCACATGGTTGATAGTCTCATGTAGCCACACTTGCATCGCATTGTTGACAGTCTCATGTAGACACACCTGTCATCACATGGTGACTGTCTCATGTAGCCACACATACATCACATGATTGACAGTCTCGTGTAGCCACACTGACATCACATGGTTGACAGATTAATGTAGCTACACTTATATCACATGGTTGACAGTCTCATGTAGACACACTTACATCACATGGTTGACAGTCTCATGTAGTCACATTGACATCACATGGTTGACAGCCTCATGTAGACACACTGACATCACATGGTTGACAGCTTCATGTAGCTACACTTATATCACATGGCTGACAGCCTCATGTAGACACACTTACATCACATGGTTGACAGTCTCTTGTAGTCACACTGACATGACATGGTTGACAGCCTCATGTAGACATACTGACATCACATGGTTGACAGTATCATGTAGCCACACTGACATCACATGGTTGACAGCCTCATGTAGCCACACTGACATCACATGGTTGACAGCCTCATGTAGCAACACTGACATCACAAGGTTGACAGCCTCATGTAGCCTCACCGACATCACAAGGTTGACAGCCTCATGTAGCCACACTAATATCACATAGTTGACAGCTTCATGTAGCCACACTGACATCACATGGTTGACAGCTTCATGTAGTCACACTGACATCACATTGTTGACAGCTTCATGTAGACACACTGACATCACATGGTTGACAGCTTCATGTAGACACACTGTGACATCACATGGTTGACAGCTTCATATAGACACACTGACATCACATGGTTGACAGCTTCATGTAGTCACACTGACATCACATGGTTAACAGCTTCATGTAGCCACACTGACATCACATGGTTGACAGCTTCATGTAGCCACACTGACAACAAAAGGGTTACAGCTTCATGTAGTCACACTGACATCACATGGTTGACAGTCTCATGTAGCCATACTGACATCACATGGTTGACCGCTTCATGTAGACACACTTACATCACATGGTTGACTGCTTCATGTAGCCACACTGACATCACATGGTTGACAGCCTCATGTAGCCACACTGACATCACATGGTTGAAAGTCTCATGTAGCCACACTGCCATCACATGGTTGAAAGTCTCATGTAGCCACACTGACATCACATGGTTGACCGCTTCATGTAGCCACACTGACATCCCATGGTTGACCACTTCATGTAGACTCACTAACATCCCATGGTTGACCACTTCATGCAGACACACTGACATCACATGGTTGACAGCTTCATGTTGTCACACTGACATCATATGGTTGACAGTCTCATGTAGACACACCTGTCATCACATGGTTGAAAGTCTCATGTAGACACACATCACATGGTTGACAGCCTCATGTAGACACACATCACATGGTTAAAAGTCTCATGTAGCCACACTGACATCACATGGTTGACAGTCTCATGTAGCCACACTGACATCACATGAGTCTCATGTAGCCACACTGACATCACATGGTTGACAGTCTCATCTAGCCACACTTGCATCACATGGTTGAGTCTCATGTAGCCACACTTGCATCACATGGTCGACAGTCTCATGTAGACACACCTGTCATCACATGGTGACTGTCTCATGTAGCCACACATACATCACATGGTTGACAGTCTCTTGTAGCCACACTGACATCACATGGTTGACAGCTTCATGTAGCTACACTTGTATCACATGGTTGACAGCCTCATGTAGACACACTTACATCACATGGTTGACAGTCTCATGTAGTCACATTGACATCACATGGTTGACAGTCTCATGTAGACACACTGACATCACATGGTTGACAACTTAATGTAGCTACACTTATATCACATGGCTGACAGCCTCATGTAGACACACTTACATCACATGGTTGACAGTCTCATGTAGTCACACTGACATGACATGGTTGACAGCCTCATGTAGACACACTGACATCACATGGTTGACAGTATCATGTAGCCACACTGACATCACATGGTTGACAGCCTCATGTAGCAACACTGACATCACATGGTTGACAGCCTCATGTAGCAACACTGACATCACAAGGTTGACAGCCTCATGTAGCCACACCGACATCACAAGGTTGACAGCCTCATGTAGCCACACTAACATCACATAGTTGGCAGCTTCATGTAGCCACACTGACATCACATGGTTGACGGCTTCATGTAGACACACTGACATCACATGGTTGCCAGCTTCATGGAGACACACTGTGACATCACATGGTTGACAGCTTCATGTAGACACACTGACATCACATGGTTGACAGCTTCATGTAGTCACACTGACATCACATGGTTAACAGCTTCATGTAGCCACACTGACATCACTTGGTTGACAGCTTTATGTAGCCTCACTGACATCAAAAGGGTTACAGCTTCATGTAGTCACACTGACATCACATGGTTGACAGTCTCATGTAGCCACACTGACATCACATGGTTGACAGCTTCATGTAGTCACACTGACATCACATGGTTGACAGTCTCATGTAGCCACACTGACATCACATGGTTGACCGCTTCATGTAGACACACTTACATCACATGGTTGACCGCTTCATGTAGCCACACTGACATCACATGGTTGACAGCCTCATGTAACCACACTGACATCACATGGTTGAAAGTCTCATGTAGCCACACTGCCATCACATGGTTGAAAGTCTCATGTAGCCACACTGACATCACATGGTTGACCGCTTCATGTAGACACACTGACATCCCATGGTTGACCACTTCATGTAGACACACTGACATCACATGGTTGAGAGCCTCATGTAGACACACTGACATCACATGGTTGACAGCCTCATGTAGCCACACTGACATCACATGGTTGACAGTCTCATGTTGACACACCAACCATCACATGACTTAAGCCTCATATGGATTTTAGCTTGTGATGATTCCAACAAACATCAGGAAACTGACAGCAATGATGTGACTGCATGCTACTGCTGACCCGGCTAGTGTCATGATGAAGGGTACCATTTCTGTGATCGCTGAACAGCATTTTCCCAGTTCTGATACAACTTGCGGATGTGAGAGAGATTGCTCCGTGGTGCAAACAGTCTGTCATTCTGACGCAATGATTTCAGTTCGTCCTTGCTGGCCCAGAGTCCTGAAAGTACCAAGTACACATGCTTTAGTAATCTAACAAAAACTTCTCACTATTTCTTCATTTTTTGCCCCTTATCTAACAAAGACTTCTCATTATATCTTCCTTTTTTGCCCTTTCATCACAGCCCACCGAAAGGTTTCTCAATCCATTGCCTGATTCTCTATTCTCTGAAATATTCTAAACATGTAAAGAACAAATGTATATTATTCAATTTAGTCACCACTGCATTCAATGTAAGTCCCCCAGTGCCGATAATTGCCTGGATTCCTGTAGAAAAAAAATTCTCTTGGTCTCATGTGTAACTACTCATGCACCACCTGCTGTACCTCTTTATCAGACCAAAACATTTTGAAACTTCCTACTCCACTCATACACTAGCTGGATTAACAGGCATGCATGACCATACTGGACCTTCATTTGCTGATGAATTTCTATAGGTTTCAACTCTTCCATGATACAAAAAAAAAACGATAACAGAAAATGCTCCTCTTTGGTGTATGTCAAAGTGGGGCGGCCATCTTTAAACTGTCCTCATGACATCACCATGTTCATCTGCACCATGATGTCACGTGCTAATCATTCTTGGTATCCTTAACAACAATATTGACAGGTTACAAGACAATGGCATGGTTATTGTAGTTTCTAGCACATTTTTAAGATTTTGATTTGAAATCCCCTCATACATGTTAATAACAGATTTGCCTATAAGCCGTGGCAGTGTTGCAGTTAGTGTGTTGACTATTCAAGGTAAAGATCTGTGGTTGAGTTCCTAGCATTGGCAGGCAGGCTGGGTTATTTCACCCACGTGGCTCTGGAGTTGACCTCGCCATGTAAAAATAGGATTCATTCATTCAGTAGCATGTCCTTTGCAGAACCTCGCTCCCATAACAACCTTTCAGGAAACCTCTCGATCATAAACAAGATATCCCACTTCGGATACACCCATCTGGAGATCATCCGCCACATCCTGCACCCATCTTCTCTTTGACCTTCCTCTCTTCCCAGGCATATACCCCTCCATTATTGTTCTCTCCAAACTTTCATGACGTTTCAAGTAACCAAAATATTTCAATTTTCTTTGTTTTTTTGTCGTTAGTAGCCAACTTTCTTCAATATTCAGTTCTTGTCGTATGGATGCATTTGTTTTCTTTATCCAAGATATTCTTAGAACCCGTCTATAACATTTATATTCAAAAGCATTTATGTGCTGTTCAGCTTGTTAGTAAGTGTCCAGGTCTCACAGGCGTATGTTGCAATGGGAAAAAAGGATACCAGATAATTTCCTGGATGATCAAGGCAGCAAGTAAAAGAGCTGGTGACTTCACATTGTTAAACCGTAAACTGATGAGAGAAATTAGATGTAGACAGTCAAGATTTTTTGGGCTCGTTATCAGAAGAAATACACTGGAGAACTTAGTGAAATACAGCAATGGCAAACTACTGAATGTAAACTTGCCAAGACAAAAAATGCTGGGGTTGACTGCAACATCCTTTAAAGGATATGCAACTAACTGCTGAGGATTGATTGGGCAGGTAAGCATACTAATTACTATGACTCCATTCAGTAGGACACACATCGAATAAATATTTAAAATAATTGGTCATTTAGTAAGACAGTTTTATGGATATTTGCTTTGATCTGTCATTTAGTAGGACAAGCATTTGTTGTACATAACGTACCAATTGTATGTGTGTCATGTTGTCAGGCCGGTGAGTGCTAGAGGATGTGCCACTTCATGGTTTTTGGTCACTGCATTTTGGTCGTCCACTAACACTGAAATCCCCTGTCAGTTCTAGGCATGACCTTAGTTCAGACTTTATTTAATGTTTAACGATACTGATGGGGAATTAAACCTGCGCCAACCACTTTAGACCAGAGTTAACATCATGCAACAGAAACTGGAAATAAGGGAAATAGTCTTTACCTTTGGCAAGTCCTGCTAGAAAAGCTGTTCCTAAACAAGATATGCCACTGTAAAGACAGCGTTGAATGACCTGGTTCACCACATCACTCATCTGCACCAGAAAGTTATTTGCGGCCACTCCACGATCCACTCTGTGAACGAAGATCAGATTTCTGTCAATTTATCCTTTTATCATAAACATGCCAGGGTTGAACTGCAAGGAAAATAAAGGATAATACTGAGGACAAAATGGCCAAGTGGATAAAAGTGTTCATTCTTAAACGTCTGGTGTGCTGATGCCGAGGTAGTGGGTTCAACACTACACCGGTCAGATGGACTAAAATTTCTCATCCTTTACGTAAATTACAAGTAACTCTGAAGTCGGAGTGGGTTTGTCTGATGGTGAGGGACACTGGTAATAGGGAAAGCTAATCCATGTGCAAAAATAAGTCCTGTGCATTAGAAGTAGTAGTACTTATATAGACTACTCTTGAGTTCATAAGCGAGTGAATGGTCAAGAGTATGGTCAAGACAGGAACACGGAGCTGATCCATGACTCTGGTAATCGCGTGAGATGGCAAAACATGACCGCCCATTCTTACCGGCACATGATGATGATGAATGAATTTTAAAAAAAGGAAAATACTAAAGAGCAGCAGTAGTGTTCATGATTAGCTCTACTACAGTGGTTCTCAACCTTTTTTGGCCCATGCCCCCCTTCACCAAATTTTCAAAACATCATTCCCCTCTTTCGTATTTTCTACCTATAAATTTGGTCCGTGCCCCCCTTCATCATATTTTCAGAACGTCATTCCCTCCTTTCATATTTCCTACCTAAAAATCCTGCCCCCGCCCCTACATAGTATAAGTAATAATGGTAGCCAAATTTAATAGCACATACTAAAACAAGTCTAGACGTTCATATAAAACGTGATTTGTGGGTCTACTTACTTTATACAATGAATTTTAGAAGGGTGAGTACAGAACCGTACAGTATGAAGGGAAAAACAATATCAAGTAATCGGTTCTTGTATTAACGCGATCTTGACATAATCTTAATTTCCCCGGAAACCCTAAAATTCCCCCCTGGGGGGGGGGGGAATTCCCCACCAGTTGAGAACCACTGCTCTACTATTTCTTACCATCTCCCTTTATGTCCTCTCATATTATTCATCTCTATTTCTTCTCTTTTCCATGTGATTTTACATCTCTATTTTTATTCTGAGGGTTTCAGAGAAAGGACTCTGCAGTTACAATATTAACAGTTTTCTTAACTCTTGATTTACTTCAATGTGTTTGGCTATCTCATTTGCGATTCTGTTATAAAATTGTTGTCGGCCAATTCTGCACAGACAACAGTTACTGAATGTTTGTAGTTTATAAGAAACTGTTTTAGTCGGTCTCCGTGTTTCTAATCCAGCAGTATTATTTGGACGCTAGAGTTAAATATTCAAAGTTTTGTTTTAGATATAATTTCCTAGTACTATACAAAAAAATTGCAATGAAAGCAATGGCAAACTACTGAACGTAACAATTGCCTAGTACATCAACAGCAGCTGAAAAATGCTGGTGTTGACTGCAACATCCCGTAAGCGATACGCAACAATTTTTTTTTTTTAATACAAAAAATTGCTTTCATATTTTTATTTTAATGACTCTCTCTGGTCCCCCAACCTCATCTACGTTGTTACCTATGTATATGATTCCACCTTCATGAGATTTCACCAACAGAGAACAGTTTATCATTTGCTTAATTTATTCTCATTATCTTTGTCTTTTCTCTATGCATTTTAAAACCCAATTGTTCTATCATCCTATCATATGTGTTCAATATATCCTGGATCTAATTTCGTGTGGATCAGGAAAGCACTGTAGTTAACAAAGCCCAGATCACCAAGCTTCTGTGTCAAAATCCAGTGAATTCCATTTCTTGTTGTTATCATTGTCTCCATTATCCAGTCTACAGTCAGTCAGAATAATAAAGGTGACAAAAACATCCTTGAATCTGTTAGTTTTCCCTCAAAAATAATTCAGTATTTCATGTCTGTATATGTTCCCCTTATCAAGTGTATTATCTTCTTTGGATCATAGTGCTTTAATTTGGAAAACTGTTTTCTACCAATGCTGCCAAAAGACTTAATATTCCATGTATGCAAAATAAGATGGTGAATTTATTTCAATGCTTTGATCTATTATTATGCTTAATGTCTGGTCACTGCAGGATCTGTTTGGTCAGAAGCCTGCCTTGCCTGTACACTTGTCATTGCATCTTTTAATCTCTCTAAAATATTCATGTTTAATATTTTCCAGGAACTGACAAAAACATTAGTACTATTTAATTTTCATACTCCTGCTGGTCTCCTTTCTCTGGCAGCTTCCCCAGATATCCTTCTGTCCAGTCTGCTGCTGTTTCTTCAATTTTCAGAGTGCTGAAAATGTGTGCAGTAAATTAGATGAGTTGCTTATATTGCAGATAATGGCTTCAGCAGGGATACCATCTGGACAAGCAATTTTCTTCAGGAGTTTGATAGCTTTTCTAATTTTTCTTGAGACAGTTTCTCATTTGATATCCTGCTCTACTTCTGCAGGCTGGACATCTTTTTAAACTGGTCTGTTAAATAGCTTAGCTCGAAGTACAAAACCAGCCAGTTAGTTAGTAAATAAATCATTCCACTACTAAATTTAAAAGCCAAACAGCTAATAAGTTACATTGAATTAAGACGTTAAGAGTTATGGGTTACACCCGTGTGCCGTGATGTTGATCCATCTACTAAACTAAACTGAGTTAAAAGTCAGTAAAATGTAGCATCTATCAAACAACTAGCTAATTGAGCAAAGAAATAACATAGTCAAGTAATATGATTACCAGTAGCACAAATAAATAACAAAAAACCGGTAAAATGTTATCTTTGTCATAGTTTTGGACATGAAGTCAAGAATTGTAGACTGAAACAAATGATGAAAGAAGCTAAAAGAACATGTGTCAAACCTAGTAGAAATGAAGAACATGACCAAAAGACAAGCAATATAGCGACAAACGAACATAAGAGACAACAGATTCATAATCCTGCGAATGGTCATATATTACCTACACAACAGACTAATACGAACAACATGCACATCGGGACTTTAAAAATTCACAAAGCACTTATGAACGGAAAGGTAACCACCTGCATTAGAGATACCGGGTCAGAAGTAGTTGGTGTAGATCAGAATCTGGTAAAGAAGGATTACACAGAAGATATTATGACATGCCGAACTTTCGGTGGTACAATTGAGAAATACCCCATAGCATGGGTTCAGATATCCACCCCATACTATGAAGGCAGAGCACGAGTAGCAGTGTTATGTTCCCCACGGGCAGGACTAATGTTAGGTAACATTCCTGGAGCAAGAGAATGTACAGAAAGTGAAGCCCAAACGTGGGATAATAATATAACACAGGTTATGACAAACTACACACAGCATAATAAGAAAGATAAAGAAGAAGACAAAGTAGTCATACGGCTGAATAATCAGACAGACACGAAACAGGTAGCACAAAAACAGAAATATAACTTAGCAAAACAGCAAAGAGACGATGAACTGTTACAAACATATTTTCAGCAAGTAAGTCAACCATCTAAAAAAGCAAAAGGGGGTAGATGAAAATTTAGATTAGAAGACAATATCCTGATGAGAATATACAAGAAATATCCAATGTGTATTACACAAATAGTCCTACCAGTGCAACGCCGCAGCATGGCACTCCACTTCGCGCACAACATGTTAGTTACATACCATATTGGAATAGCCAAGACTAGACAGATAGTATTATCTCTATACTACTGGCCAGGCGTTGAGAAAGACATCAGAAATTATATCCAATCATGTAAACAGTGCCAACAGAAACATGTACCAATCTCAGCCACTCAAATAGTGAAAGACAACAAACAAGTAGTACAAAACACTTCTGATAAACACTGTCAACAAGGTGACATGAAATTAGAAACTCACCACATAGATCAGGTTGCTGATAAAGAGACAGATAAACCACTGACACAAGAACAACCAAACAGTCACATTAAAGTCACAGAACTTAATACAAGAGCAATCTCGAGATACAGTTACACAGTCCATCAGATTTAGATTCATAACATTCAGCATGTTGTTGGCAACTATTATTATAGAAAAACAAACATTACAGCACATGTGGGAAACAGATTGCAAGAATAAAACATATATTTAAAAAACGAGATTCTGCTTCACAACATATTGAAAGCTTAAAATCAACTGATCACAGCACACCACCACTCCAAGTACAGCAGATGATTATAACAGCATGTACTTGCTTGGTTCATGAAACAATGGAAAAAACAGTAACATCAAACATAAATTGCAGATTTAAAAATAGTAACTCTCACGATGTTCTTAATGATAATCGCGTGAGATGGTCGTTGTCTAGGTTACAATACTCCTTGTATGTCAATACGGAATGTAAGTTGAGCTAGCCACCTGTCTCACCATACAACTCACCCCCTCCCCCAGTACACATCTACCCGTCAGTGAACAAGATTGAGTTGGTGCACATAATCTTTTAATGCAGAATGAACACGGACTTTTTACCATTTCGCTGACACTTTTTCTACTTTTCATAACTTTGGCTGATCTATTTATAAGTGTAGTTGAAATATTTCTCTCTTTGGATGATATTTTGTTTTTGACATTTGGTTAACAAATTTTCTTACTTTTCATAAGTTTGAACGATGTATTTCGTTACTTGTTCAAAATTTTTCCTCTTTGACTAACACATTTTCTTACTTGGTCAATATACGTTTGGTTGAGCTATTTCTGTATTTGGTCGACATTTTCCCTTCTGGTTGACACATTTTCCTACTTTTCATAAGTCTGGACGAGATATTTCTCTCTTTGGCTGATATTTTTTCACATTAGGCTAACAAATTTTCTTACTTGGCCAATATTTTTCCTATTTGGCTAACAAATTTTTCTAGTTTTTATAAGTGAGGACGAGAAATTTCTGTATTTGGCCGACCTTTTTTTCACCTTTGGGTAACATATTTTCATACTTGACCTAGGTTTTTCCCCCTTGGCCAACAAAGTTTCCAACTTTTCATAAGTTTGGCTGAGATATTTCTGTATTTGGCCTAACTTTTTCCCATTTGGCTGACAATTTTCCTACTTTTCATAAGTTTGGTGATCTATTTATAAGTTTAGTTGAACTATTTCTCTCTTTGGACGATATTTTCTTCACATTTGATTAACAATGTTTCCTACTTTTCGTATGTATGGCCGTGCTATTTATAAGTTTGACTGCTTTTTTTCTAAGTTGGTTAACATATTTTCTTATTTGAAAGTTGAATTGGTACATAGAAGCTGTAGTTTTGTCCAGCTGTGAAGTGTGGCACTGAGCAGACAAGATGTAAAACATATATTGGCGTTTGTAATGTGTTTCTGGGGAACGTTGTAGACTTCTGTAGTTCCGTACAGACACACAGAGAGGTAGTGAACGTGTACATGTCTAATTTGGTACGTGATAACATTGCTTGTTATGACAGTGGACACTGACATGACATGTTATATGCATTGCCTAAAGCTGAGTCGGGGCAGTTTGTTGTGTTCTTTTGTAATATTATAATCTGATAACATGCGCTAGCCACTCGTTGCTGTATAGGTATGTTACCCAATAGCTGTTACGAACAGATACGTCTTCCTCGACTGGCATCGGTGATCACATCTCACATTTTTACCATTTGGTTGACACATTTTTCTACATTTTATAAGTCTGGATTAGATATTTCTCTCTTTGACTAATAATTTTACCATTTGGTTGACAAATTTTCCTACTTTTTATAAGTCTGGACGCTATATTTCTTTCTTTGGCTGATATTATTTCCCATTTGGCTAACATATTTTCCTACTTGGTCAATATTTTTTTCCTATTTGGCTAACAAATATTCCCGGTTTTCATAAGTGTGGACGTGGTATTTCTGTATTTGGCTGACGTTTTTCACATTTGGGTAACACATTTTCCTACCTGACCTTGGTTTCCCCCCTTTGGCTAACAAAGTTTCCTACTTTTCATATATTTGGGTGAGATATTTGTGTATTTGGTCTAACTTTTTCCCATTTGGCTGACAATTTTCCTACTTTTTATAAGTTTGGACGAGATATTTCTCTCTTTGGGTGATAGTTTTTCACATTTGGTTAACAAAGCTTCCTACTTTTAATAAGTTTGAACGATATATTTCGTTACTTGTTCAATATTTTTCCTCTTTGACTAACACATTTTCCTACTTGGTCAATATCTTTCCCGTTTGGTTAACAATTTTCCTACTTTTTATACGTTTGGTTGAGCTATTTCTGTATTTGGCCGACAATTTTCACATTTGGCTAAGATAATTTTCCTACTTGACCTAGGTTTTTTCACTTTGGCTAACAAAGTTTCCTACTTTTCATAAGTTTGGATGAGATATTTCTGTATTTGGCCTAACTTTTGCCAATTTGGGTGACAATTTTCCTACTTCTCATAAGTTGGCTGATCTATTTTAAGTTTAGTTGAAATATTTCTCTCTTTGGGCGATATTTTTTTCACATTTGATTAACAATGTTTCCGACTTTTCATAAGTTTGGCCAAGATATTTATAAGTTTGATAGCTATTTTTCCCCATTTTGGTTAACATATTTTCTTATTTGAATGTTGAAGTGGTACGTAGAAGCTGCAGTTTTGTCTGGCTGTGAAGTGTGGCACTGAGCAGACAAGTTTGAGAACAAATATTGGTCTTGGAAATGGGTTTCTGGGGAATGAAACAAAGACCCGTATAGACACAAGAGGAGAGAGAGAGAGAGAGAGAGAGATTTTAGGTTTTCATTTACCGATCTGAAATCGTATGATGTTAGTTTTCAAGCACTTATCTAGCTACCCATCCACTCACCCACCCCTTAATATCTAATTTCACTAAGCCATACCCACTAAAACCAATAATACAGGTCATCTGTACTTTTTAAAGTTTTTCGTTTGTACCCGTATGCTAATAGTGTATATACCACTCACCTTCTACATATCACTAATAACCACTATCCACCCCCTGATAACAAATAACACTATGCTGTACCCACTACAACCAATAATACCGACCATCTTTACTTTTTCAGATTTTCATTTGTAACCCTTATGATAATACTATATATACCACTACGACCCTCTAAATAGCAATAATAACCTCTACCGACACTTTATCAACGAATGACACCAAGGCTATACCCACAGCAACCAATGTTACCGGCTATCTTTACATTTAAAGGTTTTCATTTGTAACCATATGATAATAGTGTATAGGTCATTACATCCCTATACAGATCACTAATATCCGGTATCCACCCCTTAACACAGAGTTTCACTAACCCATATCCACAGCAACTGATAATACCGGCCATCTTTACATTTTAAGGTTTTCATTTGTAACCATATGATGATAGTGTATAGGCCATTACATCCCTATACAGATCACTAATAACAGGTATCCACCCCTTAACACCGAGTTTCACTAAGCCATACCCACAGCAACCAATAATACCGGCAATCTTTACTTTTTAAGGTTTTCATTTGTAAGTCGTATGATGATAGTGTTTAAACCACTACGACCTCCTACGGATCACTAATAACCGCTACCCACCCCTTAACAATAAATTTCACTTAACCATATCCACTACGACCGAAAATACCGACCATCTTTACATTTTAAGGTTTTCATTTGTATCCCTGTGATGATAGTTTTTAACCCCGAACCGCCTAGCCTCACCCCACGCGCCCACCCCGTCGACACCACCCCGTACCCCGTCTTTATTTATTTGTATTTGTATTTATTTTATTTTTTAAAAATAATTAATTAAAATTTTATACACCCACTCAATAGTTATCTGCCCTTAGAAACATAAATCTTAGAATTATCGCCTTAGATATGACCTAGATATCACCCCTACAAACCCACCCTACTCTTTTTCGATTTCCAATTGCCAAGGTATTTTTTTACGTGCGCAACAATACACACGGGCGTCCGATCTCACCAGAGACCAGGGGAAATTTTATTACTAGAAGTCCACGAGAAATAAATCCCGGTCCTCACTGGGGCTTGAACCCGGGACCTCCAGCACTCGAGGCGGACACCATACCTCGAGACCACGCAGCCCCCTTATTTCGGTTTCTCTTCTCCCCGTATTCTAGACCTCCATCTATTTCATTTGCCCTGTGAGTTCCAGAGTAGGCACTTTCTATGTATACTATTACCAGGGTTTCTCAATGTGCTTTCTAACCAACCTCAGCGTCTTTTCCACGCCTCTAGATTCACTGTAATATTTTTATTCTCCTCATAAGCCCCCGCGTTTTTCTGTCACACCATGTTAGTGTTTCTACACTGCGGTGACACTAGTTAATGGGTTAATAAGGGGCTGAGATGGCTGGGCAAAATTTCGAGTTAAAAATCTGCCCAAAGTATTTCAGGATCGTCGCTGGTGCTACGGAGTTCGTGCACTGAGCTGAGATTCTCCTGACCAGTGTTACCATTTTAGTACTTTTCGAACTAAATTTAGTGCGTTTTCAAGTCATTTAGTGCGAAAATTTTGCTTTTAGCGCGGCCGCGCAAATTTAGTGCTTCACAATTTTTTGGGGGTGATTTTTGGTGCTTTTTTGGGGTGGGTAAAAATTACTTTTAAAATCATTTTGGGAACACTAAAAAGCCGAATTTGAACTGAAGCGAGGGAGTAAAACAGTCTTAGTACGTTACCGCACAATATTCAACTATTTTAACTCCCTTTAATACGATTTAGCTGAAAGCGAACGCCATCTTGCAGACAAGTCCAAACGTCATACATTAGCTTGTAATCGAGTTCATAATTTTGTGGTGTCTACATTATCCTTTCATTTAAGCTTATTTGTGTTTCACCATAAGCAAGAAATATTGTCAACATTTCAGAGAACAGTGGCTCAGTGACACGAGATTTCAAAAATGGTTGTTAAAAGTAGAAGGGGATAATACTAGGTGTTTTTGCAAATGTTCAATTACAGCCAGGTTAAATGATATTGAGAGGCACAAGAATACAACGAAACATCAGAAAGCCGAACAACCATTCAGTACACAAAGGCAAACAACAATTGCATTTGACAAACTGAAAGATGATGTCAAAGAAACAGAAGGATGCATGTCTTTGTTCATAGCTGGCCATTGTTCGCTTCGCGTTGTTGACCTTTCAAGTGAACTCTGCAAGGTACACTTTGGTGACAGCAAAGGTTGCAAGAATTTTAAGCTTAGGAGAACTAAGTGCAGAGCAGTTATTTCAAATATACTTATTACTTGCACCATATTTCACAACAGACTTGACAGTTGATATTGGCAACAATAAATACAGCTTATTGATTGATGAGAGCAATGACATTTCTGAAACTAAGCTACTTGGAGTAGCTATTAGGTACTATTCAGAGACAAGAAAGCAGTTTGTGGTTACTTACTTAGATTTAGTTGAACTGAGTGAATGCAACGCACAGGCAATATGCAATGCGTTAAAAGATTGTTTAAACAAGAATGGATTTGAGTTGCAAAGACTAGTTGCACTCGGCATTGACAATGCGTCTGTCATGACAGGTGTAAACAATGGAGTATATACAAAATTAAAATCCGAAGTTCCTCATGTGGTACTAATTAGGTGTGTATGTCATTCCCTTCAGGTGGGAGTGTCACAGGCTGCAGCTGCTTGTCTGCCCAGGAACATAGAGTTCATGATTAGAGAAACATATAAATGGTTTTCTCACTCAAATCTTCGTCAAGCAAAGTACAGGGAGCTTTCTGCTTTAATAAATGATGGACAACATCCGCTGAAGATTGTTCAATTAAGCCAGAGACGATGGGTGCCCATTAAGTCTGCCATTGTCAGAATATTGCAGCAGTGGGTCGAGCTCAGAACTCATTTTGATGTAGCAAGACTCAACCAGCGCTGTTATACAGCAGAACTTCTACATTCTATGTTTAGCGGCATGAAAAACTATGTGTATCTCATATTTCTCAAGCATATTCTCGGAGAAGTTCAATGTGTGAATAAGAAATTCGAAGCAGATATACAGGATCCAACAAAACTACTCAGCGATCTTGTCCAGCTCATTGATTCTATCAGTTCAAAGATTGCTATTCCTGGGGAAAAAATAACAGAAAGTGATGCTATTCAAGATTATTTAGATCCTAATCCCAATCTAGGTTATGAGTTATGGTTATGGTGTGCTGGGGAATGAACAGGCGGACAGATTGGCTGGCTCTGCAAAACTTGGTGGAGTATTGATGCTTGTTAAGGCAGACGTAGTTGCGGCCTTGTGGGAGCACGTGTACACCTCGGAGGAGCAAATGGATCATCATGTTAGTTAGTTAGTTAGTCGACAGATCATCCTCATTGCACATCGAATCATTCAGTCCATAAGTGCTCAGATCCCCTCCTCAGCAAATCCCGCAGCGTGTAGCGGCTAATGACAATAGTTCTGTGTTGGTTTATCAGTCTTCTTTGGCTTCCTGCGTAGTGTTCTTGTTTGGCCACCCCTCTTTTAATTTGAGGTTCTCGCAGCCTGGCCATGGTTGTAGATTCACAGTCATCACTTGGTTCTCGCAAAAGTTTTATTTCTCGTAGAGCATTCAGAATGTCAGCCTGGTCCATGGCGCGTCCGCCCTCCACAGTAGCGTTACCTGCGAGCTTGTCAGCCCGCTCATTCTCTTGTACTCCCGCATGCCCTGGCACGAAGATGAAACTAATCTTTGCCAGCCGAGACCGCTTCAGAGACAGCAACCATTCTCTTCGGAATTTCTCCCCCTCCCCCCCCCCCCCCAATCTCTATCCTCTTGAGCATGTTCATTGAGTCGCTAAGGAAACATGCCCCAGTGAATGTATGTGTCTCGAGCCATGTTATTGCTTTACTTATTGCCATGACTTCCATAGTCAGGCTACTTGTGGTCTCAGCAAAAGCACCAGAGTTCTCCTTCACAATTCTCCCTCCGGCCTGAGCCGTAAAGGCCCATGAGCTTCTCACATGTCGGACGACTGACCCATCTGTGTAAATGACAGCATCACCGTCTAGCGAATTCTCGAAAATCAACGCTTGTACTTCCGCTTCCACAGCTGCCGGGTTTTCTTGTCTGCATTTTCTGTCTAGTTGGATGCAAACTGAAAAGGATGTGCAGAAATCTGTTGGCACTTGTACCCACTCCTCGCCAGGTTCTAAGTTCTCAAGTGGACACACCTGTTGAAGAATGTCTTCGGCTTGACCCATCTACGACCGTCCTCTTTTTAACCTGCTGCCCGTCACCTTCATAATTTCACTATGCAGTGGATGTTGTGTGTTTGCGTTAACTCTGAGGTAGGCGCGAGCTCTGCAGACTTGTATTATGTCTTTAATGGTTGGAAAATCAAGAAGGTAGCGCATCGCCCTGCATGCTGTATCTCTTGTACATCCAAGAATATTGCGCATAGCTTCATTCTGTATCCTTTCCATCCTTTCTATCTGCTTACGGCTGAGAGTCAGGATTGCCTTCGCATACTCAAAAACAGACATGACCAGCCCTTCGTATAGAAGACATAGATGGCGCTGCTCACAGTTTGCTGCCGCCATCACCCACATCGTAGTATAACAGAGTTCCATCTCTGTTAGAAGGTTGGGAGATAGTTAATGGGAAATAAAGAAGGGTTTCGGAAATGGCGCACCCGTGAGCACTATTGAAAGGGGGGTTGTTAGGGAAGCTCACGGGTGACGTCAAGGATAAACAGAGGTAGTTCCATCTCAGCCTGTGATCGGTCAAGATGTGTTCTCAAGAAGTTGTACAAATTTATACCTTTGGATAATAAAACCCATTTACACTTGACCAGGGCTTTGGTGTCATCTCTTGTGATTGCCTTTCACCTGTTCGCTCCGTTACAGGGAGTGAAAATGGTGCCGTGACCAGGGTGGGATGTCGCGGAGTGTAAGTTTGTCTCCAGAACAGAAAGATAGCTGTTTCTTCGTTTTTGCAATAAACATGGCGTAATGGCAGCTGAAATTTGTCGTTTGCGGAGAAATTTAACAGGGCGCCTCTGATCAAATCTTCGCTACACAGTGTTATCAAGGCGTCTCTGATCAAATCTTCGCTACACAGTGTCATCGCTTACCTGAAGGGAAGTTCATCTTTATTGAATCAAACCAAAAATCGTTTGGATCGTCAGCTCAAATTACGAGAAAAAGTCTGACGAAAATTTACTTCAGTCGGGAGCTTGATCCTAAATGTCTTGAACTTTGGCGATTATCAATATGTTGGGCAAAACAAGCGATCATGTCGATGTGGAACCTTCGGAAGCGACTGGGCAAACTGGGTTGCCGTCCTGCTGAAGAAGGGACCTAATTAAGTCGCTTCATTTCTCTTAAGCTTCAAGTCGTCTAGAAGTGCCATTTTTTTCGGGTGAAATCGTCTAGATGTGCCCCTCCCTCGGGTGAAAAGAATCCACAAATTTGAGAGTGTCGACAATCTGAGAAGAGAGGAATCCGGAGGCTTTTTCTTTTCAACATGATGGAATCAAGAAAACGACATACTCGTTCTTTCGTTTGTGAAGCCTACAATTGTTGAGCATAGACGTCGAGAGAAATATTTGGGAGTTGGTTTTCGATTGGACCAGTGAAAAAATAGTTCAACAGAAAACGGTAATTCAAATAACCTTTTGTGTTGGATAGAAAATGTATTGATTAATCTGAAACCATTTTTTTTTAGGAAGAAAAACTATGGATTGCGTCCTTTAGTTATTTTAAATGTGCCTATAGTACACTTATTAATATTGATTGTTTTTTGCTTATATAAGTGTATAGTGAAATATAGTCATGCGTGTGGATGGCAGTACAAATATTGAGTATATATTTTCAGATCGACTTAATTTATAACAAACAGAGATATAAGTTCATAAGATGTGTTTTTGAAAAACTTTTATTTGTAAAAGAGCACTACTGAAAGGGAGGTTGTTAGGGAAGCTCACGGGTGACGTTAAGGATAAACAGAGGTAGTTCCAACTCAGCCTGTGATCGGTCAAGATGTGTTCTCAAGAAGTTGTACAAATTTATACCTTTGGATAATAAAACCCATTTACACTTGACCAGGGCTTTGGTGTCATCTCTTGTGATTGCCTTTCACCTGTTCGCTCCGTTACACGTAGCCAACCCCCGCTTGGCCTTTGTTATCACCTGGTCTATGTGCTTATTATAATCAAGGCTTCGATCAAACCGTATCCCCAGGTAATTCATTGCCTGCGTTCTTTCCACCGTCTCTGAACACAGATTTACAGTTGGTGTTGGAGTGTTGACAATATCATTATTCAACGAGAACCAAGTCACTGTTGCCTTTGTTGGGTTGACCATTGCCCCAGCCTCAACACACCAAGTACTTATCCAATTGAGTTCGGTTTGTAGTTCCACAGCAACCTGATCTCTTTCCTTACCCTGGCGATAAACTAAAACATCGTCGGCATATGACAATGTCCTACCAGGTCCAGTGATCTGCTCACTGGTGATTCTCACAGTGTAGGCGTTGAACAGTACCGGAGATAATAGTGATCCCTGTGGTAGGCCAGGATATATTGTTGCTGGTTCCGACGTCCAACTGCCACATCTAAAAACTGCTTTCCTTTGGAAGAGGGCTGCAGTGATCCAACTAAGGAGGAATGGACTTATTTTGATTTCAAGAAGCTGAAGCATTAAAAAATCCAATGGTACTCTGTTGTACGCGTCCTCAAGCGCAATCACTGCAGCAAAGGTTTCAATGACTGAGTGGAAACCTTCATAGACATCATGGGCAAAAACTGCTTCATTGGTCCAGGTTTCTCTTTTTGGACGGTACCCACCCAGGGAAGGTGGGAAAACACCTTGCCTCTCTAGCGGGCTTGATATTTTCCTGACAATTAACTTCTCCAACAACTTGCCTATTGTATTCTGCATGGTTATAACTCGATATCCCTGCAATTTTGTGTGGTCTTTGCCAGGCTTCGGCAAGGGAATCAGAGACAGCTGTGTAACCACTCCTCCTTGATGCTAGCACTCCCTATACTGTTGTTGTACATGTCTGCTAGTTCCTCTAGCTCGTTGTCGGTACACCTATTTGTGTCGTTGTATCTTATGCCATCTGGCCCTGGAGCGCTGTTTTTTGATCGTCGAAGCACAGACTTGATCTCTTTCACTGTCACTGTGTCTTCATCCGAAGTGTTCTGGGCCTTGCACCTGTCTGACGTGACCTCCTTGGCAAGATTTCGGCCTCTCATGTATGTCTGGTTGCTCTGCTCTAGATAGCGTTTAAAGAGGGCTTTGCCCTTGTCCTCGTCAGTCCTCTGCCAGATGAGGTCAGCACCTTGGAAGTCAGAAGTACTTTTATTCTTGACTACCCCGCTCATGCTTTTATGTAGTCGCCAGAACACTTTCAGTGACTTGTCTGTGCTTACTCTTTGACACGCCTCTGCCCATTTTTCACTTTTAACCACCTTGACCAGTTTTTTGAAATAGCTTACTTTTGTGTGCATCTTTCTTTCTAAGTGCATGCAGGGACTGGGATGGCCAACTCTGTTCTTCTTGACATTTTGCCATCTCCTTACAGCACCACGTTTATCCAACCACGCCTTCTCCACCTCAAGATTCCACCACGGAGGCTGCTCCCAGCTTTTTTTTCTGCCCTGAAGCTTTCTGCTCTTGTCACGTCTTATTTTACTCACCACATCTTTCCCTGTACTAATCTACTGTCATACTGGAAAGTCTTGACCGTTAACTTGTGCTGCCTGGTTATGCCTTTCTCCACCAATATGCTGCAAGGGTGGTGGTCGCTGCCGTGGTGTCCTAGGACACTCCATCTACACACAGTAGTGAGTGAAGGAGAAACCAGCACCAGACCAATAGCACTGTCCTCATCCCCTGGACGGCTTGCTGTCCTGGTGACACAGCCACTGTTGATACAAACAGGTCAATGGTTTCAAGTGCAATCTCGAGCTCCTCCCCTTGTGTGTTGGAGGAAATGTTTCCCCATGATCTGCCTTTAGCGTTGAAATCACCACAGAAAATAACATTTCTCTCTTGACCTAATATGTCACTTAAGCACTGCCACTTCTGGGAATCCATACTCGCGTTGCGGGCATAAACATTAACCAGCACGAGTGGTAGACTGGATTGGACTCTTACCGCCTGTATTTGTATATAGTCACTGTCCCAATTGGACATGTCTAGCTCTGACGCCACCATGCTGTCGCGAATGAGAATCGCCATTCCCAGATTCGTCTGTTGTAGAAACATTTGAAGCCGGCGATTCGGAGTAACTGATCACCCAGTCTTGTCTCCTGGAACGCTACAGTGTCATTCCTGTAAACCAGATTTTCTAAAATAGGACCCCGTTGTTTTACGCTGGCGCAGTTCCAATGGATCACCATGGTCTGGCAAAAGAATGCGACAGCGAGGGGTGACGAGGGGATCTGGCCGACACTCGACGCTCAGAGGAAAGGCGAGACGCACATATAATCATATTGCTACTGGTACTATTAGTGTTGGAACTCTTCGCTGGCTGCTGAGGATGGGGAACGGAGCGCTTACGGGAATGCCCCGAATGATGTAATGTCGGTTCCTAGATCAATCAACCAATCAATCGTTATGTATGTACATCATTACTTATCCGTGCCGATAAGACACGGCGGCAAGTATACAAAAACCGACTGGCTACGGCAGAGAAAAAAAATTAAATATTTGGTTTGTTGACATCTGAATGTTCACTTGTATTTTGGCCACTCGCGGAATCTTTTTGTAAAACTGTTATTTTAAGCCGTACAGTTTACATTCCACAATAATATATGCCCAGTTAGATACTTTAAGTTTAACTTAAAGTTCCCTCACAGAAAGCCACGTCAGTAAACATTTCTATTGGCTCTTGTTATACTAATAATAGTAACAATAACATGGCAACGTCCACTTCTGATCAGTGATCTGTCACTTTAAAAAGTATTTCATCAGTTTCGCGTCATTCGTAGACATTTTCACCGGCTTCTTGAAAATAAGACATATAAAATGTTGGTATGATTATTAATATTATATTGTTTACATTATTATTACTAATTAATACTATTACATTATTATTATTGTTTGTTAAAGAAGTACTAAAGTCTTAAAGTTTAGTAAAGGCGGTAACTAAATAGTATTTATTAGTAAATACATACTGATTTTTTTTTTTTTTTTTTTTCCCGCGTTTCCATCCTGTTTCAGGATATTGCGGTCAACACCAGCATCTTTCAGCTGTATGTTGATTCCTAGGCTAGATTACGCTCATCAGCACGCCACGACTTTCTGAGCGACCGGCTCCATACTCTCATAAGTCACTTTTGCGATTCGAACCACTGATATAATATATAAACTAAGGAAAGGAATGACAACAAAGATTCCTGGAGCGTTTGCAGTTTTCACTAGGACAAAGCAGCAGATGAATGTCTGATTGTTTTATTTTGGCCAAAATTGTAATTTTCACTCTTGCTGAATTTGTTAGCATGGAGGAGTATCAATATTGAATAGGATGACCCAAAACATCAAGGACTGGGATCTGTGGGGATGAGGAACACTGTGCCATCTGGTGGGGCACATGATGATGATGAATTTGTTCCATCTGCATTCTTTTTGCAATTTTCACTATTAAACAATTTGTTTTTATTTCAGTCTTCCAAAACAATTTTATTTTCAAGAAAACTTGGTAATTTTAACTGCTGTTATTTATTTATTTATTTTTGTTGTTATTACACCGATATTATTAATATTTTTGTATCAAGATTTGGCACTCTTCCGACAGACGGGTCTAAATAGTCCTGCAGTGAATAATTGTATATAACTAACACTAACCCTAACCCTAAACCTTAACTTATTCACTGCAGAACTATTTAGACCTGTCTGTCGGAAGAGTGCCCAAGATTTTGTATATGTGTGCTTCTGATTTCATATTGTCCTTTAGTTTTGTTGACTTGTTCTGGACTATTTAAGCACCAATTTGGGTCATAGTATCATTGATGCCTGTTTGTTTATATTTGGTAGCACCAGTAACTGACGTGTTCTTGTATACTTTCTGGCTAGTGATGTGTTCTTGTATACTTCCTGACTATTGTGATGTGTTCTTGTATACTTCCTGACTAGTGATGTGTTCTTGTATACTTCCTGGCTAGTGATGTGTTCTTGTATACTTCCTAGTTAGTGATGTGTTCTTGTATACTTCCTGACTAGTGATGTGTTCTTGTATACTTCCTGACTAGTGATGTGTTCTTGTATACTTCCTAGTTAGAGATATGTTCTTGTATACTTCCTAGTTAGTGATGTGTTCTTGTATACTTCCTGACTATTGTGATGTGTTCTTGTATACTTCCTGACTAGTGATGTGTTCTTGTATACTTCCTAGTTAGTGATGTGTTCTTGTATACTTCCTGACTAGTGATGTGTTCTTGTATACTTCCTGACTAGTGATGTGTTCTTGTATACTTCCTAGTTAGAGATATGTTCTTGTATACTTCCTAGTTAGTGATGTATTCTTGTATACTTCCTAGTTAGAGATATGTTCTTGTATACCTCCTAGTTAGTGATATGTTCTTGTATACTTCCTAGTTAGTGATATGTTCTTGTATACCTCCTAGTTAGTGATATATTCTTGTATACCTCCTAGTTAGTTATATGTTCTTGTATACCTCCTAGTTAGTGATATGTTCTTGTATACCTCCTAGTTAGTGATGTGTTCTTGTATACTTTCTAGTTAGTGATATGTTCTTGTATACCTCCTAGTTAGTGATGTGTTCTTGTATACCTCCTAGTTAGTGATATGTTCTTGTATACTTCCTAGTTAGTGATATGTTCTTGTATACTTCCTAGTTAGTGATATGTTCTTGTGTACCTCCTAGTTAGTGATGTGTTCTTGTATACTTCCTGGCTAGTGATGTGTTCTTGTAGACTTCCTGGCTAGTGATGTGTTCTTGTACACTTCCTGGCTAGTGATGTGTTCTTGTACACTTCCTGGCTAGTGATTGTTCTTGTACACTTTCTAGTTAGTGATGTGTTCTTGTACACTTCCTGGCTAGTGATGTGTTCTTGTACACTTCCTGGCTAGTGATTGTTCTTGTACACTTTCTAGTTAGTGATGTGTTCTTGTACACTTCCTGGCTAGTTATGTGTTCTTGTACACTTCCTGGCTAGTGATTGTTCTTGTACACTTTCTAGTTAGTGATGTGTTCTTGTACACTTCCTGGCTAGTTATGTGTTCTTGTACACTTCCTGGCTAGTGATATGTTCTTGTACACTTCCTGGCCAGTGATGTGTTCTTGTACACTTCCTAGCTAGTGATATGTTCTTGTATACTTCCTAGCTAGTGATGTGTTCCTGTATACTTCCTGGCTAGAGATGTGTTCTTCTATACTTCCTGGCTAGTGATATGTTCTTGTACACTTCCTGGCTAGTGATATGTTCTTGTACACTTCCTGGCTAGTGATATGTTCTTGTACACTTCCTGGCTAGTGATGTGTTCTTGTACACTTCCTGGCTAGTGATGTGTTCTTGTACATTTCCTAGGCTAGTGATGTGTTCTTGTACACTTCCTGGCTAGTGATGTGTTCTTGTACACTTCCTGGCTAGTGATGTGTTCTTGTATACTTCCTAGGTAGTGATGTGTTCTTTTATACCTCCTAGTTAGTGATGTGTTCTTGTATACCTCCTAGTTAGTGATTTGTTCTTGTATTCTTCCTAGCTAGTGATGTGTTCCTGTATACTTCCTGGCTAGAGATGTGTTCTTCTATACTTCCTGGCTAGTGATGTGTTCTTGTACACTTCCTGGCTAGTGATGTGTTCTTGTACACTTCCTGGCTAGTGATGTGTTCCTGTATACCTCATAGTTAGTGATGTGTTCTTGTATACTTCCTGGCTAGTGATGTGTTCCTGTTTACTTCCTAGTTAGTGATGTGTACATGTCTCAAGTTATGTTTGGCAACTTCACAAGAACTTTTGTTGCTACTGTAAAGTAATGACTACTATCTGAGATCAATAAATAATCAATTGTCCTGAAGTAGTTTCCTGTTGTGGGTCTGTGATGTTATAGTGCCATCACATTTTGTAGGCTTGAGAGCAAGGAGGCATAGATGGCTATCTTTCCCTCAATTTGGCAAGCCCAGGCGTCAAACTTGCATGGGACTATGCGCATGTCTTTCCCAGAATAGTTTACTAGCAACTTCGCTTGTGTGGCTGCCATGTCTGAGATAGAAGTAGTTAAAGTAATAATTGTTGAGATGGAAGTAGTTAAAGTAGTAATTGTCTTATACAGAAGTTATAATTACCTGCGATACAAGATACAGTTATAACTATGTGAAATAGAAGTAGTTAATGTAATAACTATCTGAGTGGTTATTAGTTGTCTGTAAAAGAAGTTGTTAATGTTATAACTGTCTGAGGTAAAGGAAGTTAAAAGTATAACTGTCTGAGATAGAGGCACTTACAACTATAACTGTCTGAGATAGAAGCAGTTAAAGGTATAACTGTCTGAGATAGAAGCAGTTAAAGGCATAAATGTCTGTGATAGAAGCAGTTAAAGGTATAACTGTCTGAGATAGAAGCAGTTAAAGGTATAACTATCTGAGTTAGAGGCACTTAAAACTATAACTGTCAGAGATAGAAGCAGTTAAAGGTATAATTGTCTGAGATAGAAGCAGTTAAAGGTATAACTGTCTGAGATAGAGGCACCTAAAACTATAACTGTCTGAGATAGAAGCAGTTAAAGGTGTAACTATCTGAGATAGAAGCAGTTAAAGGTATAACTGTCTGAGATAGAAGCAGTTAAAGGTATAACTTTCTGAGATATAAGCAGTTAAAGGTATAACTGTTTGAGATCGAAGCAGTTAAAGGTATAAATGTCTGAGATAGAGGCACTTAAAACTATAACTGTCTGAGGTAGAAGTAGTTAAAGTTATAACTGAGATAGTAAATGTCTGAGATAGAAGTAATTAAAAGTATAACTGTCTAAGATAGAGGCAGTTAAAGGTGTAAATGTCTGAGATAGAAGCAGTTAAAGGTATAACTATCTGAGATAGAAGCAGTTAAAGGTATAACTATCTGAGATAGAAGCAGTTAAAGGTATAACTGTCTGAGATAGAAGCAGGTAAAGGTAAAACTGTCTGAGATAGAAGCAGTTAAAGGTATAACTGTTTGAGATAGAGGCACTTAAAACTATAACTGTCTGAGATAGAAGCAGTTAAAGGTATAACTGTCTGAGATAGAAGCAGTTAAAGGTATAACTGTCTGAGATAGAAGCAGTTAAATGTATAACTGTCTGAGATAGAGGCACTTAAAACTATAACTGTCAGAGATAGAAGCAGTTAAAGGTATAACTTTCTAAGATATAAGCAGTTAAAGGTATAACTGTCTGAGATAGAAGCAGTTAAAGGTATAACTGTCTGAGATGGAGGTCAGCATGGCCAAATGGATAAAAATGTGCGTTCTTGAACATCTGATATAGTAATTCTGAGGTAAAGGGTTCAAACCTTACACAGGACATTTGGACTAAAATATTGACTTCTCGTCCTGGACTTGGGGACTTAAATTACAAGTAACTGAAGTCGGAGTGGGTTTGCTTGATGGCGAGGGACACTGATAACAGGGAAAGCTAACCCACATGCAAAATTCAGCCCACTACTACTGGAAGTAGTGTGTATGGACTACGATTGAGTTCAGAGCAAGCACGCAAATAAATCTCTGAAATAGGAGTAGTTAAAGGTATAATTGTCTATGATAGAAGCTTCCTTTTTGCGATTTCGAACTACCTTGGAATTTTTAACATGCACACTTGCACATGGGACCTCTGTTTTTCTCCCCCTTATCTGAGAAGGCTAGGCATCCGATATCACGATACAAGAAACCAGGGGGCCATGTAATATCATGAGATGCCAGTGGGTTTTGGTGAAAATGCCCAGTCCCATGCTGAGATCAAACATGGAACTTTCTGGGCCTGACCTTCTGAGACCGTGACCTCTTACGATGATTTCCAGCTGTTGAGGACTCTTTAACGTACCTATAGCTGATGGCTGTAGAGATGTGGTTTCTGAGGAAAATGCAAAGAATACCGTGGACAGCCAGAAATACCAATGAACAAGTCCTTCAAGAAACAAATGAAGATCGTAAATTGATTAGAGAAATTAGACGTAGACAGTCAAAATTCTTTGGGCATGTTATGAGAAGAAATGGATTGGAAAATTTGGTGACAACTGGTAAGATCGAGGGGAACAGACCAAGGGGAAGACCTAGAAGCAAGTACCTGGATGGCTTGGCCTTGTGGCACGGTCGAGACAGAAACACGGAGCTGATCCATGACTCTGGTGATCGAGTGAGATGGCAGAACATGACCGCCCACGCTTACCGGCATGGCACATGATGGATGGATAGATAGTTATGAGAGCAGGGATTTTAAAAATTAAATTCACCTAATATGGGTACTGCTGGTCTCCCTGGCCTAGGAGTTAATGTCTTTCTCTGTAATCTCGTATATTCTCATGAGTAACGTAACCTGCGTGAGAATCGGTAGCGGTTCTCGCAGCGTTGTAACTTACAGGGTATGTGAGCCGATCGCTCAGAAAGCAATGGCACACTACTGAATGTAATCTTGCCTAGTACATCAACAGCAGCTGAAAAATGCTGATGTTGACTACAACGTCCTGTAAGGGATATGCAAAAAGAAATATGGGTACCAGAAAATGTCAATGATAGTAAATGTTGCCGGGTTGATAATGGCCGCATAACCCATCGAGTGCCAATTTGTTTATAAAACGGGCTAGTATCTTATACCCAGTACACCTCAAGACATGGAAAAGGATGCTTTATTTACATTTTTAAAAAATAGTTATAAGATAATGTCAACTTTTTAAGAGAAATATAAATTGTCCAGTATCTCTACTTTTTACGTTTTTAAAATCAAATAACGATGTGAACTTTTTGATGTCCACAGAAATCAAGTTGTCCATGATGTCCCGCCGGAGAGGAACAAATTTTGGTGTGATCTTACTTGCCACTCAAGTCGTGGGCTATGGAATAGATAAAATACCCCCTGCCACTCTAGCCCTTATTGCTGGACAGACAGCAATCTTTCTGGATATGTTCCCAAAACATTTCCCTACATTAGAGACTGTGTGCCTCAGTCCGTTTATGGGTATGTTATAACAATGTGTGGGATGTATCTGCCTTAACTGCCTTTGTAACATAGTTTGTAGCTTCGGAAATTTACTTATGTATAAAATTTAAATGTCAAAAGAAATAGAGGAAGACTGAATAACATATGGAGAAGCAGAGACAGAAATGAATAATGAGCGGTGGGCATGGATGGAGCGGCACAGGATAGCTAAGGACAGGATGGTCTGGCGTAAGTTGCTTAGGGCTTATGTCCCAATGGGGAATTAAGAACAAAAGATGTTTATACTGATGATCATATATTATATAAAGTTAAGTATTTATTGTTTATAAATTTAACATAGATATCACTTTCAACATATGTCTGTAGTCACCATTTTAACTGTAATGTTTGTATTCACCGAAGTATTTGAATGTTTCAGTGTATCATAATAAGGAATGGCGGAGATTAATCCTGGGTGCCCTGAGCCATGCATCCGACATGCATCTTTACTACAACATGATAAGTCTTCTCTACAAGGGCAGCGTGTTAGAGAAGAGGTTTGGCACTGTATATTTTGCTTACCTCGTCAGCATTTTTACAGTTCTGACCGGCGTTGTGTTCATTGGAATAGAGCTTCTACTGGGTAATAACTTATCCTGCGCTGTTGGATTTTCAGGTAGAATATCTGTGAGCATGGCTTATGTGTTTGTGTTAGTTGAATTGTTTTACAGTTGTGTTTTATTCATCAATTAGGTTTGTTGATATTGGTTTGCTTTTTAGTAAAGAAACACTTTCATTGCAAACAGGTATAACTCTGTAACTTATGTGGAGTCAATCCTGATGCATGGAAGTGAATCTTGGACAATCAGCAGATTATTAAGGAAAAATATATATGGAAGCTGCAGTTTATTAGGATATTGATGAGAACATTATGGACAGTTAAATAGTGTAAAGAAATCTTAAAAGAACGTTAACTTACACAGAGAACTGGTTACTCGCATCAAAAAAAGACAATCCACATTTTTTCGGCACATGAGAAGCTGGAGTATATTGTGATAATGGGTAAACTGGAGGACATGAGAGACGGGAGACTAAGAGAGAAGATACTGGACAGTTTGACATCATGGCCTGGAGGAACATCTTTATCAGAATTGATTGGCAGCACAAGAGACAAAATGCTGTGGACAGACATGATGACCAATGCCTTTGTGGTGATGACCAATGCCTTTGTGGTCTGGACTATAAAAAGAGCTCCAGTGCTGCAGTCTCCTTCTATGGATCACAGGTGGAAAATTTCAGTGCTGTGCCCATACCCTGTAGCACTGGCGAGGGTTCAGATGTGAGTATACTGGGATCACACATGCTGTAAACATTCTTATTTTGGGTGACTTTTTTTAATTTTGAAATTTGGTCTGGGCAGCAACTTCTCAATTTCCACATGCCAAGGATTGTTAACATGTGCAACATGCACATAGGTCCTAGGAGTTGTTCAGCCTTGTCCAAAAGGAATTTAAATAGTGTCAGCATTGTTTTTCTGATCTGGCAACTTCTGCAGCTTGTCTTGTTCCAGATGTATTGGCGTTATTTTTCCTCTGGAGTAAACTAGGCAGGCCGAGGTAGGGATCATGCTGCATGGACAACACATGCTCTCTACAAGTCATCCCAGGCTTTGTGCTATGAAGAGGTATAACTCCCTCCCTATACAGATGGGTAAAAGATCTCAGGGTCGGCCGCTACTATGGTACAGAGATGTGTGTAAGCGGGACATGATTGATACTGGCAGTGATATTGCATCTTGGGAGCAAGTCACGGCTGATTGTGTTGCATCGTGGGATAAGATCAGGGATGGAATAAAAACAAAGGAGAAGATGACTGCAAATAGCTCACACACTGAGCATGTGAGACATCAGATGATGAGTGATGGTGGAAATGACCATGTGGACAAATGCTTACTGCGCAAATTGGTCTGTTCAGTCACATTCACTACCGCCATGGTTGTAGTTATTATGCCTTTTTTTAAACACAATGTAACAAACTATCATCTCTTAAGATGGCAAGGTGCCAGTAATATAGGGTGTATTTTTAATGACTGTGCAGTGTTTGAAAATATTGCTGGTCCAAGTTTTGTATTCACCCTCTGTAAAGTTCATGCAACATAATAGGTAAATACAAAACTTGGACTGGCAATGTTTTAAAACACTGCACAGTCATTAAAAATACACCCTGTAGTTGTAGCATGTCTGACAAGATCTGTTGTAGAGTAGTGGTTATTCTCGGTAGCTGCGACTCCATTTAAGGGGGTTATCATTGTGGCTCACTGTTATTTCACAATATCTGTTGTGAGTGGTTATGCTATGTTATAAATGGCTACATTACCAAAACTGAAAATGAGAAAGTCACCAGGAGCTGACGGTATCTCCAATGAAATGATCAGGAACCTAGGAACAGAGGCCAAAACAAAGCTGTTGCAGATCTTCAATAACAGCTGGACCTTAGGCAGTGTTCCACAAGCCTGGAGAGAAGCAATCATGATACCCCTCCTAAAATCAGGGAAAGATGGTTCCATTGCCTCTAGCTACAGACCAATTAGCCTCACCAGCTGTCTCTGCAAAACACTGGAGCGCATCATCAATCACAGACTGCAGTGGTACATTGAAAGTAAAAACATCCTTGTGCCACAGCAGGCTGGCTTTAGGCAGTGCTACTCTACGGAAGATCAGACAACCTAACTCTCTCAAGAAATTGAGGATGCATTCCAAGAGAAGAAGCTGGTGCTTGCGGCATGGATAGATCTGAAGAAAGCCTTTGACAAAGTCTGGAAAGAAGGTCTGATGAAGAAACTGAGAAACTGCAAAGTCAATGGAAGAATGTACAAATGGGTGAAAGCATACTTGCACAACAGAAGAGCCCGAGTACAGATAGACGGACTCAAGAGCAAGAAAGTACTACTGCGTCACGGTGTCCCCCAGGGCGGAGTCTTGTCCCCCACACTTTTTCTAATCTTCATCAATGATCTTGTTGCTCACCTACCGCATGGAATTAAAGCGGCAATGTACGCCGATGACCTGGTTCTATGGAGCACAAATGAATATGCATCAGTGGCCACCAGATTGCTACAAAGAGCTGTAGATACATTTGCTGCATGGGCAAATAGATGGTGTGTCAGCATAAACACTGACAAGTGCAGCACCACCCTATTTACCCTCTCTCCAAAACAAAAGGCAGGGATCATCCAGATAAATGGAACACCCCTAAGAGAAGATAAAGAACCAACATACCTTGGAGTAACATTTGATGGCAAGCTGACATGGAGAAAGCACATCAACAAAGCAGTAGCAAAAGCCAGAAGGAAAATAGCCATCCTGAGAAAGCTAAGTGGAACCACACGGGGAGCCAGTACGAAAATACTTAGCAAAGTTTACCAACAGAGCATACGACCACACCTGGAATATGGGTCAACTGCGTGGTGTTCAGCATCAAATACCACACTACAAGAGCTGGACAAGGTGCAAAATCAAGCATTTAGAGTCACCACAGGAGGGATGAGATCAACCCCTATAGTGGAAATGGAGAAGATGGGGAGGACACAGGCACTGAGTGAGCACAGAGATACGAAAACGCTAATACAAGCAGAAAAGTTCCTCAGCTTTCCAGGCCACCCTATGAAGAACAGATTTGAAAACCTAGCTATGGGGCTGTTGAAAAGAAGTAGTTTTATCCACCAGGCCAAACGACTCTGCAGAGAAACCACTGATCTGCCCACAGTTGGTATCCCCCTAACAACTATTCCAGAGCGAACTCCATGGAAAGATGAGCATAGACTATCTTTACAAATCCAGACAAAAGTGAGAGGAATATTTGACAAGGAAGAACAGAACAGTGTGCAGCGCAGAACAGCCACTCTCAGCTTCCTTGATGAAGAATACCCACAGGACCTCTGGATCCGAGTCTACACAGATGGTTCAGCACAAAATGCTGTTCGAAATGGAGGAGCGGGAGTGTACATAGAATACCCAAATAATACTAGGGACACAGCCAGAGTACCGACAGGAAAGTACTGCCATAACTATGATGCCGAAATTGAGGCAATCAAGATAGCTACAGAGAAATTACTAAATAACAGTAATGGTACACAACCTGTGGTGCTACTAACAGATGCAAAATCAGTACTCGAGGCGCTCCTCTCTGGGAAATTGCCAGTACTAAGGACACTACTTTCTGAACTTAGCAGTCAGCATAAAGTCACCATACAGTGGATACCATCCCACTGTGGAGTACCCGGAAACGACAGAGCTGATCAATTGGCTAAGGAAGGAGCCAAAGAGGAACAGCCTGATGTGCCCGTTACATACCACCAAAAGAAAAGAATGATCAAATCAGTCAGAAAGCCACCAAAACCTGCTCAAGATGACTACCACATTATGGACAGACCAGAACAAGTCATTATTCTGCGCCTCAGAACAGGACACAATAGATTACGCAACCACATGTATAAAAAATTCAAGATTGGTGAAACAGCCATGTGCACACGTGGATTGGCGTCGCAGACAGCAGAGCACATACTCCAAGACTGCCCAAAATATAACATATCTAGGCAAACCTTCTGGCCTAGAGAGATGACAGTGGAAGATAAACTCTATGGACCACTGTGTGAACTGAAAAAAACAGTTCAATTCATGCAAGAGACGACATTGCAGATATAGACATATTTCAAGTGAACGAAAGAAGAAGCAGAAGCTACATTACCTAGTTTATAAATGCAAGACCTTCAGAGGATCTACTGCCCAGGTCAGCAGGGATCTACAATAATGAAATAGCTGACGTTCAGCTTCAACAACACCAGTTGTTGAGAATACTGAGAATGAAGAAGGACATATAACGTGCCTCACATATAACATGCTATGGCAGACCAACATAAAGGTTGGTTATGACATGTGGCATCTTGTGTGGAGTCAGGCATATACTGCACACATGGACAGTATGGGTGGGAGGTCAGCATGACCGAATGGGTAAGAGCACCTTTTCTTAAACATCTGATGTGCTGATGCTGAAGTAGTTGTTTCAACCCCTACACCGGTCAGTTGGACTAAAATGTTGACTCCATGTCCTTGACTTGGGGATGGAAGTCATGGTTTCTGGAATACGAGGCAGCAGTCAGCCAGCAAGCAGATGGACACAGGACATTGCAGACACTTTGGGCTTGAGGGTGTGTGACACAGGAGTCAGCCAGCAGGTAGATGGACACAGGACATTGCAGACACTTTGGGCTTGAGGGTGTGTGAGACAGGAGTCAGCCAGCAGGTAGATGGACACAGGACATTGTAGACACTTTGGGCTTGAGGGTGTGTGAGACAGGAGTCAGCCAGCAAGCAGATGGACACAGGACATTGCAGACACTTTGGGCTTTAGGGTGTGTGAGACAGGAGTCAGCCAGCAGGCAGATGGACACAGGACATTGCAGACACTTTGGGCTTGAGGGTGTGTGAGACAGGAGTCAGCCAGCAGGCAGATGGACACAGGACATTGCAGACACCATGGGCTTGAGGGTGTGTGAGACAGGAGTCAGCCAGCAGGTAGATGGACACAGGACATTGTAGACACCATGGGCTTGAGGGTGTGTGAGACAGGAGTCAGCCAGCAGGTAGATGGACACAGGACATTGCAGACACCATGGGCTTGAGGGTGTGTGAGACAGGAGTCAGCCAGCAGGTAGATGGACACAGGACATTGCAGACACTTTGGGCGTGAGGGTGTGTGAGACAGGAGTCAGCCAGCAGGCAGATGGACACAGGACATTGCAGACACCATGGGCTTGAGGGTGTGTGAGCCAGGAGTCAGCCAGCAGGTAGATGGACACAGGACATTGCAGACACTTTGGGCTTGAGGGTGTGTGAGACAGGAGTCAGCCAGCAGGCAGATGGACACAGGACATTGTAGAAACTTTGGGCTTGAGGGTGTGTGAGACAGGAGTCAGCCAGCAGGTAGATGGACACAGGACATTGCAGACACCTTGGGCTTGAGGGTGTGTGAGACAGGAGTCAGCCAGCAGGTAGATGGACACAGGACATTGCAGACACTTTGGGCTTGAGGGTGTGTGAGACAGGAGTCAGCCAGCAGGCAGATGGACATAGGGCATTGCAGCCACTTTGGGCTTGAGGGTGTGTGAGACAGGAGTCAACCAGCAGGCAGATGGACACAGGACATTGCAGACACCATGGGCGTTAGGGTGTGTGAGACAGGAGTCAGCCAGCATGCAGATGGACACAGGACATTGCAGACACCTTGGGCTTGAGGGTGTGTGAGACAGGAGTGTGTCAGCCAGCAGGCAGATGGACACAGGACATTGCAGACACTTTGGACTTGAGGGTGTGTGAAAAAGGAGTCAGCCAGCAGGCAGATGGACACAGGACATTGCAGACACTTTGGGCTTGAGGGTGTGTGAGACAGGAGTCAGCCAGCAGGCAGATGGACACAGGACATTGCAGACACTTTGGGCTTGAGGGTGTGTGAGACAGGAGTCAGCCAGCAAGCAGATGGACACAGGACATTGCAGACACTTTGGGCTTTAGGGTGTGTGAGACAGGAGTCAGCCAGCAAGCAGATGGACACAGGACATTGCAGACACTTTGGGCTTGAGGGTGTGTGAGACAGGAGTCAGCCAGCAGACAGATGGACACAGGACATTGCAGACACCATGGGCTTGAGGGTGTGTGATACAGGAGTCAGCCAGCAGGTAGATGGACACAGGACATTGTAGACACCATGGGCTTGAGGGTGTGTGAGAAAGGAGTCAGCCAGCAGGTAGATGGACACAGGACATTGCAGACACCATGGGCTTGAGGGTGTGTGAGACAGGAGTCAGCCAGCAGGTAGATGGACACAGGACATTGCAGACACTTTGGGCTTGAGGGTGTGTGAGACAGGAGTCAGCCAGCAGGCAGATGGACACAGGACATTGCAGAACTTTGGGCTTGAGGGTGTGTGAGACAGGAGTCAGCCAGCAGGTAGATGGACACAGGACATTGCAGACACCTTGGGCTTGAGGGTGTGTGAGACAGGAGTCAGCCAGCAGGTAGATGGACACAGGACATTGCAGACACTTTGAGCTTGAGGGTGTGTGAGACAGGAGTCAGCCAGCAGGCAGATGGACATAGGGCATTGCAGACACTTTGGGCTTGAGGGTGTGTGAGACAGGAGTCAACCAGCAGGCAGATGGACACAGGACATTGCAGACACCATGGGCTTGAGGGTGTGTGAGACAGGAGTCAGCCAGCATGCAGATGGACACAGGACATTGCAGACACCTTGGGCTTGAGGGTGTGTGAGACAGGAGTGAGTCAGCCAGCAGGTAGATGGACACAGGACATTGCAGACACTTTGGGCTTGAGGGTGTGTGAGACAGGAGTCAGCCAGCAGGCAGATGGACATAGGGCATTGCAGCCACTTTGGGCTTGAGGGTGTGTGAGACAGGAGTCAACCAGCAGGCAGATGGACACAGGACATTGCAGACACCATGGGCGTTAGGGTGTGTGAGACAGGAGTCAGCCAGCATGCAGATGGACACAGGACATTGCAGACACCTTGGGCTTGAGGGTGTGTGAGACAGGAGTGAGTCAGCCAGCAGGCAGATGGACACAGGACATTGCAGACACTTTGGACTTGAGGGTGTGTGAAAAAGGAGTCAGCCAGCAGGCAGATGGACACAGGACATTGCAGACACTTTGGGCTTGAGGGTGTGTGAGACAGGAGTCAGCCAGCAGGCAGATGGACACAGGACATTGAAGACACTTTGGGCTTGAGGGTGTGTGAGACAGGAGTCAGCCATCAGGCAGATGGACACAGGACATTGCAGACACTTTGGGCTTGAGGGTGTGTGAGACAGGAGTCAGCCAGCAAACAGATGGACACAGGACATTGCAGACACTTTGGGCTTTAGGGTGTGTGAGACAGGAGTCAGCCAGCAGGCAGATGGACACAGGACATTGCAGACACTTTGGGCTTGAGGGTGTGTGAGACAGGAGTCAGCCAGCAGGCAGATGGACACAGGACATTGCAGACACCATGGGCTTGAGGGTGTGTGATACAGGAGTCAGCCAGCAGGTAGATGGACACAGGACATTGTAGACACCATGGGCTTGAGGGTGTGTGAGACAGGAGTCAGCCAGCAGGTAGATGGACACAGGACATTGCAGACACCATGGGCTTGAGGGTGTGTGAGACAGGAGTCAGCCAGCAGGTAGATGGACACAGGACATTGCAGACACTTTGGGCGTGAGGGTGTGTGAGACAGGAGTCAGCCAGCAGGCAGATGGACACAGGACATTGCAGACACCATGGGCTTGAGGGTGTGTGAGCCAGGAGTCAGCCAGCAGGTAGATGGACACAGGACATTGCAGACACTTTGGGCTTGAGGGTGTGTGAGACAGGAGTCAGCCAGCAGGCAGATGGACACAGGACATTGCAGAACTTTGGGCTTGAGGGTGTGTGAGACAGGAGTCAGCCAGCAGGTAGATGGACACAGGACATTGCAGACACCTTGGGCTTGAGGGTGTGTGAGATAGGAGTCAGCCAGCAGGTAGATGGACACAGGACATTGCAGACACTTTGGGCTTGAGGGTGTGTGAGACAGGAGTCAACCAGCAGGCAGATGGACATAGGGCATTGCAGACACTTTGGGCTTGAGGGTGTGTGAGACAGGAGTCAACCAGCAGGCAGATGGACACAGGACATTGCAGACACCATGGGCTTGAGGGTGTGTGAGACAGGAGTCAGCCAGCATGCAGATGGACACAGGACATTGCAGACACCTTGGGCTTGAGGGTGTGTGAGACAGGAGTGAGTCAGCCAGCAGGCAGATGGACACAGGACATTGCAGACACTTTGGACTTGAGGGTGTGTGAAAAAGGAGTCAGCCAGCAGGCAGATGGACACAGGACATTGCAGACACTTTGGGCTTGAGGGTGTGTGAGACAGGAGTCAGCCAGCAGGCAGATGGACACAGGACATTGAAGACACTTTGGGCTTGAGGGTGTGTGAGACAGGAGTCAGCCAGCAGGCAGATGGACACAGGACATTGCAGAAACTTTGGGCATGAGGGAGTGTGAGACAGGAGTCAACCAGCAGGCAGATGGACACAGGACATTGCAGACACTTTGGGCTTGAGGGTGTGTGAGACAGGAGTCAGCCAGCAGGCAGATGGACACAGTACATTGCAGACATTTTGGGCTTGAGGGTGTGTGAAACAGGAGTCAGCCAGCAGGTAGATGGACACAGGACATTGCAGACACTTTGGGCTTGAGGGTGTGTGAGACAGGAGTCAGCCAGCAGGCAGATGGACACAGGACATTGCAGACACCATGGGCTTGAGGGTGTGTGAGACAGGAGTCAGCCAGCAGGTAGATGAACACAGGACATTGCGGACACCATGGGCTTGAGGGTGTGTGAGACAGGAGTCAGCCAGCAGGTAGATGGACACAGGACATTGCAGACACTTTGGGCTTGAGGGTGTGTGAGACAGGAGTCAGCCAGCAGGCAGATGGACACAGGACATCGCAGACACCTTGGGCTTGAGGGTGTGTGAGACAGGAGTCAGTCAGCAGGCAGATGGACACAGGACATTGCAGACACTTTGGGCTTGAGGGTGTGTGAGACAGGAGTCAGCCAGCAGGCAGATGGACACAGGTCATTGAAGACACTTTGGGCTTGAGGGTGTGTGAGACAGACAGGAGTCAGCCAGCAGGCAGATGGACACAGGACGTTGCAGACACTTTGGGCTTGAGGGAGTGTGAGACAGGAGTCAACCAGCAGGCAGATGGACACAGGACATTGCAGACACTTTGGGCTTGAGGGTGTGTGAGACAGGAGTCAGCCAGCAGGCAGATGGACACAGGACATTGCAGACACTTTGGACATGAGGGTGTGTGAGACAGGAGTCAGCCAGCAGGTAGATGGACACAGGACATTGCAAACACCATGGGCTTGAGGGTGTGTGAGACAGGAGTCAGCCAGCAGGTAGATGGACACAGGACATTGCAGACACCATGGGCTTGAGGGTGTGTGAGACAGGAGTCAGCCAGCAGGCAGATGGACACAGGACATTGCAGACACCATGGGCTTGAGGGTGTGTGAGACAGGAGTCAGCCAGCAGGTAGATGGACACAGGACATTGCAGACACTTTGGGCTTGAGGGTGTGTGAGACAGGAGTCAGCCAGCAGGCAGATGGACACAGGACATTGCAGACACTTTGGGCTTGAGGGTGTGTGAGACAGGAGTCAGCCAGCAGGTGGATGGACACAGGACATTGCAGACACTGGGCTTGAGGGTGTGTAAGACAGGAGTCAGCCAGCAGGCAGATGGACACAGGACATTGCAGACACCATGGGCTTTAGGGTGTGTGAGACAGTAGTCAGCCAGCAGGCAGATGGACACAGGACATTGCAGACACTTTGGGCTTGAGGGTGTGTGAGACAGGAGTCAGCCAGCAGGCAGATGGACACAGGACATTGCAGACACTTTTGACTTGAGGGTGTGTTAGACAGGAGTCAGCCAGCAGGTAGATGGACACAGGGCATTGCAGACACTTTGGGCTTGAGGGTGTGTGAGACAGGAGTCAACCAGCAGGCAGATGGACACAGGGCATTGCAGACACCATGGGCTTGAGGGTGTGTGAGACAGGAGTCAGCCAGCAGGCAGATGGACACAGGACATTGCAGACACCTTGGGCTTGAGGGTGTGTGAGACAGGAGTGAGTCAGCCAGCAGGCAGATGGACACAGGACATTGCAGACACTTTGGACTTGAGGGTGTGTGAAAAAGGAGTCAGCCAGCAGGCTGATGGACACAGGACATTGCAGACACTTTGGGCTTGAGGGTGTGTGAGACAGGAGTCAGCCAGCAGGCAGATGGACATAGGGCATTGCAGACACTTTGGGCTTGAGGGTGTGTGAGACAGGAGTCAACCAGCAGGCAGATGGACACAGGACATTGCAGACACCATGGGCTTGAGGGTGTGTGAGACAGGAGTCAGCCAGCATGCAGATGGACACAGGACATTGCAGACACCTTGGGCTTGAGGGTGTGTGAGACAGGAGTGAGTCAGCCAGCAGGCAGATGGACACAGGACATTGCAGACACTTTGGACTTGAGGGTGTGTGAAAAAGGAGTCAGCCAGCAGGCAGATGGACACAGGACATTGCAGACACTTTGGGCTTGAGGGTGTGTGAGACAGGAGTCAGCCAGCAGGCAGATGGACACAGGACATTGAAGACACTTTGGGCTTGAGGGTGTGTGAGACAGGAGTCAGCCAGCAGGCAGATGGACACAGGACATTGCAGAAACTTTGGGCATGAGGGAGTGTGAGACAGGAGTCAACCAGCAGGCAGATGGACACAGGACATTGCAGACACTTTGGGCTTGAGGGTGTGTGAGACAGGAGTCAGCCAGCAGGCAGATGGACACAGTACATTGCAGACATTTTGGGCTTGAGGGTGTGTGAAACAGGAGTCAGCCAGCAGGTAGATGGACACAGGACATTGCAGACACTTTGGGCTTGAGGGTGTGTGAGACAGGAGTCAGCCAGCAGGCAGATGGACACAGGACATTGCAGACACCATGGGCTTGAGGGTGTGTGAGACAGGAGTCAGCCAGCAGGTAGATGAACACAGGACATTGCGGACACCATGGGCTTGAGGGTGTGTGAGACAGGAGTCAGCCAGCAGGTAGATGGACACAGGACATTGCAGACACTTTGGGCTTGAGGGTGTGTGAGACAGGAGTCAGCCAGCAGGCAGATGGACACAGGACATCGCAGACACCTTGGGCTTGAGGGTGTGTGAGACAGGAGTCAGTCAGCAGGCAGATGGACACAGGACATTGCAGACACTTTGGGCTTGAAGGTGTGTGAGACAGGAGTCAGCCAGCAGGCAGATGGACACAGGTCATTGAAGACACTTTGGGCTTGAGGGTGTGTGAGACAGACAGGAGTCAGCCAGCAGGCAGATGGACACAGGACGTTGCAGACACTTTGGGCTTGAGGGAGTGTGAGACAGGAGTCAACCAGCAGGCAGATGGACACAGGACATTGCAGACACTTTGGGCTTGAGGGTGTGTGAGACAGGAGTCAGCCAGCAGGCAGATGGACACAGGACATTGCAGACACTTTGGACATGAGGGTGTGTGAGACAGGAGTCAGCCAGCAGGTAGATGGACACAGGACATTGCAAACACCATGGGCTTGAGGGTGTGTGAGACAGGAGTCAGCCAGCAGGTAGATGGACACAGGACATTGCAGACACCATGGGCTTGAGGGTGTGTGAGACAGGAGTCAGCCAGCAGGCAGATGGACACAGGACATTGCAGACACCATGGGCTTGAGGGGTGTGTGAGACAGGAGTCAGCCAGCAGGCAGATGGACACAGGACATTGCAGACACTTTGGGCTTGAGGGTGTGTGAGACAGGAGTCAACCAGCAGGCAGATGGACACAGGACATTGCAGACATCATGGGCTTGAGGGTGTGTGTGACAGGAGTCAGCCAGCAGGCAGATGGACACAGGACATTGCTGACACTTTGGACTTGAGGGTGTGTGAGTCAGGAGTCAGCCAGCAGGCAGATGGACACATGACATTGCAGACACTTTGGACTTGAGGGTGTGTGAGACAGGAGTCAACCAGCAGACAGATGGGCACAGGACATTGCAGACACCTTGGGCTTGAGGGTGTGTGAGACAGGAGTCAACCAGCAGACAGATGGACACAGGACATTGCAGACACTTTGGGCTTGAGGGTGTGTGAGACAGGAGTCAGCCAGCAGGCAGATGGACACAGGACATTGCAGACATCATGGGCTTGAGGGTGTGTGTGACAGGAGTCAGCCAGCAGGCAGATGGACACAGGACATTGCTGACACTTTGGACTTGAGGGTGTGTGAGACAGGAGTCAGCCAGCAGGCAGATGGACACATGACATTGCAGACACTTTGGACTTGAGGGTGTGTGAGACAGGAGTCAACCAGCAGACAGATGGGCACAGGACATTGCAGACACCTTGGGCTTGAGGGTGTGTGAGACAGGAGTCAGCCAGCAGGCAGATGGACACAGGACATTGCAGACACCTTGGGTTTGACGGTGTGTGAGACGGGATAACTGGCAGCGGATCAAGAAACTTTCGGTGGGCATTGATGACAGCAACATTCTGCGTTGTTGACCATTTGATGTAACTGGCATTGATGACTAGTTTAATCATAACAATGGCTTGAATTTCCAGGTGTCCTGTTTGCAATCAAAGTTTTGACAACACACTATTCTCCGAGTGAATTCAAGTACATCTACTGGGCAGAACTTATTCTCATACAAGTGCTGGTTCCTAATGCATCTTTTGTTGGTAGGTTTATTCTCTCTTATTGTTTGTGCATGTCTTTTTCTATCTCACTGTATATTGTACTGTCTTTGTACATTGTGTTCTTTCTTTTATGACAATCTGTATATATGGCACATAATGCATACAGATAAAACTAATATAAAGAAAGAAATATATGTTAATTAGTAAAAATTGGAACTGGTGGAAAATTTTGAATATCTTTGGTCGTTGATTACCAACAATGCTGACACAAGAAAGAAATTAAAAGACGAATATCTATTGCTCTTCAAAAACTTAAACAACCGAATAAATTGTGGCACGGGACAGATAGTCCTACAAAAATTATATTTTTAAGAGCATGCATCCTTCCCATTGCAACATATGCCTGTGAGACCTGGACACTTACTAAAAAACAACAACTGAACAGCACATGAATGCCTTTGAATATAAATATTTTAGACGAGTTCTAAGAATATCTTGGATACAGAAAAGAACAAATACATCTGTAACATGCCTGGGTTCATTAACATTACCGGCCCTGAGAAATAATAGAGGTAAAATGGGGCTGGGTGGTAGGTCCCCGGAAAGGGCAAATAAGAGGGCAGACGGGGAAGGTTGGAGGCAGTGAGTTTAAGGGGGAGTCAAGGAGGCGTCAGCCCGCGAGTGTGGTTGTGAGGCAGACAGCTTGGGGCTGGGGAGTAGTGTTGTTTGGAGCCCAGGGAGGGCTGCAAAGAAGGGTAAAAAGACAGTGGAAAACATTGATGGGGACAGTTGAGTTTTGGGACCCAACAGTAGAGGTCGGCGGTCTGAGAAATTGAATGATAGCGGAGTTAGCGAGAGAACAATGCCCTGTGTTTTCAGTGATAGGAATTCTGAGACTAAGTATTAAAGACTGAGCTGGGTTGTCAGCAGATATAGGGAGTTGAGGGCTAGACCCAGAGTGGGTTGGATCGAGTGAGTTCGGGCCGGGAGAGTGGCTGGTTAACTGTTGTGGTGGATGAGATTAAGTAGGGCTTGAGAAGGCAGTGTTATTCGAGTGTTAGGTTGTGATGAGGATATATTCTTGAATTACTAGTACTGGATTTATATATGTTGTGTCTTTCGTGTTCATTCATCATTAAAGGGATATTATGTGCGCAAACTCAATCTTGTTCAGTGACTAATAGATCTGTACTATAGTAATGACTTGTGTTGTGGGACAGGTGGCTAACCCAGCTTATACTCTGCAGTGGTATAGAAGGAGCATCAGGATCTAGACAACGACCAATCTCATTCTGTTGCAAAAGAGATTGTGTCAACATCCATATGACAAGGTCTGAATATTGAAGGCTGGTTGGCTACTAAAGATGATAAAACAAAGAACATTTAAATAATTTGGTCACATTAAACGTCATGAAGTTTGTAGAGAAAAATAATGGAGGGGTATATGACGGGAGGAGAGAAAGAGGAAGGCCAAAGAGAAGATAGGTGCAGGATGTGGCAGCTGATCTTCAGATGGGTGTATTGGACGTGGGCCATCTTGCTTGTGACCGAAACATTTTCCGGAAGGTTGTTATGGGAACGAGGTTCTGCAAAGGACATGCTACTGAATGAATTAATGAATATATGGTATTCTTTCTATTTGTACTATTTTTATTTATGGTCATCTGTTTTTACTGTCTACAAATATGGTAATTAATTAGTCATCTTGATGTTTGTGCTGACTTTAGTTAGTCACATTGCAGTATTTTTTTTAATTTTCTAGCTTTGAGTATAGTTACCTTGCTGTTTACACCGCCATGGTGTGTGGTGTTACTGCTGTTTACACCGCCATGGTGTATGGTGTTACTGCTGTTTATGCTGATGTGGTTGTATTGTTGTTTATGCTTACATGATACATGGTGTTATTACTGTTTATACTGTTATGATTTGTAATGTAAAGTTATTGCTGTTTACACTAGCATATGTAGAGTTATTGCTGTTTACACTAGCCTATGTAAAGCTATTGCTGTTTACATTTAACATATGTAGAATTATTGCTGTTTACATTGGCGTATGGAGAGTTATTGCTGTTTACAATAGTGTATGGAGAGTTATTGCTGTTTACAATAATTTCTGGAGAGTTATTGCTGTTTATATTAGTGTATGTAGAGTTATTGCTGTTTACATTAGTGTATGTAGAGTTATTGCTATTTGCACTAGTGTATGAAGTTATTGCTGTTTACATTAGTGCATCTAGAATTATTGTTGTTTACATTAGCATATGAGTTATGGATTTTTACACTCACATATGTTATTGCTGTTTGCATTAGCTTATGTAGAGTTATTGCTGTTTACATTAGCGTATATGGAGTTATTCATTTTTACACTCACATGATATGTTGTTGCTGTTTACATTAGTGTATGTAGAGTTATTGCTCTTTACACTCACATGATATATGGTGTTTAATGCTGTTTACATTCACAAGATGTATAGTTGTATTAATGTTTATTTATACTGACACAATGTAATTGTATTGCTGTTTACATTCACAAGATGTATGGTTGTATTAATGTTTATTTATACTGACACAATGTAATTGTATTGCTGTTTACATAGACTACTGACATGATGTGACTGTATTCATGTTTACTTACACTGATATAATAATTTGTGTTACTGCATTTTACATCATCATGATATGCAATATTATTGCTGTTTGTGCTGAAATTATATGCAGTATCATTGCTGATTAGATGTATGTGGAAAGCTAACACAGCTCGGCAACAAATAGTAATAATATAAGCAACGTCAATGTCACCATAATATAAGATATTAGAGAGGATTAGATCATCAGGAACGCTTAAGTCTGCTCCTGACCAGGCTACCAAAGAAGTAGTGTATCACTCTGGAGCCTATTTTATTGTGTTTTTTAAAAGTGTTTTTATCTGTGTTGTCCTGTCCTTAACAAAGATTCTTAGAATCGAAATGTCGGCCATCCTTTGTGTCCTATAGTACTTATTTTTGTATTTTATTATTTAATTATATATATTTATTGATTGTTTCTGATTTTGGATAAGTTACACTTCATTTTCACCTGTGTTATGATGGATGATGGAGTTCTTTGTAAAGTATATATATGGTGTCTGTGTTTAGTATGTCTCTTCTTTTCGCAGCATCTAAATATACCTAATTGTTTGCAATACAACTAAGGCATGTAAAATGGTCCTTATATCTTAATTTATGCGTACAATGCATTTTGCATATTGTGCTTTGTTGGCTGTAAGCTCTAGATGATAGTTACTACTGGAATGACCTTGTGTGTTGCAGGTCACCTGGCAGGTATTCTAGTGGGACTGGCTTATATTTGGGGGCCTCTCAGGTTTCTCATGGATGTATTTCTGCAGCCACTAGGCAAGTCTGGTTTGTATCAAGTGTCCACGATTCACATGAGCACATAACTAGTAATGCATAGTGATTGGCTGACATAAACATTTGTGTAGGTAGTGGTTAGTTCACATAAACTCATGGTTAGCTAGTGATAGGTTCACATTAATTTGTGTATAGGTTGTTTCTTCCCATGAACATTTATAAATTGTTGTGTCATAATAACATATTTCTGGGTTGTAGTTGTGTACATGTGTATAGGTAGTGGTTGGTTTACATGAACTTATCCATTGCTGTTTAGTTAGTTAGTTAGTTAGTCGACAGATCATCCTCATTGTACATCGAACCATTCAGTCCATAAGTGCTCGGATCCCCTCCTCAGCAAATACCGCAGCGTGTAGCGGCTAACGACACCAGTTCTGTGTTGGTTTATCAGTCTTCTTTGGCTTCCTGCGTAGTGTTCTTGTTTGGCCACCCCTCTTTTAATTTGCTGTTCTCGCAGTCTGGTCATGGTTGTAGATTCACAGTCATCACTTGGTTCTCGCAAAAGTCTTACTTCTCGTAGAGCATTCAGAATGTCAGCCTGGTCCATGGCGCGTTCGCTCTCCACAGTAGCCTCACCTGCGAGCTTGTCAGCCCGCTCATTTCCTTGTACTCCCGCATGCCCTGGCACCTCTATTCTCTGGAGCATGTTCATTGAGTCGCTAAGAAAACATGCCCTAGTGAATGTCTGTGTCTCGAGCCATGTTATTGCTTTACTTACTGCCATGACTTCCATAATCAGGCTACTTGTGGTCTCAGCAAAAGCACCAGAGTCCTCCTTCACAATTCTCCCTCCGGCCTGAGCCGTAAAGGCCCATGAGCTTCTCACATGTCGGATGACTGACCCATCTGTGTAAATGACAGCATCACCGTCTAGCGAATTCTCGAAAATCAACGCTTGTACTTCCGCCTCCACAGCTGTCGGGTTTTCTTGTCTGCATTTTCTGTCTAGTTGGATGCAAACTGAAAAGGATGTGCAGAAATCTGTTGGCACTTGTACCCACTCCTCGCCAGGTTCTAAGTCCTCAAGTGAACACACCTGTTGAAGAATGTCTTCGGCTTGACCCATCCACGACCGTCCTCTTTTTAACCTGCTGCCCTTCACCTTCATAATTTCACTATGCAGTGGATGTTGTGTGTTTGCATTAACTCTGAGGTAGGCGCGAGCTCTGCAGACTTGTATTCTGTCTTCAATGGTTGGAAAATCAAGAAGGTAGCGCATCGCCCTGCATGCTGTATCTCTTGTACATCCAAGAATAATGCGCATAGCTTCATTCTGTATCCTTTCCATCCTTTCTATCTGCTTACGGCTGAGAGTCAGGATTGCCATTGCATACTCAAAAACAAACATGACCAGCCCTTCGTATAGAAGACATAGATGGCGCTGCTCACAGTTTTCTGCCGCCATCACCCGCATCGCAGCCAACCCCCACTAGGCCTTTGTTATCACCTGGTCTATGTGCTCATTATAAGCAAGGCTTCGATCAAACCGTATCCCCAGGTAATTCATTGCCTGCGTTCTTTCCACCGTCTCTGAACACAGATTTACAATTGGTGTTGGAGTGTTGACAATATGATTATTCAACGAGAACCAAGTCACTCTTGCCTTTGTTGGGTTGACCATTGCCCCAGCTTCATCACACCAAGTTATTATGCGATTGAGTTCAGTTTGTAGTTCCACAGCAACCTGCTCTCTATCCTTACCCTGACGATACACTAAAACATCATCGGCATATGACAATGTCCTGCCAGGTCCAACGATCTGCTCACTGGTGATTCTCACTGTGTAGGCGTTAAACAGTACCGGAGATAATGGTGATCCCTGTGGTAGGCCAGGATATATTGTTGTTGGTTCCGACGTCCAACTGCCACATCTAAAAACTGCTTTCCTTTGGAAGAGGGCTGCAGCGATCCAACTAAGGAGGAATGGACTTATTTTGAGTTCAAGAAGCTGAAGCATTAAAAAATCCAATGGTACTCTGTTGTACGCGTCCTCAAGATCAATCGCTGCAGCAAAGGTTTCAATGCCTGAGTGGAAACCTTCATAGACATCATGGGCAAAAACTGCTGCATTGGTCCAGGTTTCTCTTTTTGGACGGTACCCACCCAGGGTAGGTGGGAAAACACCTTGCTTCTCTAGCTGGCTTGATATTTTCCTGGCAATTAACTTCTCCAGCAGCTTGCCTATTGTATTCTGCATGGTTATAACTGGATATCCCTGAATTTTTGTGTGGTCTTTGCCAGGCTTCGGCAAGGGAATCAGATAGCTGTGTAACCACTCATCCTTGATGCTAGCACTCCCTATATTGTTGTTGTACATGTCTGCTAGTTCCTCTAGCTCGTTGTCGGTACACCTATTGATGTCGTCGTATCTTATGCCATCAGGACCTGGAGCGCTGTTTTTTGATCGTCGAAGCACAGCCTTGATTTCTTTCACTGTCACTGTGTCTGCATCTGAAATGTTCTGGGCCTTGCACCTGTCTGACGTGACCTCCTTGGCAAGATTTCGGCCTCTCATGTATGTCTGGTTGCTCTGCTCTAGATAGCGTTCAAAGAGGGTTTTGCCCTTGTCCTCGTCAGTCCTCTGCCAGATGAGGTCAGCACCTTGGAAGTCAGAAATGCTCTTATTCTTGACTACCCCGCTCATGCTTTTATGTAGTCGCCAGAACAATTTCAGTGACTTGTCTGTGCTTACTCTTTGACACACCTCTGCCCATTTCTCACTTTTAACTACCTTGCCCAGTTTTTTGAAATAGCTTACTTTTGTGTGCATCTCTCTTTCTAAGTGCATGCTGGGACTGGGATGGCCAGCTCTGTTCTTCTTAGCATTTTGCCATCTCCTTACAGCACCATGTTTATCCAACCACGCCTTCTCCACCTCAAGGTTCCACCACGGTGGCTGCTCCCAGCTTTTTTTCCTGCCCTGAAGATTTCTGCGCTTGTCACATCTTATTTTACTCACCACATCTTGCCCTGTACTGTCATACTGGAAAGTCTTGACCGTTAACTTGTGCTGCCTGGTTCTGCCTTTCTCCACCAATATGCTGCAAGGGTGGTGGTCGCTGCCATGGTGTCCTAGGACACTCCATCTACACACTGTAGTGAGCGAAGGAGAAACCAGCGCCAGATCAATAGCACTGTCCTCATCCCCTGGATGGCTTGCTGTCCTGGTGACACAGCCACTGTTGATACAAACCAGGTCAATGGTTTCAAGTGCAGTCTCGAGCTCTTCCCCTTGTGTGTTGGAGGAAATGTTTCCCCATGATCTGCCTTTAGCGTTGAAATCACCACAGAAAATAAAATTTCTCTCTTGACCTAATATGTCACTTAAGCACTGCCACTTCTGGGAATCTATACTCGCGTTGCGGGCATAAACATTAACCAGCACGAATGGTAGACTGGATTGAACTCTTACCACCTGTATCTGTATATCGTCACTGTCCCAACTGGACATGTCTAGCTCTGACACCACCATGCTGTCGCGAATGAGAATCGCCATTCCCTGATGTCGTCGGGGGGGGGGGGGGGGGGGGGGGGGGGGGGGGGGGGGGTGAATATGTTTTTGAAAATTAAAGACAAATTGTATTATCTTTCAATGTAGTCACCACAGCGTTTAGTGCAACGTCCAGAGCCGATAAAATGCTTGGATACCTGTAGAATACCTTGGTCGCATGTAGCCACTCATACACCACCTGTTGTACCTCTTCATCGGACCAAAAAGTCTTTCTTCCCAATGACTCTGAGTTATCCAAACAGGTGGTCACTTGTGGCTAGGTCTGGTGGGTACAGGGAATGTGTTACACACTGAAAGTGGAGGTCTTCGATAGTTTCAACCATTGCACGGGCAGTATGGAGTCGAGCATTGTCATGTTGCAAAAGGATACCTTTACTCAGAAGTCCACGTTTTTTAAAATTAGATTGCAGGTCAAAGGTGATTCCTGAGAAGATCTATATACATATTACTGGTAACAGCTTTCCCTCTTGGCATGTAGTGCTCTAAACCATATGAAAATAGAGCTCATCCCAAAAGAAAGTCAGCATAACCTTCCCTGCAGACGACTGCGTGCAAATCATCCTTGCTCGTTCTCTTCATTTCCAGGCCGTGGTATTGAAGCCAGGTTTCATCAACAGTAACCATCACCTATGCTTCAAAGCACTGCAAAAGTTCTTGACAAGCATCAGAGCATAGTTTCAATTCTGGAGTAAGCTGCTGTGGCACCCACCATGCGGTATTATAGTGCATCTGAATGAGTGGTGTGCTGAAGCTTGACTGATGTCAAGATGTGCGGCAATGTCACTCAGTCAATCGATGGTTTTCCTGTACGAGGCCATCAATGGCTGCAATTGACTCTGGTGTCACTACTCGGTGTGCCTGACGCTGTCATGAACAGTCTGTCACAGAAGTCATGCCGTTTACAAATTTCATACTCCACTTCTACACTTGCTGGACAGACAGGCATGCATCACCGTACTGAACCTTTATTCACCGATGAATGGCTATAGGTTTCACCCCTTCACTGATTTTTTTAAAAAAACGGATAACAGAATGCTGCTCCTCTTTGGTGCATGTCAAAAGTGAGGCAGCCATCTTTAAACTGTTCTTATGACTTCACTGTGTTCATCTGCACTGTGATGTCACATCTTGAACACTCTTTACATACTTAATGCCTTGGTGTAGAATCCGTAATAACTCAACATGAAATCCACAACCAAGTATTTCTAACTCGTTAAATAAGAACGTTAAGTGTTCTCACCTGAACTTTGGAAAATATGAAATAATCTCACGCAATCCAGTGAACATTTCCACATATTTTAATTATGCGCTGTAGAAAAATAGGATTCTTCTCTTCTAGAATATAGACTGCCCTTGACACAGGGTCGGTGTCTATTTACTATCTACGAATAACCTCCCTATTCTATCCTGTTCACCTTGAAGCCTAGTTTTCCATTCCACAGTTCCGTCGTTCAGAATTCGCCTAGGTTTTCTACTCCCAGTCCTTCCATTAATGGCTTCTTGTCAACCAATTCCTCGTCCTGCTGTTTACTTGCAGATCCTCATAATCATTGCATCCAGATATCCACTTGACACAGAATTTGGAAAACACAACCGCTTGGGAACACAGCCTCACAACGTCTGACTCTATGTTGTCCTATGACGTCTCATGTCTCCCTTGGTTTTCTTGTGCATCATCCACTTTGGTGCGTCCTTCTGCAAAATCCCTTTCTTCTTTTTCCTGTGCTCGTCATATGGCACTTAACAACAATATTTACAGGTTACAAGACAAAGGCATGGTATTGTAATTTCTATCACACTTTTAAGGTTTTCATTTCAAGCCCCCTCACAGGTAACGGCCGGCTTCCTGGCCTAGAAGTTAGCGACTTTTCTCCGTAATCTCGTATACTCTCGTAAGTAACATGACGACGGTGAAAATCAGCAGTGGTTGAATCGCGTCGGTAACTTACGAGGTATGTGAGCCGGCCGCTCAGAAAGCAATGGCAAACTACTGAGCGTAATCTTGCCAAGAAATCAACAATCAGCTGAAAGATGCTGATGTTGTCAGCAATGTCCTGTAAAGGATATGCAAACATAGGTAATGGCTGGTTAACTTGAACATATTATTAACTACTTGTTTGTCCACATAAGCACATTTAAAGGTAGTTTTTGTGTGTGCACATTTCCCCCCGAAATTCGAAGAGACGCACATCAAAAATTAGAGACAGGTATTGCTGTATACATTTCAAATTCTCTCAACTGTTCCCGTAGAAGTAATCTCGAGATAGAAGAGATAGAATGTGTTTGGTTAGAGGTGAAGCCAGTCAGCCAGCAACTGTTTCTCATTGGATACCTATATCGAAATCCCTGTGCTGGGTATAGTTGGTATGACTGTTTCACTACAATGATGGATAGGGTGTTTACAGCAGGTAGAGAAGTCATGATATTAGGTGACTTTAACATAGATATTACTAAATCCAACCAGACATGGGAAGATATCATTCTATCTTACAATTTCAAACAACTAATAAATCGTCCCACAAGAGTTACAGACACCTCCTCAACTATAATTGATCATATATATGTTACTTGTCCATTTAATATTACCGAATGTTCTGTTCCTGTTAGTGCAGTTAGTGACCATTACCCAATATGTTGTACATGGTCGAAAATTGGGTTCAAAACTCCTAAAAATAAACATTTAAGCATCAAATTTAGAAACTTTAAAGCTCTCAACCAAAATTTATTTTTAGACTTAAAAAATGCAGCCCTTGAACATGTTTACCAACTTCCTGATCCGGATGATGCACTAGCTTACTGGACAAAGACAGTCTACAATGTATTTGATAAACATGTGCCAGTCAAAGAAGTTCGAGTCAAGAATCAACATAAGTCCCCGTGGGTCACTGGCGAAGTTCTCAAAATCATGAGAGAACGAGATACAGCACACAAAAATAAAGATTTTATCAATTATCGCAGACTAAGAAATAAAGTTAAATATGAAATTCGTAGGATAAAGAAAGATCATTTCAAAAATTTGATTGTAGATAAATCAAATAATACAAATATATGGAAGGCTATTAACTCGCTAACCAACAAGAAACACTCTTCAGAGTCAGCAATACCAAACTCTATAACATGCGAGGATTTCAGTTACTTCTTTCAATCAGAAATAGAGAATCTAAAGTCCTCAATACCAGACTCAGTATGTAATTTAAGTTCACTGTCATCATTCTGTGAAGGGAAGTGCTCTAGAAATATTCCCCCTGAGATTCCCTTGATGTCTGTTGCAGAAGTATATAAATATCTCTCGAATCTCAAAGCAACAAATTCAGAAGGCCTAGATGGTATCAGTAATAATTAGTGAGTCCTTAACGTTCATATATAACCAGTGCCTATCCAAAAACTACTTTCCATCTGCCTTTAAAGTTGCTAAAGTGTATCCTCTACTTAAAAATGGTTCAACTGATATTAGCGTCTTGGGTAATTATAGACCTATTTCCTTACTATCGTCGCTATCAAAGCCATTAGAAAAACACATGCATAAAATAACACTACATCATTTAATTAACAACGATCTAACAATTGACAGTCAATCTGGGTTTCGACCTAAATATTCTTGCCATAGTGCCCTTACAAAAATGACCGATAACTGGCATCTTTGTATCAACAATGGCAACATTTGTGGAGCAGTATTTGTAGACTTTAAAAAGGCCTTTGATATGGTAGATCATGATATTTTAATTAGAAAATTAAAACACATGAAGACTGGCACCAATATGGTGGACCTAATTACGTCATTTTTATCAGACAGACAACAAGTAGTGTCCTTCAATAACTGTCTATCAAGACCCACACAAATTAATTTTGGGGTGCCTCAGGGCTCAATACTAGGTCCGCTGCTTTTTGCAGTGTATATTAACGATCTTCCTTTATACCTCAATACTTCGTGTGATCTATTTGCGGACGACTGCACTATTTACACAAGTCAAGAGAGCCTTTGTGACTTAGAGAGCTCTTTACAAAACGATCTTGACAACCTTAGTAGATGGAGCAATGAAAATCGCATGTTAATTAACATCGACAAAACCAAATCCATGCTAATAACGACCAGACAAAAACTACAGACCCTAGCCATAACTGGGACACCGCTCGAGCTCCACGTGGACACGTTACCTATAATTAATGTAAATGAACATAAAACATTAGGTCTTTTAATTGACAGACATTTAAACTGGAGCCCTCATGTTCACGCCCTTACCAAGAGAATAGCACAAAAAGTTTACCAACTTGCTAAAATTCAACACTTTTTGGATGAAAGCACACGTAAAATATTCTATGCATCCTATATCCAATCACCTCTCGATTATTGTTCCACAGTCTGGGATGGCTGCCCTAAATCTAATATGAAACGATTGTTTTCGCTTCAAAACCGCGCTATACGTCTAGTTTCTAGCATAAAGCACGTTGAAAGTAATAAATTATACAGCCATCTAAGACTTCTACCACTTCAAAAGCGCTTCCTTTTTAACAAAGCCAAATTAGTGAATAAAATTATATCTGAAAATACCCCAGAGTATCTTCTACCGTTAATTCAATCTAATGCAATGAACAGTAAGCGCTTAAATTTATTACAGCTTCCTAAGCCTAGATTGGACTTATACAAAACTTGTTTCGCATATTCTGGTGCTCACTTGTGGAATAGCCTTCCAACAGAACTGAAAACACCTATGAGTCCCTACACATTCAACCGAAAACTCTTTCAATACTTACTTCATACCGACTATATGCCTCCATAAGTCACCTACTAGTATCATTTTTCCACTATCATTCTTCACTGTATGTGTGTGAACGAGACAGTGGGTGAGAGAGTGAGTGAGAAAGAGTGTGAGTGGAAGAATTAGTATGATAGAGAGAGTGAGAGAGTATGCATGCGCGTGCCTGAGTGAGTGTAAAAGTGAGTGAGTGTGTGGACATATGTGTGAGAGATTTAGTTAGAGAATGAGTGAATCTGAGAGAGTGGGTGTGTTGTGTGTCTGCCTGTCTGTGTGATAGAGTGTGAAAGTTAGTGAGTGAGTGTGAGTTAGAGAGTCATCGAGTAAATGAGTGAGTAAGGGAGCGTGAGTGAGTGAGAGAGAATTTGTGGGTATGCGTGTATGTGCACGAATGAGTGAGTGTGAGAGCGAATGAGTGGGTAAAAGAGAGAGCGTGGGTGAATGAGAGAGTGCATGAGAAAGTGTAATGTATGTGTGTGCATGTCTGGATGTGTGTATGGGTGTATATGTGTGTACATGTGTGCATCTGTGTGTGACTCTGTGTGTATGTCTGTACGTGTGTTAAAGTGTGCGTTCATGTGTTTATATGCGTTTATATGCATGTGCGTGTGCATATGTGTGCATGGATGAGTGTGTGTGTGTGTGTGTGTGTGCTCGTGTATGTATCGTATATCTTTGTATGTGTAAGTGTGCATGCATGCAGTGTATGCGAGGGAGTGTATATTCGGGTGTTATGTGAGTACGTGTGAGTAAGTATTTGGATGTGTGCAGGTGTGTGTATTGCGTGGGTATGATGTGTGTGGGTGTGTGTATGTACATGTGTGAGAGAGAGAGAGAAGAGAGAGAGAGAGAGTGAGAGTTGAGCGCACGCATGTCATCTAACATGCTGATCCATATGTTTTGTGTATTCTCATTTTTTTCATATTATCATTTTGATGCACTTGATTTTAACATGCATAAAATGAATTCATGTAAATTACTGTAAAGCAAGTGAGAGAGTTAGTGAGTGTAAGTAAGAGAGAGAGAGTGAATGAGTGTGAGAGTGTGTGTATGTAAAGAGAGCGCAAGAGAGAGAGAGAGAGAGGGGGGGGGGAGAGAAAAAAAAGAGTTGAATTGCATCACTAATTTTTACGCTACATAATGTATATGTACAATTTTTTCTCCACTTCTTGCAATTGCGAGAATTCTCACGACAATCGTCAGTGTCTCAATTGTGTGTAAAGTGTGGGAGTTTGTTCTTATTAGCTTCAGTGATCATGTGAGGCATCAAGTATTTGTCTAGATGTGAGGATGTATGTATGGGTGTGTATGTGAGGGATATGTGTGTGTGTGTGGGGAATGTGTGTGTGCCTGTGTAAGAGAGAGAGAGAGAGAGAGAGAGAGAGAGAGAGAGAGAGAGAGAGAGAGAGAGAGAATTCAGTGCTCGCATGTCCTGTAACATGCCATTCCATATTTTTTGTGTATTTTCATCTTTCACATTATCATTTTGTATGTATGACACTTGATTTTATCATGTATAATATAACATTACTGTAATGTGAGTGAGAGCGTTAGTGAGAGAGAGAGAGAGAGAGAGAGAGAGACTGACAGACAGACAGAGACAGAGACAGAGAGAGACAGAGGGAGAGAGAGAGTTGAATTGCATCACTAATTTTGAAGTTACAAAATGTATATGTACAATTTTTCTCCATTTTCTTTACAATTTTGCGACAATGCTCACGACAATCGTCACTGTATGTGTGTGTAAAGTGTGGGAGTTTGATCATAATAGTAGGTTGGGGGATCGGGGGATGTGTGTGTGGGTGGATTCGTGATGTGTGTGGGTGGGCTCAGGATGTGTGGGTGGGAGGGGTGGGTTTGTGTGGGTGGGTGGGGGATTGTGTGTGGGTGGGTGGGGGATTGTGTGTGGGTGCGTGCGAGGTGTATGGGTGTATGGGGAGATGTGTTTGTGGGTGAGGATGTGTGTTTGTGTAGGTGGTTGTGGGTGAGTGGGTGAAGGAGGATATGTTGGTGGATGATTGATGGTGGGTTATGGGATGGGTGGGGGTATATGTGTGGGTGGGGATATGTGGTGGGTGGGAGATGTGTGCAGGTGGGGGTGGTTGTGGGTTTGGGGATGTGTGTGTGGGTGAGGGATGTGTATGGGTGTGGGATGTTTGGGTGGATGGGTGGGGAGTGTGTGTGGGTGAGAGATGTGCGGGTGAATGTGTGTGGGGGGTGTGTGGGTTGGGGGAGGGGTGCGTGATGGGTGTGGGTGATGGATTTGGAGATGTGTGTGTGGGTGGGGGATATGTCTGGCTGGGTGGGGGTGTGTGTGGCTGAATGAAGGATGTATGTGTGGGTAGTGAGGGTGATTGTAGTTGGGGGATGTGTGGATGGGTAGGAGATGTGTGGATAGATGTGTGTGTGGGTGTGGGATGTGTCTTTGGGATGTGTGTGGGTGTGGTATTGTGTGGGAGGGGAGCTGGGTGTGGTTAAATGATGTTTGTGTGGGTGGGTGAAGGTGTGGTTGGGTTTGTAGGTGGGTGAAGGATGTGTGTGAGGGTGGGGGATGTGTGCTTAGATGGGTGGTTGGGATGTGTGAGTGTGGGTGGGTAGATAGGAGATGTATGTGTTGATGAGTGGGTAAGGGATGTGTGGGTGTTAGTGGTTGAGGGATAAGTACGTGTGTCTAGGGATGTGTGAGGGGATGAATGTATGGGTTGTGTGTGCGTAGATGGGAGGTGTGTGTTTGTGAATGGGGAATGTGTTGGTGGGTGGGGATGTGTGTGAGGGATGTTTGTATTAGTGGGAGATTGTGCGTGGGTGGGGATGTGTGTGTATATGGGTAGAGGTGTGTGGTTAAGGGATGTGTGGCTGGGGGAATGGGTGGATGGAGGATGTGTGGTTGGGTGGATGATGTGTGGTTGGGTAGAGGATGTGTGGGTGGGTGATTGTATATGAGTAAGGGTGTGTGGTTAAGGGATGTTTGGTTGGGGGATGGGTGGGTAGAGGATGTGTGGGTGGGTAGAGGATATGTGGGTGGGTCAGTGTGTGCAGGTTAGGAGACGGTGGGGGATGTTTGTAGGTGCGGGCTCGGGATCTGTGAGTGGGCTGGGGGAGATGGGAGATTATGTGGGTGAGTGCGGAATTTGTGTGTGGGTAGGTGCGGAATATGTGAGTTGACGGGGAGACATGTGTGTGGCTGAGGAATGTGTGTTTGGTTGGGTGGTTGGAGCTGTGTGGGTGGAGGAGGATATTGGGTGAGTGATTGTTGGTGGGAAATGGGACGGGTAGAGGATATGTGAGTGGGTAGGGAGATGTGTGTAGGTGGGGGATGTGTGGGTTATTGAATGTATGTGTGCTTGGGGTGTGGGTGGATGGGATGTGTGGTGGGTGAGAGGTGTGTGTGGGTGGGGAGATGTGTAGGTGTAGGGATGTGGTGGATGGGTGGGGGATTGTATTGTATGTGTGTGGTGTTGGGTGGGGAAGTTGGAGTGAATGGGGGATGTGTGGGTGGGTGGTGGATGTGTCTCATAACATAGTAATATGCATTGTTTATGTTTACAAAATTCATGTGACAATGTTTTTTTCCTATGCACTGTTGATGAAAGAAAGATGAATGATTGGAAGGGCCGAATGTAAGACGGGCCTGCGTGCCCAATTTGTTACCCTTTGAAAATAAAGTCTGTTCGTTCGTTCGTTCATTAGCACGCCACGACTTTCTGAGCGACCAGCTCCATACTCTCATAAGTCACTGGTGCGACTCGAACCGCTTCCAATTCTCGTGCACTCGCGTCAACCACGAGAGTATTCGGGATTACAGAGAAAGCTGCTAACACCTCGGCCAGGGAGCCAGCTGTGTGTGCACATGAACATATTTGTAGATAGATCACGTGTAAAGGGTCACATGAACATATTTATAGGTAGATCACATGTATAGGGTCACATGAACTCATTTATAGGTAGTGGTTCTTCTGTTACCTTTTATCTCCCTTTGGGACATATGGTCTCAACCAACTCACTCCAAGCCCTCCTATCCTTGTTCTAGGTCAGTTATGAAGAACATCATTTAATGCTCAGGTAGTAATCTGATAACTCATCCCTGTTCTAGGTCAGTCATCTCAGTCATTTAGAACATTTCATGCCTGGGTAGTAATCTGATAATTTGTCTTCGTTCTAGGTCAGTCATTTAGAACATTTCATGCCCGGGTAGTAATCTGATAATTTGTCGTTGTTCTAGGCCAGTCATCAAGAACATCATTTCATGCTCGGGTAGTAACCTGATAATTTGTCCTCATTCTAGGTCAGTCACAAAGATCATTTAGTGCTCAGGGAACCTCTGGCTATGGTTATAGGAGTCAAGCTGCTCCATCTGCACCTCCTTATGATGAAACAGTTTATAATTCAGACTCAGATTCCGGGAGCTACGAAACCTATTCTGGTATGTTATGTATTGTTATTCTGTGTAAAGTCAGGTGTGCATATGGATTATTTGGATTTTGACCGACTCTTTATTTGACAGTTTCCATGTGGATGTTTCATTTTAATGCTTTTCTTTAAAGCTTATATAGTGCATTTATAGAAAAGTGATCAGTAAGGTAAAAAAAGAAGTGTAGTCAGCAGTAGAATGGGAGATGGTAGACCGAGGAGGGGATGAAACAAGGTGACGAGCATGAGAAGCAAGGCAAGGAGGGGATGAAACAAGGACAGAGAAGGGGATGAAACAAGGCGACGAGCAAGAGAAGCAAGGCGAGGAGGGGATGAAACAAGGTCGAGGAGGGGATGAAACAAGGCGACGAGCATGAGAAGCAAGGCCAAGAATGGGATGAAACAAGGTGACGAGCATGAGAAGCAAGGCAAGGAGGGGATGAAACAAGGTAACGAGCATGAGAAGCAAGGCAAGGAGGGGATGAAACAAGGTGACGAGCATGAGAAGCAAGGCCAAGAATGGGATGAAACAAGGTGACGAGCATGAGAAGCAAGGCAAGGAGGGGATGAAACAAGGCGATGAGCATGAGAAGCAAGGCAAGGAGGGGATGAAACAAGGCGACGAGCATGAGAAGCAAGGCAAGGAGGGGATGAAACAAGGTGACGAGCATGAGAAGCAAGGCAAGGAGGGGATGAAACAAGGCGACGAGCATGAGAAGCAAGGCGAGGAGGGGATGAAGCAAGGCGACGAGCATGAGAAGCAAGGCAAAGAAGGGATGAAACAAGGCGACAAGCATGAGAAGCAAGGCAAGGAGGGGATGAAGCAAGGCGACGAGCATGAGAAGCAAGGCCAAGAATGGGATGAAGCAAGGCAGAGGAGGGGATGAAGCAAGGCCGAGGAGGGGATGAAACAAGGCGACGAGCATGAGAAGCAAGGCAAGGAGGGGATGAAACAAGGCGACGAGCATGAGAAGCAAGGCAAGGAGGGGATGAAACAAGGCGACGAGCATGAGAAGCAAGGCGAGGAGGGGATGAAACAAGGCGACGAGCATGAGAAGCAAGGCAAGGAGGGGATGAAACAAGGCGATGAGCATGAGAAGCAAGGCCGAGGAGGGGATGAAACAAGGCGACGAGCATGAGAAGCAAGGCAAGGAGGGGATGAAACAAGGTGACGAACATGAGAAGCAAGGCAAGGACTTCCACAAATGTCCTGGCACTAGTAGAGCTTACAACTGTAGTAGACACCAGCCTCAGTATTGTTAATGATTGTATTGTAGCTGTCTACAGCTCTGAGATTTCTACATGAGCAGTGCTTTCATGTGCATAGTAGGCAGGTCAGCATGGCCGCATGGATCAGAGAGCTTGTTCTTAAACATCCGGTGTGCTGATGCTGAGGTAGGAGGTTCAACCCTTACACAGGTTAGTTATACTGAAATGTTGACTTTTCATCCTTGACTTTGGGATGTTAATTACAAGTACCTCTGAAGTCGGAGTGGGTTCGCCTGATGGCGAGGGACACTGGTAATAGGGAAAGCTAATCTACACACAAAAATCATTCCAGTTCTACTAGAAGTCACATGTATGGACTACGATTGAGTTCAAAGCGAACAAGCGACCCCCCAAAAAATCCATTCATTATGTGCCATACAGGTAAGCGTGGGGGGTTATGATTTGCTATGTCACTCGATCACCACAGTCGTGGATCAGCTCAGTGTTCTTGTCTCGACCATGCCATGTGGCCAAGCCATCCAGGTATTTACTTCTCTGTCTTCCCCTTGTTCTTTTCCCCTCGATCTTGCCAGTTGTCACCAAGTTCTCCAATTCATTTCTTCTCATATGTCCAAGAAATTTTGACTGCCTACGTCTAATTTCTCTGATCAGTTTATGGTTTTCATTTGTTTCTTGTAGGTTTTGGTTGTTGGTTTTTCTGTTTGTCGTGGTATTCTTTGCATTCTTCTTAGAAACCACATTTCCACAGCCATCAGATGTTTTTTCAGCTTGACTGCTCATTGTCCATGCATCACATCTATACAAAAACACAGGTTCTTTGTAGCACCTCAACACTCTTTTTCTCGCAGCAATTGACATCTTTTTATTGGTCATTATGATTTTCATCTTGCAAAAGGCTGCCTTAGCAATGGCAATTTTTGTTTTATTCTCTTCAAGGCATCTCCCATCAGATGTTATGACTGTTCCGAGATAATTGGACCGATTCACTTGTTTATTGTGGTATTTCATTCTTCCTAGTGACAACCATAATCTGTGTCTTCTTACAATTTAATTCTAACCCTAGTTGTTTACAATGTGCAACAACTGTGGGATGTTGCGAGAAGGATGCAGTACCCACTTTGGCCTACCCCGTAATGAAGTTAAGCTAAGAGGATGGGACTAATTTCGTCTGGAGGGGATGGGTCTTTGGAAGCCAAAATGCCCCATATTAGCTCAGGAAATCTAGGGGTTTCCCCGGAATGTTAATGACTTCCCTCCAAACTTTGCCTTCCTAAAAGAGATACTTATTCAGCTCCTGAAATAAAATTTATTGAATAAAATGCTGTGGAGATAAAGCCAGTGAAGCAAATCTGAATACATGAATTCGATCATTAAATCATGAGATAATGTCAATTTGTCCAATATGTAACAATTAACTCCCAGTAGATCCACTGATGATTTCAGTCATATTGCCACTGGGCCTACCCACTGTTCTTCCTAAATTGTCTCTGAGCTACACAAGGTATTATGTGTGAATTTCTATAGAATTAGTGAAAACGTTTGTAAAATTAAACAGTCTCTACACACAATAAAACTTGGAGTTGTTAATCATTGTTCTCCGTCTGTTGAATGTGATTGTTCTCAAGTTAGTACATGTTCAACTGAGTATAATCTAGTTCCTTCATTGATAAGTTGCTGGTAAGATAGGACTGGTCCGACATGTTGACTTTTTTGGAAAGACACCCAGAAACACTATGCACTAGAGTCACTGGGGAAATAATAGGGTGGCTGCTCCTTGGTGAATTGTTTTATATTAACAGATTCAGGTAACTAACCACTTAACGCAATGTATGAGTCCCTAATTAGTTCTCCAGTTATTCATCAACATTGGTTCTGGTTTTATTCTTCCTTCACTCAACTGTCTATCCATTCATGATAAGCCGGCAATATATCTGCAATATTTCTGAGATAATCTGCAGAATCTTTGTGATAATCTGCAGAATCTTGGTGATAATCTGCAGAATCTTGTGATAATCTGCGAACACCGTCTTCCTCACCTGATGTTTATAAACATGGTGATCCTATTTATATATGTTCAACTGATGATAGTTCTCCAGTTAACAAGAATGAAAAGGGCTACAGACAGAAGTTACAAAAGGTAGAAGATTCAGGAAGTACCTACAAGTCAAGAGCTACAGTGTCTCTTCTTTGTACTGGTATCAGACATCAGCAATGCATCTGGCAAGCTACCTCTTCTGTCACATAGTCTTGTACATAGTGATCTGTTTGGGCTGATGTTCTCACAGAGGACACAGACACAGTGAATGACAAGGCTAGTAGTTGAGTGATGGAGAGTTCATGATGGAATGCACCCAGCAAGATCTGATCCTAAATAGCAATGGAACAGGGCAGGATGATTGTGCATCTTATTCATATTAACTCATGTTACCAATCAGTGCTGCCTCAATTGTTTTAGTCTGCCTAGTTACTTTTCCTGTTTATTCCTTCTCACCACTTCTGTCATTACCTTTACTTCCTTCTTCTGACACTGGGGTGATATTTCCTGTGCCAGTTAGAAGTGGTTATGCATGAAAGCATATTATGTGTCTCTCCTTTACTTACTCTTTCAAACAGGGAGGTGGTTTAATAAAAATACATTCCACAGGTTGAATCAATATAATAATGTAAAGAAGCATACAATGAATATTTTCACTCAGTTTTCACAATGATTAACATGTGATTGGTATGAATGTTGAGGTATAGGTGAAGCATTCATTGTGAGAATTCATACCGCCTCTCATTCATTAATACAACATATATACAGAGTGATGGAGAGATGAGGTGACACAGTACACTTATTCTCTCATTCCAACACCAATCTTCTCTTTATTCGTTCACTTGAGTGCTTGAACTAGGCTGTTAGCCTGACTGTGGTTCAATCAGAATGCTAGATACAGAGGTGATCATTTCACAACTTGTTCGAATATTTCCCAGCAGTATAAAACGCTGGACCTGTCAATGATGCTAAGTAGTCACATAACACATTCTTTCTTCACACCATGGACGTATAAAGATAAGAGGAAGAGCACTTTCATTCCTCCTTCTCTCATTCTCGTGTGATGAAGATTCGCTGTGGATTGAAAAATAGGGCATCGGTCGGCACAGAAATCATAGCTTTTCCTTTACTAAACCTGCTCTGAATGCAGTCAGAAAGCTAGAAGGGTTTAGGTTTTAGAATAGCGATTTGGGCTTAGACGAGCCTCTTCTCACAGCTTAAGACATAGGGTTTGTACAGCACTTCTCTTTGGAAACCGAAGATAGATGGAGTCAGATATTCTCTAGACCAGTGATGGCAGAATTTAGCCATTGCCCGGGCAGGGTGAAAGTTGGCGGCTGTCTTCAGATAGAAGAATATATTTGTTCATGCCGGAACCTTCATACACACAACTCACATACACAAAGCTTTACCTGACTCATACGTCAGCTACGTATCTGTTACACAGAGGCAATCCAACTGAATCAGGCAAGGGACGTACAAGTCCTAGAAACTCCCCATGAAAAACACAACCGGCCTTCATGACGGATCGACTGTATGTGCCAAATTATGGCGTTCTTCTTCCCAACAACCCTTGTAGCGACGCTATTCTTCTAGGTTAACCAATGGGTTTTGCCGGATTTGAACACCTGACCTGTCTATCATTGGGTGACACGGCTATTATTAGCAGTGATGCCACATTCCTCACATTCCAATGCTCTCTTGTGCGGACACTTTTGTAGAAAACTGTGTTTTGAAGTAGTGATGTGCAGCAGTGTAACGAATTGCGGGCGCAATATGCGACAACAACTGCATCTACTATATGTTGCAGATCCTGCTCATTGTCTGCAGTCAATACTGTATCATCTGAATATCTAATGTTTATTGATGTTTCTTCCTCCAACGATGATTCCTTTCATACCTTGTACATTTCTGAAAATATTTCCACTATACAGGGAAAACAGATCTGGAGACATTACACATCCCTGTCTCACACCTCTCTTAATAGGCTGATATTGACCTACTTCATGATCAGTTCTGAGGGCAACTTGTTGCTTCCAATATGTTTTTTTATAAGTCTCATGTCTTTCCCATCAATTTGTAGATCTGCAATAAAGCAAAGATGTATTTCTTTATTTACTTCTATCATCATCATCATCATCTTCAACTTCCACCGTCAAGCGCCATGGGGAGAAATAATTTGCGCTGCAGCGCATGATGGGCGGCACTGGAGAGTGTAATTCCGTGTGATTGTACAATGTCTTTGATGTCGTCAATCCATTTTCTTCTTGGGCGTCCTTTTGGTCTCGTCGCAGATGATCATTTGATGTAGGACCAGTGATGGTAGTTGATGGCGTTGCATTCTAACGACATGGCCAAACCACTTGATCTTCTTTCATTCAATAAATGTGGCACATGGTGTTGATCCCTCTGTCTGTCTAATAACAGCATTTCTTGTTCGGTCTCAGATTGTTAAGTTGGCAGCTCCCCTCAGGCATCTCATCTCACAGGTGTTTATTTTGTGAAAGTGAAAGTCCAAGTTTGAGATTGGTAACACAGGGTTGGTGTGAATATGCTGTTTATTATCTGTTGTTTTGCAGACATGGGTATATTTGGATGTTTCAGTGAGGGTGATAGTTATGTAAGTGCACTAGCTTTTTGACATCTGATTTCGATTTCTCTGGCCAATCTGCCATCTTCTGTGATCATACTTCCAAGATATTTGAATTCTTTAACTTGTTTCAGAGATGTGCTATTTATCTGTATACTTAGTGGACCAGGCGATCTGCTAACTTGCATTACTTCGGTTTTGGCTGTATTTATACTCATATTGCTTCTATAGAACGTTCAATTACTGTTCTCAGCATGTACACATCATTTACTGTACACTTGCCTTCTACAAACCCACATTATTCTTATCCTATTTCGGGTTGTGTTTTCTTCCTTAATCTTTGCATGATAATTTTCAGCAAAATCATCCTGATGTGGCTCATTATAATAATTGTTCTATGTTGATCACATTCCAAGGCTCCTGATTTCTTTGGGATTGCAATAAATACAGAATTACATAATTCATGAGGCATATCTCCAGTATCATGTATTGTGTTCAGCAGTCTGGTGACATGATCTATTCCATATTCTTCTAAAGCATTAATCATTTCTGTTGTGATGTGATCTGAACCGAGGGTATTGCCAGTTTTCATATGGTTAAGAATATTCTTAACCTCCATCTTCAAAAATGATGGTCCATTATTATTTTGAATATCATACTGTTCTTCTCTGTTAACATCATAAAGGTTTTTCACATAATCTGACCATACATGTAAAATCTGATCTTTTTCCATCTTTTATTTTTAAGCAGCCTGCCGATATACATGTTCTTTTATTAGTAAGCTCCTGAATTCTTGTGTGCATTAATTTGGCATTTTTACTGTTGTTTTTTTCAATTTCTATGCAATTTTTCTCAAGCCATGCTTCTTTTGCCTCCTTACAATGTTCTGACTTTTCTGTGAATTTCTTCATATTTGGCAGGATTATTTTTGTTGTCTTCTTGTTTCCATTAGGTGTAAAATTTCTTCAGTCATCCATTTCTTACGACCCACTTTCTTAAATTTTGGAATTTTTTTTTCTGCAACCAAACTGATTGAATTTCTTCAACATTTCCTATTGATCGTCCACATCTTGAAATAGGATCTCTAGATCAGACAGTATATCAAATCTGTTCTTTACTTCTATGTTAAAATGGTCTTGTATTTCCTTGTCATTTTTCAATGTACACAGATCATATTTAGTGTTTCCTGGGGAATACTTGATTTTCTTTAACTTTACCCTCAATGTTCCTGTAAGCAATCTGTAATCACTGTAACAGTCAGCATTGGGAACTGTTTTTGCGATTGTTAACGCATGTTGAAACCTTCTGCTAATCAGGATGTAATCAGTCTGGTTTCTAATCCTGCTATCAGGACTCCATGTCCATAATCTTCCAGGATGTTGTTTAAACCATGTGTTTCCTACAACCATTTCCTGCCCCTTTTGCCCATTCTACAAATCTGTATCTTTCGTTCACTCTCCCAAACCATGGTTGCCTACTGTGCATCCATCGCCTTGATTTCCCACTTGTGTATTATAGTCACCCATCATGATATTTATTTCTGAATTTTTACATTTCTTCAAAGCATTCTCCATGCCATAAAATTCCTGTTATACTATCGTCACTGCATTCTCCTGTTGGGGCATATATTTGAATTACATTTATGTTAAAAGGTCCGCCGATTAATTTTACCAATAGAACCATGTCTGAAACAGCCCAAAATCCTTGAACAGATTTTGATATTTCCCGATCCAAGATAATTGCTACACCTCTTTGCCATTCTTCTCCCCCAGAATAAATAATCTTATAATCTTCTCCTGTCATAATCCCTGCCCTTTTCCATCTCGTCTCGCGCATTCCTAATATATTAATCTTCTCTCTTTCCATTTTGTGTTTGATATTATCTAATTTTCCATCGTCGCTTAACATTCGAACATTCCATGTTGTTATTTCAGTGTCCGTGTCCTTTTCTAGTCATGATCTGTAATTAGGTGAATCATAATAAACTAGGCAACTTTAAAGAAGGTAGTTTGCCATTGCTTTCCTTCTTGGCAGTGACCATACTGGCCGGGTGACCGTAGTCATTGTCTTGTCTCATTAGAGAGATTGTCTGTCTACCGTCGCAAAACTTGAGACCATAACCAACAACTATCTGTCGGCTGCCCTCAAAATTTCATCCACCACCTGCCTTCTGTGGTTTCTTGTGAACAGCTTCCGAAAACGAATACGACATAACACATCCTCCCCAGAAATACACAAACACTGCGTTCTCTGAAGAAAGAAACATTACATCGTCGCCATTTTACCACACACAAAATGTATATATTACATGTTCTGCTGTCCACTATGATCCTTCAGTGTGTTCTGTTTATGTATCACTCCGTTGTCTCTTGGTCTATCATTCTAAGTTTCCTGTATGTAAACAGTTATATTGTCTTTTGTTAATATAACATTCGGCTTTTCCCTCAAGGCACAACCTATAACCTCCTTTCTGTTAATATATTAGCTATTTCCACCACCTGACATATTTTCTTTTATTTTCTAAAAGTCGCCCTGATTGACTTCATTGCACTGGGTTTTATCCCATATGGCTCAGTCTCTTTCCGCAGCACGGAAAGCGTCGTACAAAGCATGAACTCCGCAGCTCTAGCGAGACCGGGTCTCCGAAAAATTTAACTCGTGAACAGAAGGACACGGCCCGGAATCGAACCCATAACCTTCGGAGCCCGAGTTAAACGGCTTTGCCACGAAGACTCCCTTTTTATTATCTTCTGTTTATGTAAATTTATATTGTCTGATGTTGACATAAACATTCCATTATCCCCTCCTAGTTATTTTGCCACTATAAATATTTACAGCTGACTAAATACAATCTGGTTTTGTGTTGTAAAGCAGTCAATGTTGTTATTTCAAATGTTTGCATTTTCTGTCAGGTGGTTTGGATGAAGATGAGCAGTACCAGAGAGTTTTGCAGGAGAGCATGGGCAACAGCCACCAAGCTCCAAACTCACACGGTAACCTCATTGAATAGTGTGATAGGTCTTAATCAGACATGACTGAGCTACCTTATGACAGTAGACAGTACTACCTGCTTTCTGTTAGCGCCAAATGTTGGGAGGCACCAAACCTGACACCCCCACATTGTGCCAACGGCTTTGGGCAGAGGAGCGCAATTGGGAGGGTACAAGCCATACCCTAGCGCAACAAAATGCAGCCTGAAGATTAAATATCATGGCAGAGCAGACCAGGCCCTAAGCCTTGGTCGGCAGCTGGTCTAGAATCGAAGCTCCAACAGGCGGACAGTTAGAGCATTGGTTTGCTGATCCGGCAGCTTCTGCAGCTTGTCATAATCAAGACGTATTGGTATTACCTTTCATCTGGAGTAAACTAGGCAGGCCGAGAGAGGGATCATGCTGCATGGGCGACACATGGTCTCTAGTTCAGCCCAGATTTTGTGCTATGAAGAGGTGTAACTCCATTTTACAAACTATCATCTATCAAGACAGCAAGGTGCCAATCAGTTGTATTGATCTGTAGTAGTTTCTTGACCCACTTCCTCGTTTTTCTTTCAATGTTTAGTGCCAACAAAAAGACATGATGGGCAGTTATAAAATGATTGTGGTAGACAATTCAAATTACTGTGACATTGTGGTGTGCATTTCAGCTTGATGGTTATCTGTTTTGCTTTAGTTTATGTTGTGTGACTTCTGCAGTGTGTAGGATGCAGAGAAATATGCCAGGCAATAAATTGTGCAACCTATTGTTTGTGTCTTCATTATTCATATATTTCTTAGATACGGTATTCATTGGTATTTTAATTATTCATATTTTTCTTCGAAATGGTATTCATTGGTATATTCATTATTCATATATTTCTAAGATATGGTATTCATTGGTGTTTTCATTATTCATATATTTCTTAGATATGGTATTCAATGGTATTTTCATTATTCATATATTTCTTAGATTTGGTATTCAATGGTATTTTCATTATTTAAGTATTTCTAAGATATGGTATTCATTGGTGTTTTCATTATTCATATATTTCTTAGATATGGTACTAAATGGTATTTTCATTATTTAGGTATTTCTTAGATATGGTATTCAATGGTATTTTCATTATTCATATATTTCTTAGATATGGTATTCAGTGGTATTTTCATTATTCATATATTTCTTAGATATGGTATTTTCATTATTTATGTATTTCTTAGATATGGTATTCAATGGTATTTTCATTATTCATATATTTCTTAGATATGGTATTTTCACGTTTAGTTTAAGTAACATGTTTGGCTATTGTACCCCACACCCCATAGTGGCTGAGGTTTTGTTTTTGTTTAAATGACAAATTTGATTAACGAGAATTTTCTTAACATGACTAGTTATACAACAACCAGCTTGTATGTTGTGTTGTATCTTAATGTTGGTAGTGTTTTCTATGTTAATATTTTTATTATATTTTTGGGCAGTGTTTTTATGTTTTATGTGCCTCTATTTTCTGTTTTGATGTTAGTGTTTTTCTTTATGGTTAATATTTATTCTCTTGATATAGTTGTAATGGTATTTGTTTGCCACATCTTTATTTTACTAGTATCTTCTGTCACTATTTCTGGCCACTGTTGTAACATTGAATGATTGTTCAGTCTTCCACTTGTCATTACATGCAGTAGGGGAGGAGATTTCTGTGTTTAGCTGTTGATATGACTGATTCTGTGTCTCCAACAGTCATTTAATGTTTTTTTCTGAACATACTCTTGCCTTGATGCCATCACATGGGTAGATGTTTGTGCAGCTGACAATACTATTTTTGGTGTAAATATGACCATGTTTTCACCTGTGTAATTCTAAGGTAGCTGAATGTAATGTTTTTATCTTCTTAACCAGGCTTGTACCCAGACTTGGATGACTTGCGTTCTAGAAGATCTCACTTCTACAGCTGATTTCCCATAGCCATGTGTGTGAAGAACTGCAGTCAGGAAGTCGGCACTTAATAACCATACGATGAAGAGAATATTGCAAAACTGGCGCATTTAGGAATATGTTTTGAGCAGTCTGTTTTTCGGCCCACCTTTTAAGAATAAAACTTTGTCAAATACAGATTATTTTTTTGCGACAACCAGAGGTAGAAAAAAAAAAAACTAGAACAATTCAATAGCCGGCTCCTTTTTCTCAAGAGCCAGCATATTAATTTTTTTAAATACAGGCTAAGAAAATAATTCAGAATTCAGGTGCCATGGCAACCAGGCCCAAGGATTTTTTCCTCCTCTGGCAAAGCATATTGTGAACATTTCCAAGATTTCTCAGGAGCATGTATATTTATTTATTTTTTTAATAAAGTCAAGAAAGCAAGTGCAAATTCAGGTGCTGTGTAAAAATATCCAGGTGTTGTGGATTTTTCCTCCCCTGGCTAAAACATTGTGAAAATCTCCTCAGGTCAGGGTCATCATTGACTACAGTTTATTGTCGAGATAATGAGATGCAGACAACAGAGGGGGAATTGGCAGCTTTCAATTTTATCAGCATTTGATGGGAGGAATGTTTCCTTCTAGGAATCTGTTACTTGTTTTCATGTAAACTCCGCTAACTTGGTGTGCTTTCTATTTGTCTAGTGCAGTGGTTCTCAACCGATGGGGAATTAACCCCTTGGGGGGAATTTTAGGGTTTCCAGGGGGGGGGGGGGGGGGGGGAGAAATGAAGATTATTTAAAGATCGCGTTAATACAAGAACCCATTACTAGATATTGTTTTTCCCTCCATACTTTACGGATCTGTATTCCTCACCCTTCTGATATTCATCTTATAACGTAAGTAGACCCACAAATCACGCTTTATATAGATGTCTAAACTTGTTCTAGTACAGTGGTTCTCAACCGGTGTGGAATCTCCCCCCCCCCCTTCCCTCTTTCCGGGGGGGGGGGGGGGGGGGGAATTAAGATTATTTCAAGATCGCTTTAATACAAGAACTGATTACTTGATATTGTTTTTACCTTCATACTTTATGGTTCTGTACGTCTCACCCTTCTAAAATTCATTTTATAAAGTAAGTAGACCCACAAATCACATTTTATGTGGACGTCTAGACTTGTTTTTGTATGTGCTATTAAATTTAGCTTCCATTATTATGTATACTGTGTAAGGGGGGGGGGTGAGTTTTAGGTAGGAAATATGAAAGGGGGGAATGACGTTCTCAAAATATAGTGAAAAGGGGGGGGGGGCATAGGCCAAGAAAGATTGAGAACCACTGGTCTAGTGTATATGTGTCTGTTGTGTTCTGACTGTGTCTGCTGATTTTATATGTGGTCATCTTGTCTATACTGAGTTTTGAAAATGGTTACCTTGACTTCATATGTGGAACAATGTGCGTGGTATTTTTTCCCTCTTAATATTTCAAACTCTAATTTTTGCCTGGTTTAAATTAAAGTATGATGTGTATATTCTTGCTTGTACAAAATGTACATTGTGTAAATCTGAGTCATATGTATAACATGCGTGCATATAGGTCAGCATGGCCGAATGGATAAGAATGCGTGTTCTTAAAACATCTATGTGCTGATGCCGAGGTAAGGGGTTCAACCTAGGTACTTTAGTAACATTTTCTAAATTGCTTTTTAATTATATAAGCTGCATAGTTGGATACCTCTTGAAAAAACAAATCCAACGATACCTTATTCAAGTCTGTAAGTCAATTATAAGCTGAGATATTAATGTTTGTGTGTCAGTTTATTATATAACAAAGGCAAAGAGAAAAAGGGGATTTTGATTTTTGGAAAGTGTGACCAAAACTTTTAAGCTAAGGGCAGATAACTGTTCTTGGTTTTTTTTCTCGCTAAGGGGGATAACTCGTGTTGTTATTTTGAGGGCCACCTTTAGAACGCAAAATTCAAATGAAAACCTTAAACTCCCTCTTCCTCCACTCCAACCCCTCCTCCGCCTA